>JAXQQM020071531.1:0-260033 GCA_034641835.2 Pinus albicaulis | reverse complement strand
ACACCTGGTGTACAATAAAACACAACAATTATACATACATATAGTACAACACAACTAATATACATGTCACGATACCACGACTACACCATGCACATACATAGTACCGCATGCCTGCAACATAGCATGTACGACATGCATATAATACAACATGTATACGAGTACCATATGCAGAAAATGTAAAAAATACCATTTATAAACAACACTACCTGTACAACATGTGTACAACATCACATGTCCACGACACCATCTACATACTGTGTACACAATGCCAAATGTACATTGCACCATTTGTACAATCTGTACACAATACTATATGTACACAACACCACATGCACACAACAATTCATGTACAAGCATGCCCCCAACACCATATGTACATAGCATAATATGTACAACATGAAAAAAACACCATATATACATAGCACTTTATATACAACTTGTACATACCACCATACATACACAACAATGCATATCCAGCATGTGCACAACACCATATGCACACAACACTGCATATCTCACATGCACACAGTACGGTATGTACACAACACCACATATCAAACATGTACGTAGCACAATCTATACCTAGCATTGCATATTCAATATACACACAACACCATATATACAATCAGACATACAACATCAGATTTACACAAAACCACATATGTTACATGTACACGTCACCATAATTACAATTACTAAATATACAACATGTGCAACATATACACAACAGTAGTACTACACATCCATAAACCACACATTGACCCCGCAAGAAACCTTGCTTCTAGTGTCTTTCCACTATCCATGCCTATCCTAGCATGCCACAGATCACATTACCTTCACTTCGTTGATGTAACCCTCAACATTACCTGGACATAACATAAACATAGGCATAGTACAAGCATATAATATCAATTCATTTCCACATGATACTGACCTCATAGATATGTCAGAGTTACTCTTCCCACTTGATTCGTGATAAGACCAAGAACCTCTTCATGCCATTCACCTGCATAAGTAATCGTTCCTCCACAAGAAGGATCCTTAAAAACCCTATCATATAGTTACATAGATACATAGATACATATATATAATCATTAACATAAAAAATCATGATCCTATCAGACAAAGACATACATACATACATATATAGATATAAACATTAGCATTAAACAATCATGATCCATGACGACCCTGTCAGACATGACATACATACATACATGTATACATATATAAACATCAATATAATCATGATCACAACATAATTACCAGATAGCATAAAGTTAAGAGAATGATTTTTATCCATGTGAAACATGCACAACATTGAGTACAACAATTCCCAACATAGCCAATGAATTTTATGCCTCAAATCCACTTACTTTACCTTTTATGTTACCTTTCTCATGTTTGTACTGCCATGTTCCATTTACGATGATGGACCCAACCAATCCAATCGTCTGTCATATTCTTACCTTCCGCTATGCTTACTCAAGAACCAAGCTTCATCTGTGTATTTCATTGCCTGTAGGGTCCCACAAAGCTCTCTCTAAGCTCCTTTAAATTTCCTCTTTCCCAAAATAAATCCTAATTCTCTCAAACAAAAGGAAAGAACAAGAAACAAACAAGAAGAAAACCATGAAAACCAATAACAATATGATATCGTAAATAAAGTGGCATGATCATGCAATAGACACAGTCAAGACCGAAACTCAAGCACAACAAATCACAAATACCAAAAGAACAAGACTAGCAACAAGCACCATGACTCAATCCCCATGGTTCCCAAGGAAAGATCAACCCGAGCCTTCTTCAATATTTCATGACAGTATCTTGCCATGCAATTCCCTGCATCATACTTCCATAACCACATAAATGCCTTCGTGTAAATAAATATAAAAGTATACCAATTATCTTACCTTCTTCTCCCGAAAATGCTTCCTTGTATATGAACACATACATATATCATCTCCCAATGGAATCCAATCCATTGATGAATCCAACCATAACTAGAAACCAACTAATATACCTTTCAAATGCATGTTCATGAATATAGCATATATCTGCATATTGTCAGACAAAATCAAGGTTAAGAATACTTCCTCTATGCAGACCACTCATTTGTTTGGTATTAGGGTTTCCAAACATAGCCAAAGGAATTCTTGCTCAATTCCTTTCTTTTACCATTACCTTGCTATAATTAATTCTTACTATATGACATCACATCACCCCACTATTAGTTGTATAAACAATTCAACTATTCCCTTTTCATGCTAATGTCAAGCATGTTTCCATGCAACTATTCGCACATGTCAATCACATGTTCCAAATATCCAAACATCATATCTATTAAATAAAATCAACCTCTACCTAGACTAACATTCATGTCATATTCAACTAGTAGTTAAAATCCAAATATTAAAACTATTAGCTACTTATACTCAAGTAAAAATCGCCTATCTCAACACATATTACATTAGTACAACCATCTTAAGACGAAATCATTTCTTCATGCAATCTTGTATACACATACTCATATCATGTGATTAATCAAACATTCAACAATAAATAGACGTTATAATTGACACAAACACGCAAACAGCAAATAGATGACATAATGAAACATTCAAGTATAAAGTATACGACATAAGTATGCTTATACCATAATGTATCTCATGGGAGGTTATCTTGTCAACACCATCAATCTAGATTAGCATGACATAACTTCACAACACATCAACTCAAATATTAAATAAGGTCATGATATCCATAATAGTAACTAGATAACATGTTCACATCATAAACTCATAAACAAATTCCATTCATGCCTAACAATCACAAATGCACAGTCAATCTTGATTAGAATAACACAATGTCACCAATAAGTCGAATCATACATGAATGTCGTAACCCTAACCATCTGCATAAGCCAATCCAATTTAGCATGATACATATAACATCAAATTATTAATACAATAACCCTAATCATCAAGTTAACTAACATATAACAACAACAAGTTAACATATAACATGCTCATAAATAACATATAACACAATCATTGAGCTAGATACAAGTTAACATATAACATATTCATAAAAAAATATATACAATAGTCATCAAGTTAATACCATGCATGAATAACCAACACACCTACATATGATGACACTAGTTAAGTAACATTTATCATGCATGTAACCATAACGTGAATAGAATGAAATGCATACACATAACCATACTGCATATGACTACACTGATCAACTAGAATTTATCGCATATGTAACCATAATAATAATAGAATTCCAAACATATAAGTAACCCTAATGCTTACACCAACCATTAACCAATATACATGTATGCAAAAAATACAATATTCGTATGAAAATCTTCTCTTACACCAAAGTCTAAATCTACAACTTCACTTTGATGATATGCATCTCGTGCTCTATCTCAACCAACACATCAACATCATAACATACCAAAAAAAATCATGATCCCCCAAAATTTCTACAATGGCCTCATGGAAAGTAACATTAACAATGAAAATTATTGCATAATAACATATCAACACTCACATGCATAACAAATGCATAATTGAAATGCATTCATGATGAACCCATCCAATCAACAACACCATCAACTTTTACATGGCAATACAACTGCAACAATGAACACCACCATGCATACACAACAAGTACAGAGTCGCAGAAATGAAGAACACATATGAAAGTGACATGTATGCACGACAAACACATAACAATGCACAACCTATCATACATCACAACAACACACTTTACAACAACAACATACTTTTTTACATGGCAACGTCACTACAACCATGACCAAAACCATGCATACGCAACAAGAATATAAACAACAAGGATTATTAACACACGTGTAAATGAAAAAAATGCATGACCAACACACACCACCACCCAATGAGAGCGTAACCACGCTCTTATACTACTCTGTAAAACCCTCTTCCCACATCTATGAAGGTAACCAACCAACCGGGGTAAACATGTTACGAGAGGCTACTAATATGAGATTCAACCTCCTAGGTGACCTTAAGGAAGTGGAACCAATGGAAACACGACAAACTAAGCTTGTACATTATCCATGAATCCCCAAGAGCTAACCCAACATTCCAGACCTATTTCCCCTAGGTCACACTGACATTTTTTCCTTTTTGAGCCATAATCGCAGGCATAACATTGCATGCCAAGGACTTGGAGGCTATAGCCACAGGCGTGGCACTGCAAGCTAAGGGTTGGGAACCCAATTGCTCATTTTTGTGCCTCTGGATCCAGGATTTGAGCCACTTTTTCAAGCCCAGATCCCAGGTTACTACCCATAACTTCATGGAAATTTCAGACATGATAAATAACAACAGAACAATGATGTAGAAGAAAACATATCATGAGGGCCTCAACTAGACCCCTGCTAGCCATGACAGACATCTTATCAAACATATCACAAACATTGAATCTACATGTGTAAATAACATATTTAAACATAGGGGTGTCATATTTATCTAAGAATCACTAAGAAGCATTTCTCTCTTACATCATTAGCTGCAATGCAACCTATATGACTATAGATACACTATTCATTCAATTATAAGTAAAAACGTGGATAGAGCCATATATCTTCACTGATCAAATATGTGCTTATAACCATCACAATAAACACAGAAATAAAATTTATAGAACAACAATAAAATCCATACATAAAGAAACACAATTTCATACCAAATACCAAATAAATGAATTGCTTATTATTGAATGTAGAGACCAAAGAGGGATGGTACTTCCATGTTCCACCCGACCATAGATTGGATGAGCCAAGTCTCACTTCAGCCAATCACTCTTGTGCCATATTCCAAGCATTAATGTGGGATCTCGTCAAACACATCAATGACAATCTATCCAGGGACTCCAGAGGCCAAACGAGCTCAACCCTTAACCAATGATTCCACCTCATGATCGGACATCACAACCATCACACATTGGTCTCTATCCAAGGTGTTCCAGGGGTCCAGAGTGTTTGTTTCAACTAGGGATTCTAGGACTAGTAACTCAACCCCAAATGTTGCATGGCTTCAAGAGCATTTTTCCAACGAGGGCTTTCAGTACTAGTAACTCAACCCACTTAGGGCTTCTAGAGTGTTTTTCCAACCAAGGCTTCTAGGACTAGTAACTCAACCTACAGTTGACCGTTGGGCTTTCAAAGCGTTTTTCCAACCAAAGCTATCATGAAATAATAAATCAACCCACAGCTAAATGAATCATGAGAACCAATGGGAAAATAATCAATGGAAATAACCCACAACACCTAGGAAATGGAAATGCTCAGAAAATCCACATGCATACACCATGCATGTCGAAACGAGTGACGAAAACATACATGCAACTTGGCACCTGCAATAAAAACCCATTGTAGTCGTTGATCTCGATGTCCACTTGCGCTTTCCTACTCTTCCTTTTTCTTCTTGCCCCAAATCACCAAGTATCCACACTCTCGAAAAGTGCTCCAAGAAAACTCTAAGTATCCAAGTGTATGAGAGAGATAGAGAATAATGAGAGAGCTCCATAAATGCAGTGACAAAAAGTTACCCACTGATTCTTAGAAACATTTTTATTAATGAGGCCTCTAATTTATTCAATTTCCATTATTTTCCTTTATTTTCCTCCTCACATGCAACATGTGACCTTTCACCTTCTTTTTCTCCCAATTCCCATTACTTTCATAAATAAAATGTTAATTAATGCCTCATGCCTTCCTAATGTATTTGCCATTACCTTTGTCAATTTTCTTTAGCCATAATAACCTAAACGAATACCCGCTAAGATGTTTTGCCCAACATTCATCTTGGAATACATTTCCCGTCAAATGTGGTCTTATATATTTTTTTACATAGAATTTTACCACGGTTGTTACAAAATATACAGATACATAAATTTAATAAAATTGTAATAGTGTAGAATTTGAAATTTTAAATATAATTTTATCATTGCAACCTTGACAATAAACTCTGTCAAAATACAGTGTGTCACTTTTAATATTGATGCATAAGAACGAGAATTACACGGTTCCACTTTCCTAAAAGCAATTGTAACGTCAAAGTGTCCTTGCAACAAGAACGAGAATTGCACAGCAACCACGATAATGAAATCTCCAATTTCTCTCATATACCTTCTGAGCCGAAACTTTTTTGTCAATAATTTCGTCCGTTCGTTGAAAGCTGTTAACAAATATTCCAGATCTTCTGAACGGAAAGAATTGGCGCAATGTCTACAGCACATTACCCGCCAGGTTTGGTTGGATAATATCAATGTTGACCCGTACTTACACATTTATATCGACGTCGTTAATTATACATACCAACTCTACAATATATCGTCTAACTAGATACCACTCTTATAATTCACATGGATTAGCTTCAATTCAAACCAATTCCAAAAAAATGGGCTATTTAGTAAAATATTCCATGCACATAATACACTATAATTGGAATTATATATCTCAGGTTACAGTCCACATAATAAATCAAGAAAATTGGATTTCACAAGATATCTTCATACCACAACAACTACCATTCAAACTACAACCCTGCCTGAAAAACAAAATTCAATAAAATTATCTAAATCTCTTATTTGAAATAACTTATACGCATCTATAGGTAAACTAAAAGACAACTAAAATTTTGAGACCGTAGTGGTTTTGATGAACAATGCCCAACTTTAGTGCCCAACTTTCAACAATAGAAATTTGGTATGATTTTGATGAACCGTGCCCAACTTTCGACATTGATGAAAAACGCGATGACAAATTGCTGGTTTAATTTCTTGAAGTCTTTATCCAGAAGTGAGTGAGAAAAAATATCTTTTTGGAGTTCTTATTAATATGGATGTAAGATGTTGAATTTCTATTGGAAATAACTAGGTTTTAGAATTTATTGTGTAATGTGTACATTTTACCTATTGTTAAGTCACATCATTATTATTAATTTTAGCTTTATTTGTTTTTGAAGATGGGTAGAATGTTTATTTAAAATATTGGATAATAAATTTTTTATATAATTTATTTTCCAAATTTTTAACATTATAATGAATAATTATAAAGAATTAAATACTTATAGAGTGGTAGTTCAATTGGCAATCATTTTATTATGAAATATTATGGAAAGTACGAGATTTAAAATGAAGGCATTAATTTTTTTTATAAAACTCTATGTACTAAAATATATATTTACACAATTAAATGATTAAAACAATAATATTAAGCATATTAATATAAAAATAAATTCAAATACATAAATATAATAATACTAACCATGGTGTTATATATATGTATATGTTAAATCATGCTTCCATTTCAACTCAAAGTCAAAAGTGCATTCCACCACTTAATAACATAGGGTTGTCATGATGTCTTAGTAGGGAACCCTATCCATCATTACATTCTAAAACATTTCATCTTCTACTTAGACTAAAAAGTGGTTAAAGAAATATACATAAACCCAAAACACATGAGACATAAAAAACAACTTCAGCATAGTCCATATCTATTGTTTGCAACTTTTTTACCAAAAGATATTTGATAATTTAGCTAGATAAGGGCTATACTTTCATTTTTAACAACTAGCAAGTTATTTTTTACAATTTTTGTGATGAAATATTGAATATTTAGATTGAGACTAATCTTTTTTTCTTTTTAAAGAAAATAGTTAGGTTTTTTATATTGATTTTAAGTTGGTTTCAAGGGGATAGCCTTTTACATCTACATGTCAAAACATGACTTGATTTCTCACTACACTGTCTACATGTTGCAAATCTATATTAATATTCCATATAAACCTTCCAAAAGACTCCTAAAACAAATACATACTTGCAATATATTATTTAATATAAAAAGTAAACTAGGGTGCACCAGATGGACCGAGTTGAAATTTAACTTCTTCAATATCCTCCATGCACTTACCTGGTTGTGGTGGTCCAAGAGCCTTGACTAAACTCCACATGCATACAACATGCATGCCAACACTACTTAGGAAAACATACATGCAACTTGGTACTTGCAATCAAAACCCATTGTAGTCATTGATGTTGATCTTGCTTTCACTTTCCTACTATTCCTTTCTCTTCTTACTCCAAATCACCAAGTATCCACAGCCTCCAAGAGTGCTCCAAGAAAACTCTAAGTATCCAAGTGTATGAGAGATGGAGACATAGAAAGAAATAGAGAGAACAATGAAGGAAATCCAAAAATGCAATGAAAAAGAGAAAAGTTTATCCACTGATCTTTGAAGCATTTTTATCAATGAGGCCTTGATTTATTCAATTTTCATTATTTTTGTTCATTTTTCTGCTTACATGCAAGAGTGACATTTCACCTTACTTTTCTCCAAATTCCCATTATTTTCATAAATAAAATGTCAATTAATGCCTCATGCATTTCCAATATCTTTTCCATTACCTTTGCCAATTTCCATTACCCATAAAGTTTTTTTTTTTGGGTGGAAATTGATTCAGTATCATCAATAACAAGTGGGGCATCTAAAAGTTTGACAACTATAAGTCATATTTTCAAAAAATTCAGTAAGATTTTGTCATCTTGTGACTTTTGCTAACAAACTAGGTGAGATTCCCACACGATTTTAAGTTCTAAACTTGATTTGCATAAACGGTTCCACTTTCCTAAAAAAGTTGTAACGTCAAAGCGTCCTTGCAACAAGAACGAGAATTACACAGCAGGCACGATAATGAAATGTCCAATTTCTCTCATATACCTTCTGAGCCGAAACTCCTTTGTCAATAATTTCGCCCACTCATTGAAAGCTGTAACAAATATTCCCAGATCTTCTGAACAGAAAGAATTGCCTACAACACATTACCCACCAGGTTTGGTTGGATTTGATTTGCATCGGATAATTGGGTTGGATTCGATTCAATTTTGACTCGTACTTACACATTTATATCCATGTACGCACAGTGTCGACCTCGTTAATTATACATACCAACTATATAATATATCGGCTGACTAGATACTACTCTTATAATTCACATGGATTAGTTTCAATTAAAACCAATTAAAAAAAAATGGGCTATTAAGTAAAATATTGCATGTCAATCACATGTTCCAAATATCTAAACATCATATCTATTACATAAAATCAACCTCTACCAAGACTAACATTCATGTCATATTCAACTAGTAGTTAAAATCCAAATACTAAAACTATTAGCTACTTATACTCAAGTAAAAATCGCCTATCTGAACACATATTACATTAGTACAACCATCTTAAGACGAAATCATTTCATCATGAAATCTTGTATACACATACTCATATCATGTGATTAATCAAACATTCAACAATAAATAGACGTTATAATTGGCACAAACATGCAAACAACAAATAGATGACATAATGAAACATTCAAGTATAAAGTATACGACATAAGCATGCTTATACCATAATGTATCTCACGGGAGGTTATCTTGTCAACACCATCAATTTAGATTAGCACGATATAACTTCACAACACATCAACTCAAATATTAAATAAGGTCATGATATCCATAATAGTAACTAGATAACATGTTCACATCATAAACTCATAAAAAAATTCCATTCATGCATAACAATCACAAATGCGCAGTCAATATTGATTAGAATAACACAATGTCACCAATAAGTCAAATCATACATGAATGTCGTAACCCTAACCATCTCCATAAGCCAATCCAATTTAGCATGATACATATAACATCAATATCTTAATACAATAACCCTAATCATCAAGTTAACTAACATATAACAACAACAAGTTAACATATAACATGCTCATAAATAACATATAACACAATCATTGAGCTAGATACAAGTTAACATATAACATATTCATAAAAAATATATATAAAATAGTCATCAAGTTAATACCATGCATGAATAACCAACACACCTACATATGATGACACTAGTTAACTAACATCTATCATGCATGTAACCATAACGTGAATAGAATGAAATGCATACTCATAACCATACTGCATATGACTACACTGATCAACTAGAATTTATCGCATATGTAACCATAATAATAATAGAATTCCAAACATATAAGTAACCCTAATGCTTACACCAACCATTAACCAATATACCTGTATGCCAAAAATACAATATTCGTATGACAATCTTCTCTTACACCAAAGTCTAAATCTACAGCTTCACTTTGATGATATGCATCTCGTGCTCTATCTCAACCAACACATCAACATCATAACATACCAAATAAAATCATGATCCCCCAAAATTCCTACAATGGCCTCATGGAAAGTAACATTAATAATAAAAATTATTGCATAATAACATATCAACACTCACATGCATAACAAATGCATAATTGAAATGCATTCATGATGACCCCATCCAATCAACAACACCATCAACTTTTACATGGCAACACAACTGCAACAATGAATACCACCATGCATACACAACAAGTACATAGTCACAGAAATGAAGAACACATATGAAAGTGACATGTATGCATGAAAAACACATAACAATGCATAACCTATCATACATCACGACAACACACTTTACAACAACAACATACTTTTTTACATGGCAACATCACTACAACCATGACCAAAACCATGCATACAAAACAAGCATATAAACAGCAAGGATTATTAACACACGTGTAAATGAAAAAAATGCATGACCAACACACACCACCCAACGAGAGCATAGCCACGCTCTTATACTACTCTGTAACACCCTCTTCCCACATCTACGAAGGTAACCAACAAACTGGGGTAAACATGTTACAAGAGGCTACTAATATGAGATTCAACCTCCTAGGTGACCTTAAGGAAGTGGAACCGATGGAAACACCACAAACTAACCTTGTACATTATCCATGAATCCCCAGGAGCTAACCCAACATTCCATACCTATTTCCCCTAGGTCACACTGACATTTTTTCCTCTTTGAGCCATAATCATAGGCATAACATTGCATGCCAACGATTTGGTGTTGGAAATATTGTCATTGATGGCAAAGGAGGCAGCGCTGAAGCAAAGGAGGCAGCGCTGAAGCAGAGAGGCAGAGCGACAAGAGCAGCAGAGGCATATGCAAGGTGAGTCAACTATAGCAAGAATAGAGGCAGAGGTAGCAGCATCGTATGTGCTAGAGGCAGAGAGGTATGCAGCTGCTATAATATTCGACCGTTTACTCCAAATAAGTAAAATATATAAACATGATATATCATATATGCATGAGGCACATATAATATATACAAACATAATTCCGAGAATCGCATACCCCAAAGGAAGGATACATAAAACAAATCTCATTCCGAGAATCGCTACCCACGCAGGAGTATACATAGAGCGCATTACATATGTTCCAAAGGTCCAAGGCATATCTATTATGGAGCGCTTAATGTTTAATCAAATAACCAAAGTACTGTATGGTGGGACCCCTCCCCAATCGGATTGAAAATGAAGAGTCCAAAGGTGGAAGCGCACTGCAATTCAATCGATTGGCGATTTCCGATTGAATCGAAATCGGAACAGATTGGAGCTGCAATAGTTGACTGATAACAATTCAATCGATTGGCGATTTCCGATTGAATCGCAATCAAAGCAGATTGGAGCTGCAAAAGTTGAGTGATATTAATTCATCAGACATGATTGAACATTAACTGAATTGAACATTGAGCCGCAATAGTTGACTAATAACAATTCAATCGATTGGCGATTTCCGATTGAAAGTAATCTGAGCAAGATTGAGTTAGAAGGTTGAGAGGATAACAATTATCGATCGGGCGATTTCCGATTGAATCGACCTGAGCAGAGCGGACAATCGCAACGGAGGAGAGCCGCGTACGGAAAGCGTGACAAGGCTGTGGCCCTTCAAAGAGAATTTGTTAAGTATTATCAAGATTATTCATTGATTATAGTAGAAGCAGCAGTTGTTTGTTAAACCTTATATAAGGATGTCGAGAGTTGATTTAATTAGTATCAAAAGGCGTTGTTATATATATAAGAGGCGATTGTATTAAAATATGCCGCGTGGTCTGTAAACCCACGGGCCTCGGCTTAAGGTGGATGGCGATTGGTAATATAAAACGAATGTTGCGACTGTATTGAAAAGTGCCTTGTGGTCTGTAGACCCACGGGCCTCAGCTTAACGGGAGGGCGATTATTAATATACGGCTGTGATATATGTCCGTTCTGCTTGCGGAATGTTCCACATCAACAAGACACTCGTGGCATGAAAAGTGTTGGAATCCCTCCAGATTTGCAGTCAGTGGATATAAAAGGCACAATTACACGTATGCAGTAGTTACACCACAACAAAGGACAAAAGAGCAAACAGAGCCGAAAGGAGATAAAACACAGTCACAGAAAAGACAAAGACAGCCAAAGAAAAGACAAATGCGTACCAATTCAAAAGACTAAATGAGTTGAGCTGGAATTCACATTGTAATTCGAATGTAAATGGTTTAATTGTTTTTATTGTTTGTGATGCATTGGCAAGTCTCCGAGAGAAAACAAACTCCTACTGTAATATTAAAATAAGCACCTTCAGTTACATTTTTCTGAGTGAGCTTAAAAGAGATGAGAAGGCAGAAGGCAAAGAGACATGGCTGTCCATTTCGAATTCCCAGTGGAATACAAACAGTCATCAAACTATTTTTATAAAACAGGGTAATATCCAAGGGGAGACAGTTGACGAAAAAGGAGTGAGAGAAGAAGAGAGTATGCAGCAGAATTAAAGAGAGTTGAAGAGAATAAGCAAGCTGCAAGAAGAATGTGAATAAGGAGGAGCTGAGCAAAGAAGAAGAAGGGGCTGAGAAGAGATCATGCAGGTCTGATACAAGAGTTGATGAACAGCAGAGAAGAAGGTACAGAACAGAGCTGATATCCAAGGTAAATCAGCAAGTGTTTTTCTTTTGAAAGAGTAAGGAAGTTGGAGCTTCCCTATCAAGTTGTAGCTTGATAGATGTCAGTTGTAGCTGACTAAGGTAGGAGCCTCCTGTAGGTTGGTGCCTGCAGAAAATAGATGGGAGTGGGTGCTTCCACATCAAGTTGTAGCTTGATAAAATGTCAGTTGTAGGTGACTGAGGTTGGAGCCTCCTGTAGGTTGGTGCCTGCAGAAAATTGATGGGAGTTGGAGCTTCCTTGCAAGTTGTGAAGCCATGTGCACTGACGTGTGTTTCCCGTACGTTGGTGCCTACAGAAAACAGTGGTGAGAGGGAGTTGGAGCTTGCCTTTGCATCACAACAATAATAAGATGTGGTTTTATCCCTTTATGGGTTTCCACTTATATCCGGTGTCTCTGTGCATGATGTTTATGTGTTGATGTGATTTATCTCATCTGCTTAATACTTGCTGCTCTCATATTCAATCTGCTATTACATTAACAAATATGTTTGATAGTAATACTTGTTGCTTACATATTAAGTTGACCATGAAATGAAGGTGTACCAGAAGCTAAAGAAAGTTTTAAAAGTCCATGTGCTGTGTTAACCGATTCACTTCCCTCTCGCCTTTTTAATCATGGGTTCAACACTGGTACGAGTCGTCTTTGTACAAAGCTCAACAATCGAAAGGAGATCCTAGGTCTACAAGATGGCTAGTAAAGAAGGATGCTCAACCAATAAAGCCCCTTTCTTCACTGTGAAAATTATGCTTTCCGGAAAATCGAATGAAGACATACAATGTCACTAGGAGTAGAAGTCTCAGCTGTCAGCCAGGCAATTAGGATATGCCTCAAGTCAATCGATACAGAGAGAGAAGCTAAAGAAAGCTTTGTAGCCAATGCAAAAGCCATGAATGCCATCCCGAATGGATTATGCGGGCGTAGTTTATTAAAGTAATGCACAAAGACACTCAAGAAAATATGGGATACTTTTAAGACATACATGAGGGAGACCGTAAAGTAAAAATCACAAACTTCATATATAGAGCCCAGCTTGAAAACTTAAAAATGAATGATGATGAAGATGTTGGCAAATTTTCTTCTTAAAAGTTGCAGAAATTGTTAACAATAATTTAAAGTTTCTGGAGAAACCATACCGTAAAAGTATAGTTGTGCAAAAGATTCTAAGATCACTCCCATCCGTATTTAATCCCAGGTATCCGCAATAGAAGAGACAATGTCAGAGACTTTGACCATGAACCAAATACTTGGAAATCTAACAGCCTATGAAATGAGGCTCCCACAAAAGAAACCAAGTTCGAGGAAGCACTTAAACAAGTAAAGTACAGTGAAGAAGAGAAGAAATATGTTTTGCTCGCATGAAGAAGAAGCAAAATTTGTCAAGAAACTGATAAGAGGCTCGTGTAGATACAAGCAAACTTCCTTCAAATGCTTTAACTGTGGAAGAGTTGATGATTATGTCGCTAAATGTCCTCACAAGAAAGTAAGAAATCAAGCTCAAGAATCGAGAAAGACACATCAAAGAATTACAAAGGAAAGAAATTCAACAGGAAAATCGTTCTATGCTCAGCAAGACAGCAGTGCATCTGAAGACTCAGATGAACCCTCAAGTGAAGAAGGAACCTCAGAATTTTTATTGATGGCCATAGAAGATCTTGAGGGACTCCTACTAGAAGATGAAGAAGAAGAAGGTGAAGTAGACCTTAAGGGGGAGCTAAGAAGTGCTCTGGAGGAGATTGACAGACTCAAACTAAAATGTAGAAAACAAAAAGAGATTCTCCTAAAATGTGTGAAAGAAGAACAAAATTCAGAAGTCCTCATGCAGCTGAAGGTAAAGCTTGAAGAAGCCAAGAAGATAGAAGATATGTTACTTCAACAAATCAAAGATAAATCTCGAGAACAAGAGAAGCTGGAAGAAGAAATTCTGTGTCTGAGAAAGAAATTAGAAAATGCTCAACAAAAAGTTTCTATATACCCTTCTCAAACAACAAGCTCTATTAAGTTGAATGAAATTTTGGTTGCTCAAAGATTCCCTATGATAAAGACTGGAATAGGCTACGAAGGAGAATCAAGTAAAGGAAAAGAAAAGGTTGACAGAGAGATTATTTTTGTAAAAGCAAAGAAGGATGGGGAAGTAGCTCAAATAATTCCTACAAAAGAAGAAATCTGCAATAAGAGAGACAGAGAGCAGAAGAAACCTCTAGTAACAAAGAATATAATGAATACTAAGATGGCAGAAAAAGAATCATATGCCCCTAAGTATATCAAATTTGGAAGTCATCGGAGGAAATTCTTCCCTCCTATGAAGAATGCCACCTGCTATGTCTGCCACAAGCCAGGACACATTGCTGCATATTGTTATGCAAGGAAGAGTAATTCAGACCTGCAAAAGATGCAAACAGTGAAGAGGCTATCTCAAACAAACAAATGGAGAAAACAATCTTACATCAGGTATGCAAATAATTTCTATGGTTATTATTTTTATTGTAAGGAATTTGGCCATAAAATTATTGAATGTCAAAATTATGGACAAAGACTGATGTTCAACACCTCAAGGAGGTTTATGAGTCAAAGCAATTTTGTTCATGCTCACAATTCTGCAAAAACTATAATCAAATGTTGTATATGCAATCAAATTGGGCATATATCTTCCAAGTGTTCTCTAAAGGGATATAATTCATCACCTCACCAAAGACACTATACAAAAGGGGGCCTCCAGTGGATAAAGAAATTGAATAAATGTGACCTGGCTCTAACTGCTCAAGATCTGAAAAGCCAGTGGTACTTGGATAGTGGCTGCTCCAAACACATGACTGGAGACAGAAGCAAGTTTATAACTCTTGATGAAAAGAAATCTGGCAATGTTATTTTTGGTAATGATAAATCGGGAAAGATCAAGGGAAAAGGCTCAGTCAGCATAGACAATGGCAGAGGAAAAGCCCAAGAGGTACTATTTGTGGATGGACTGAAAGCAAATTTACTGAGTGTCAGTCAGATGTGTGACAAAGGCTGTGAAGTTCTTGCAGAGCACCTTATTTGTGTGGTCAGTTAAAACTGTGGGGAAGAGCTGAACTAAAGGTGTTAAAACAGAGAACAATATATACCATAATTGAAAAGAGGAAGATGAAGCCTGCCATCTTAGCAAACTTGAGGAGTCATGGTTGTGGCATAGGAGATTGGGACATCTCAGCTTTGACCATATCATCAGACTAAGCAAGAAGAAAGCTGTCAAAGACATGCCGGAAATAAAAAGGCCTTCAATTACTATATGCAAATCTTGTCAATTGGGGAAACAGACTCGCACATCCTTTAAATCTAAAGAGGAGTTGTCAACAAGAAGACCACTCCAGCTTGTGCACATGGACCTGTGTGGACCTGCTAGAAGTAGAACACCAAGTGGAGAATCCTATTTCATGCTGATAATAGATGACTTCTCCAGAATGACATGGGTTTCCTTTCTCAAAAATAAATTAGAAGCATTGGAAAAATTTAAGATATTCAGAGCATTAGCAGAAAATCAAACTGGATGCAAGCTGAAATGTATCAAATCAGACAGAGGAGGAGAATTCACAGATTATGACTTTGCAGACCTATGTAATGAACATGGAATAAAGCAACAATTTACTATTGCAGGGACACCTCAGCAGAATGGAGTAGCAGAGAGACAAAACAGGTCTGTACAACAAATAGCTAGAGCTATGATGCAAGAGAATAATATTTCTCAAACCTTCTGGGCAGAAGCAGTACACACAGCAGCACATATCCTTAATAAAGCTCACTTAAGGCCAAGCAGTGACAAGACTCCATATGAACTATGGCATGGAAAGCCAGCTTCAATAAAACATTTCAGAGTCTTTGGTAGCAAGTGTTACATAAGGAATAATGATGAAAACCTTGGGAAATTTGATGCAAGAGCAGATGAAGGGATTTTTCTAGGATATGCTTCCAAAAGAAAAGGGTACAGGTGCTACAACAAGATCCTTCGGAAGATAGTTGAAAGTATTGATGTGAGATTTGATGAATAACTTCCAAACAATACAAGAAATACAGACTGCTGCAGTCCATCAGACAACCATGAAGAGGAAGACAAGGATGATGATGAAACAAGCAAGACAACAGATGATGCAGAGCTGAGCTCGAAAAACCCCTCAAGATACACTCAGAAGAATCATCCTGAAGATCAGATCATAGGAGACAAGAAAGCAGGAGTCCAGACAAGAAGGCAGCTAACAGAACAAACAGAATAAGTATACATAGCCATGTTATCACAAATAGAGCCAAAGAAATTTGAAGAAGCCAACAAGGACAAGTATTGGGTAAAAGAAATGAATGAAGAATTGGACCAAATTGAGAAGAACAATACCTGGGAACTAGTTCCTAGACCTATTGAGAAAAATATCATTGGTTCAAAATGGGTATTCAAAAACAAAATGAATGAGAAAGGACAAGTAATCATGAATAAAGCCAGGCTGGTCTGCAAAGGATACTCACAAATTGAAGGACTTGACTATGATGAAACATTTGCACCTGTAGCCAGAATGGAGGCTATCAGAATGTTCCTGGAATTTGCATGCTACCAAGACTTCAAGGTATATCAAATGGATGTAAAGTCTTCTTTTCTTAATGGAGATCTAGAAGAAGAAGTGTATATGGAACAACCAGAAGGCTTCTCATTGACAGACAAAGAAGACTATGTGTGCAGACTGAAGAAGGCCCTATATGGACTGAAACAGGCTCCTCGTGCTTGGTACTCAAGATTGGACAAATATTTGCAAAAACAGGGTTTTAAGAGAGGTGGAGTAGACAGCAATCTATACATAAAAGCGCATGAAAATGAACTCCTAATTGTTGTTGTATATGTTGATGACATTATGTTTGGAAGCAACAAAGATGATCTAGCAAAAGGGTTTGCTGATGAGATGAAAACAGAGTTTGAAATTTCTATGATTGGATAACTCAGTTTCTACTTGGGACTGCAAATTCAGCAAAAGAACACAGGCACATTCATTTCTCAAGAAAAATACTTAAAAGAAATGCTGAAAAAATTCAAAATGGAGGACTGCAAACCAATGACAACCCCCATGATCACGGGATGCAAGCTGTGTGCTGATGATAGGTCTGCAGATGTAGATCAAAAACTCTCCAGATCCATGATAGGAAGCCTGCTGTACTTGACAGCTTCAAGACCAGACATCATGCTAGCAGTAGGACTAGTGGCAAGATATCAAGCAGCACCTAAACAAAACCATCTTCTGGCAGTAAAAAGAATACTCAGATATCTACAAGGAACATCACAATATGGGCTTTGGTATCCTAAAGGCAAGATCTTCACCTTAACAGCGTACACAGATGCAGATTGGGCCAGTTGTGTGGATGACAGGAAGAGTACAAGTGGAGGTGCATTCTATCTAGGAGAAAGTCTGGTGGCATGGCTAAGCAAGAAACAAACATCCATATCTCTGTCTACAGCTGAAGCAGAATATATAGCAGCAGCAACATGTTGTACACAGGTCATGTGGATGAAGCAAACTCTTCAAGACATGAAGGTAAGCATTAATGAACCTATCTCAATCAAATGTGATAATACAAGTGCTATAAGTATATCTAAAAAATCTTGTGCTTCATTCAAAAACTAAACATATACCAATCAAGTATCATTTTCTCCGAGAACAAGTGGCTCAGAAGATAGTTAAACTGGACTATGTATCAACGAAAGAACAGATAGCAGATATATTTACCAAACCACTTGCCAGAGAACCATTCGAATACTTGAGAGACAAACTAGGGGTAGTATCTGTAGATACTATTCTCTAATATGAAAAGAAAGTACAGTCTCAGGGGGAGAACAAAACGAAGATATCATTCTAGGGGGAGAACAACCAACAAGATAAGCATAAAACAAGTCCATAGGATCAGCATTATCAATATTATCAGAATTCAGAAGCAACAAGAACCTTTCAATCGTAAAATGCATCATCTCTGTCTGCAATCTAGCACATATTACAGGCACTGCAAATGAAACACAACATAGTCCAATTTCAGCAGAAGAGGACCTAAACGTAACTCAGAGAAAGGAAATACAACGACAGAAGCCATACGGAGGGATGAGGAGTCATCCTTTGCCATTGATGTCAAAGGGGGAGGAAGAACAAATAGCAGGAGGAAGAGCAAGCAATAAGAGAAAGAGAAAGCAAACAGAGAAAGTGGATTGCCATCAATGCCAAAGGGGGAGACTGTTGGAAATATTGTCATTGATGGCAAAGGTGGCAGCACTCAGGCAAAAGAGGCAGCGCTGAAGCAAAGGAAGGCAAAAGAGGCACAGCGAAAGCAATAGAGGCAGCAAGAAGACAGTCAAAATGTAACAGTCATAGAAGCACAGTGAGACAGAGGCAGAGTGACAGAAGTAGAGACAGAGGCAGAGAGCAGTTACAAAATTCCGGGAATCGCACACTCCAGTGAGCATTATACATATAATATAACACGAATCTTATTCCGGGAATCGCAGACTCCAGCCGGGCGTTACACATATAATACAGAACCATATTCCGGGAATCGCACTCTCCAACTGGCGGAGCACATATAATATATAAACCATATTCCGGGAATCGCTTAACCCTTTGGCAAAGTATACATATATGTCCGTTATATTATGGAGCGCACAAAACAAAGTTTTAGATGGTGGGACCTCTCCCCAATCGCAATCGGAACTTTCCAATTGATCGCAAGTCTTTTGTTATATGCTCCGATCGAAGGCCGGACCCGATCGAGTTATATGCCACAGTTTATGAGCCAATCGCATCCGAGTTCCCAATCGCAATCGGAACTTTCCGATTGATCGCAAGTCTTTTGTTATATGCTCCGATCAAAGGCCGGACCCAATCGAGTTATATGCCACAGTTTATGAGCTAATCGCATCCGAGTTCCCAATCGCAATCGAAACTTTCCGATTGATCGCAAGTTTTTTGTAATATGCTCCGATCAAGTGGCGGACCCGACGGCGATTATACGATGGAATTAATTGGTTCAATCGCGTCCGGAATCTCAATCGCAATCGGAACTCTCCGATTGATCGCACGACTTTGTAATATGTTGCAATTGAAGTGGCGGACCCGATCCTGTTATATGCGGGAGTTAATTTGTGCAAATCGCATCCGTGTTCTGATCGCAATCGGAACTTTTCTATAATGCGTCCCGATTGCATGTGTTCAAAGTTCGGACCCGATTGCGATATGAGCCATGTTTTATGTGGTCATCACGTCCGTTTGATCAATCGCAATCGCAAGTTTTCGTTTGACACCACCGATCCGCCGACGGAGATGTGGGGCCCGACCCTTTCATGTATTAGTGGTTGTGATTCGACTTATTGGATTGTAATATAAGACCAAAGGATTAAGGTGGAGGGCGATTGCTTATATATAAAGGGATTGTTGTTAGATATATAAAACACGGTTGCAGTTGTATTAAAATATGTCACATGGGCTGTGAACCCACGGGCCTCGGCCTAATGAGAGGGCGATTATAAATATACAATGACTGTGATATATGTCCGTTCCATTTGCGGAATGTTCCACATAAACAAGACACTTGCTGCAAGTCAGCAGTCACGCATTTTTCTAAGAGGCACTGATATAAAAGCACTGTTACACGTATGCAGCAAATACACTACAGCAGAGGACAGAAAAGCATACAGAGCAGAAAAGAGTCAAAACACAGTCACAGAAAAGACAAATGCGCAGCAAACCAAGAGACAAAATAAGTGAGCTGGAATTCATATTGTAATTCGAATGTAAATGTTTTAATTGTTTTTATTGTTTGTGATGCATTGGCAAGTCTCCGAGAGAAAACAAATTCCCACTGTAATGTTAAAATTGACACCTACAGTTATAATTTCTGAGTAAGCTGATAAAAGGAGTGAGAAGGCAGAAGGCAAGAAGACATGACTTTCCATTTTGAATTCCAAGCAGAATACAAACAGTCATGTGAGGAAATCTATAAATAATATCATCTTGATATGCAGAGGGAGTTTTTTTTTAGAGCAAGGGAGAGAGCATATATAGAGAGAATGCAGAATATAGAAGGCAGAGAAGATTAAGAGAAGCTACAGAACAGAGCTGATATCTGAGGTAAATCAGCAAACATTCAGTTTTAGAAAATGAGGAAGTTGGAGCTTCCCTATCAAGTTGCAGCTTGATAGCTGTCAGTTGTAGCTGACTGAGGTTGGAGCCTCCTGTAGGTTGGTGCCTGCAGAAAATTGAAGGGAGTTGGTGCTTCCTTGCAAGTTGTAGCTTGTAGAATTGAGGTAGGAGCCTCCTGTGGGTTGGTGCCTGCAGAAAAACAGTGGTGAGAGGGAGTTGGAGCTTGCCTTTGCATCACAACAATAATAAGATGTGGTTTTCTCCCTTTATGGGTTTCCACTTATATCTGGTGTCTCTGTGCATGATATTTATGTATTGATCTGATATGTATTATTTGCTTAATACTTGCTGCTCTCATATTAAGTCTACTGCTCTATTAAACTAATACTTTCTGATTACATTCTAAAATTACTCTCACATCAAATAGAGTTTGAAATGAAGGTGTAAATAAGTTTAATGAAAAGTTTAAAAGATCAGGAATGTGTTAAACTGATTCACCCCCCCCCCCCTCTCAGTTTAATTAGATATTCAACACACACAACAACACAAACCTTATGCACATGCTATGGGACACCTAGGGGCCATCCCAACCTTGCAGGAGGCTAGCCCCTAATCCAACCTAACCTTTTCATACTTCAATCCCCCAGTTTCTCCCTTCACATGGGAAAGAGTGCGACTGGAAACCTCCAGTCGCACGCACAACATGGTTATGCATGCAATTGGGGACTTTTCCCATTAGTTATAAGCTTACAACCCTGATTTTTGTGCCAATTTTTGAGGCCCAGAGCCTAGGTCACTGCATAGAACTCCATGACACTTTTAGAATTGAAAGATAGCATTAGAATAACGATGTAAAAGAAAACACTTGAACAAGGACTTAACTAGACCCCTACTAACCATGATAGGTGTTTCGTCAAACATATTACAAATATGTAATCTACAGGTTTAAACAATAGATCTGAGCATAGGGGACTCATACTTATCTGAGAATCACTAAGAAGAATTGTTGCCTCATCATATTAATTGCATGATCATATATTTGGTCATAGATGCATAGTTCATTCATTTACAACTCAAAACATGATGAGAGCCATCCATCATCACCATCATAAAAAACATTCATAAACAACAGAAATGACAAGCACATAACAATGATATAAGCCACATAATAACAAACATATTTACCCATCAATACAAGAGGAAGAGAGCTATTATTTCTATAAAAAAATTGAAACCAAGTCTTGGACTTCCACTTTCCACCCGACCATAGACATGGTTGAGCCAAATCTCTCTTCATCCAATCACCCCCATGCCATATTCAAAGCATAAATGTGGGATCTCATAAAACTCATTAATAAAAACCAAACCAGGGCTTCCAGAGGCCAAACCACCTCAACCCTCAATCAATGATTCCACCTCACAGTCGGACATCACAACCATCACCATATTGATCTCTACCCAAGTTGTCCAAGGCTCCAAAGTGTTTGTTCCAACTAGGGCTTCCAAGAATAGTAACTCAACCTACAGTTGCCACGGAGCTTCCATAGCGTTTTTCCAACAAAGGCTTCCAAGACTAGTAACTCAACCCACCAGGGGCTTTTAGAGCATTTTTCCAACCAAGGCTTCCAGGACTAGTAACTCAACCAAGCTGTTACAGGGCTTCCAGAGCATTTGTCCAACCAAGGCTACCAGGAACTAATAACTCAACCCACAACCAAAGGCATATGATAAGAAACCAGAAAAACAAAAAATGAAATGAATCCACAACATCATGTTTATCCAGGAAATGGAAAGGCTAGTAAAATCCACTGTCAATCCAGGAAATCCTCCATGCCAATGACATATCATGACCAAGAAACCACATGCATATGCCATGCATACCAAAAATAGTGAGGAAAACATACATGCAACTTGGTACTTGCAAGAAAAACCCGTTGTAGCTGTTGATCCCAATGTCCTCTTGCACTTTCTTGCTCTTCCTTTTCCTTCTTGCTCCAAATATCCAAGTATTCCACACTCTCCAAGAGTTCTCTAAGAAAATCTAAGTGTCCAAGAATATGAGAGAGATAGAATAGAGTGAGAGCTCCAAAACTGAATTGACAAAAGCATGTGAACTGATCCTCAGAAGACTTTTTATTAATGAGGCCTCTAATTTCTTCAATTTTTACATTATTTTCCTCCTCAAATGTAACCTGTGACCTTTCACCTCCCTTTTCTCCTATTTTCCATTATTTTCATAAATAAATTCTAATAAATGCCACTTTGCCTTTCCCAAGCCGTAGTAATTTCCTTTGTCAATTTACATAGCCATAATAAACCATATGAATTCCCACACTAGGATTTTTTGCCCAAAATTCAGTTTGTAATACGTGTCCCATGACCTTTGTTATTATTTTTCCTTTATAAATTTTTATTATATGGAATTTTCACCAGGACTGTTACAACCCCTCCCTGGTGGAACACCGTCCTCGATGTTAAATGTCACCTATAAACGACAAGACTACTATAAGAAAAACAAATTCCCATGGAGATTTATAGCTTAGCTCATTGCAGTATTTAAAATGATCAACCTCAGGCTTGCTGAGAAGAAAACCAACATGAGCACATGATAAATATAACATAATAATGACATGACACCCATACCGCTTATTGGAGCTTTGTAACAAAGATCATAGTGGTATTTGCATCCATATACATATGTACATATACCAAAATCATGCCAACGTATACCAAAGACATATACCAAAGGCAGGATACATAACTCGCATCTGATCTGCCATCTCCCATGCAGCTTCATCGAGCCCAAAGTGCTTCCACTGTACTTTAACATGCTCAATTTCTCGGTTCTAGAGCATGAGTGTCTTTCCTTGCAAAATGCAATGAGGTTCCGGTTGGAATTCTCCTTCTGGATCCACCTACAATACATATCATTCAATCACATGATCAACATATTTAACATACTTCTTAGGCAACGACACATGGAAAACATCATGCAATTTCACTATTGGAGGCAGTGCAATCGATAGGCTACTAGCCCAATCCTCTCAAAAATCGTGAAAGGTCCATAAAATTGAGGTGCCATCTTGGCACATGATCCAATCTGCAAGGAGCTCGTCTTGGGATTGATGTGCAAGTACACTTGTTCCCCAACTTGAAAATCCTTAAACAACCTATTCCGATATGCATATCTCTTCTTCCTATCATGTGCTACTTTCAAATTCTTCTTGATTACATGCATTTCCTATTCCATCTTCGCCAAACTTATCCAGTCCAATCAACACCCTATTAATTGGATCACTCCAACTAATGGGAGTATTGAAACTCATCCCATACAACACCTCAAATAGACTCATCCTCAAAGATTCATGATACTCATTGCTGTAAGAGAAATCTACCAATGGAAGATACTCTTCCCACTTTTGCTACTGATGCATCACATACATCCTCAACATATCCTCCAATATCCTATTGACCCTCTCTATTTTTCCATACTGAAGGCAAAATCTGTGCCCAATCCTGCAAATAACTCCTTCCAAAAATTGAAAGTAAACTTCCCATCCATGTTTGACACAATATTTTGTGAAACACCATGCAATCTGACCAAATCCTTGATAAAGACCTGTGCTACATCATTCATTGAGTATATAGACCTCACTATAATGAAGTGCGCTACCTTCATCAACTTGTCCACAACCATGATGAAATCATGCTGTCTAGATGTCCTCGGTAAACCTGTGATAGATTCCATGGAAATTAGCTTCCATTTCCACTCTGGAATCATAATCGGTTATACTAGTCTACTTGGATGCTTACACTTTGCCTTTATCTATTGAAAATCTAAGAACCTAGCCACAAAATATGCTATGCCTTTCTTCAAATTTGGCCAATAGTAAAACTTCTTCACTACAGTCAGCCTCTTCTGATAGCCTAGGTGACCTGAATATAGTTTCACATGAAACTCCCTCAAGATAACCTTCTTGAATTCACTGTTGTCTGGCACATATATCCTGCCTCTAAACCTGATCAAGCCATCTTCCATGAGGCAATAGTCCACACACTGTGCCCCTAAACCTATCCATGTACCACTACTTGTACCTATTCCTGTACCAATACCTATACGAGTAATCAACTGCAATATGTGCCTTAGCTCCATATACCTGAAATCCTTCTAACATGCCTACAAGGTACTATCATATAGATATGTCCCATAGGAACTCATAGATACTATATGATTCACCTGTATCCTCTTGTTAAGAGCATTTGCAAACCTGTTCTCTTTATATTTAAATATATGATCTCAAAGTCAAACTCCCTGATCATGGCCAACCATCTAGCTTGCCTGGCATTCAGATTCGATTGGTTAAATTGATACTGTAATCCACTGTGATCACTCATCAATGCAAATCGTTTGCCTAAAAGATAGTGCCTCCACATATTTAATGAATGAATTCTCACTGCCAAATTAAGATCATGTGTCTGATAGTTATACTCGTGCTCATATAGTTTCTATGACTCATAATGTACCAACTATCCTTCTTGCATAACGAATCTGCCAAGCCCTCTCTTGCAAGCATCTATACATACCGCAAACTATTTTTCTAGATCAAAGATCTTTAACGCTAGAACATGTGTCAAGAACTGCTTTAACAACTCAAATTTTTTGTACATTCCTTTGTCCATTCAAACTTCTTACCTTTCCTTTGCAATGATGTAATAGGATAAGAAATCTGTGAGAAGTTCCTGATGAACCTCCTGTAATAACATGTTAACCCCATGAAGGACCTTACCTCATCCATATTCCTAGGAGTTTCCCACTCCATGATAGCTCTTACTATTTATGGATCTACTAGTATGCCTTCCTTGGAAACCAGATGTCCCAAGTAATGTACCTCTATCTGAAAGAAATTTCACTTGCTTACCTTAGCATGCAACTGATTCTCTCTGAACAATCTTAATACAACTGCTAAGTGTTCGACATGCTCTTCTTCATTTTTATAATATAACAATATATCATCAATGAATACAATAACAAACTTGTCCAAATAAGGATGCAACACACTATTCATCAAGCACATACATGTAGCTGGAGCATTAGTCAAGCCAAATGGAACTACAAAAAAATCATAATGTTTGTACCTGGTCCAGAAGGTTGTCTTGTAAATTCCATCTTATTTAATGCATACCTGATGATCCCAATCTCAGATCAATCTTCAAGAACATTGTTTCTCCCTTCAACTTATTGAACAAATTATCAATCCTCGACAAAGAATACCTGTTTTTGATGGTCACCTTGTTCAATTGTATGTAATCAATGCGTAACCTGAGGGTACCATATTTCTTGTTCACAAAAATATCGGTGCGCCCCATGTTGATACACTTGGCCTAATGTATCCCTCATCCAACATTTCCTTCAACTGCAACTTCAACTCTACCAAATCTGGTGTCCTCATCCTGTAAGGTGCCTTAGATGTTGGCGTTGCCCTTGGAACCAACTTAATAGAAAAGTATAATTCCCTATGAGGTGGAAACTATGAAATATCTACAGGAAATACATCTTGAAAATGTTGTAGAAATGGGTACCTTCTTAATACACTCGCATCCTCAACTTCCTTACCTTTTTCGCTATAAACGTGCACTACAAATAACAAACACCCTTTCCTGCAACTACGCTTGGCCTGCATAGTTTTCAACATCCTAACTAATGTTGATTTATTCTTACCCCGCAAGGCTATTTTTTCCCCATTGTCATCCAAGCACTCATTAGCCTTGTCATAACAATCCACCTTGGTCCTATGAAGGTACAACCAGTCCAAAACAAAAATCATGCTATATGATCCCAACGAAAATACATTAAAATGTGTTGAGGTTGGCATACCATTCAATTCAAATGTACAATCTCTTACCCAATGATGAGCTCACTTCTTGGTACCTATAGACAACTGCACTAACCAAGAATTTGTATGCAATTATTTATTCAAAGCACATTTATCCACCAGGTCAGGATTAACATAAATATAATTAGATCTAGGTTCAATAAAAATAGAAACAACTTGATCATAAAGATAACTGTCCATATCAATAATAGATGCTTGGTGATCTACCTGCCTGTTATCCAGTGTTGCATAGATCTTGGGAATACTTGTTCCAACATCTCCCACTGTCTGTGCCTCCTGCACACTGTATATTTGTGGTATACCACCATAATGTTATGGAAAATCTCTCCTGCGATGATCTTTTCCACAAGTCCAACACTGCATAGGATTCCAACCTTCATCCTTATTCTACTCCTCAAATCAAAATCCATGCCCTCTGCCAGATGCATTGAACTTCTTATATGGAATTAAATTCTCTTTATTACATGTATCCCAAGGTCTTTCTCGCTTCTTGTCCCATTTTCCTTTATTATTATCATTACCTTTTCTGTCCTACTTAGTCTCATATCTGTGATTTGATTTCTCATAACAATGTTTTAGTTTCTGAATGGCCTCCTCCAATAATCTAGGCTTATCAAACTCAATCCTATATTTGAATGCTATCGAAAACCCACTGATGAATCGCTGAATATTGGCCTTCTCCTCCTTGAGGTAAGGCACATATCGCAACAACTACAAAAATATGCTAGTGTACTCCTCGTTGGTCATAGATCTCATCTTGAACTCATTAAACTCCTTTTCCCTATCATCATACTATCTCTATGATAGATACTTATTCTAGAGTAGTCTCTTGAATTTTATCCAAGTCAATTAATTCTCATAAATATCCCTAACATTCTTCACATATTACCACCAAATATCTACTTTACCTTTGAGGATGAATCTTGTTATTCTGGCTTTCATGTTTTTTGAATAATCATGCAACCTAAATAACTTCCTCATACCAAGAAACCACACTTCTGCATCCTATTATTTCTTCATTTATCCATAAAATGTAGGTGGATTTGCTTTCTTAAACTCATCTGGAAAATATCCCCTATCACTCCTCCTGTAAGGATAATAATGATAATGACCACGAGGTGTGTCAGAACCAAAACTAGAATAGTACCTGTGTCTGTCACCTCTCCTATCTAGAGTGTCCAAAAGTCGTCCATCTCTGATCTTCTCATCTCTAATGTACCTGTGACCACCATGAGACCTACTACCATATGCCCCATTAGTCCCATCCTCCTATCCATAGATGATCCGAAATGGTCCTTTTCACTGCAACTCTAACAAAATATGAAGGATTACTGCATTAACCTCTGCTGTGTCTGTATGATTCTATCATTATCTGCTTTACAACTCCTTATTTTTTCCTTCAAACTTCTTAATGTGTCTGCTAAGTCATAAGAGTTCCAAGAAATGCTTCTAATATGATTCATAGGGAGAATCTTTGTAGTCTACCATCTTGCTAGTCATCTTTGATTTCTTCCTGCAAGGCATCTCATGTTAGCTAAACCAAATCACAATAAATCAACATACCTTAACATAATTCGGGGAGGATACCTCATCTGTAATATCAAACAATCAACGTAATACATGTATATACATAATCATAACAACATATAGACGTATAAGACATAAGTGTATTAACCCATAAACATCATTATAGATTGAGTCCAGTCATCAATCCATAACCATGTAAAACATATACCATGACCTCATGCATGACAACAAAAACCATACCAGTGTACAATCACAACATGTAAGAACTTGACATGTATAAACAACACATAACCATAGATACACTCACAACAACATCATCAATTCTCCCATGGCAGCATCACAAGCACATAGACCACAAGCATAAGAAACACATATGCCACCGACATGAATACATGACAATCACATTACCCATCCAATCCATGGGGCGAACCATGCTCTGATACCACTCTGTAATACCCTCCTCCCACATCTACCCAAGTAACCATCCAACCGAGGTAAACATGTGAAGAAGAGTTACTATGATCTGATTCAAACTCCTAGGTAGCCTTAAGGAAGTGGAACTCACACCACAGAACAACACAGACCTTCTGCACATGCTACAAGACATCTAGAAGCCATCCCAACCTTCCAGGAGGCTAGCCTCTAATCCAACCTGACCTTTTCATGCTTCAATCCCCCAGTCCCTCCCTTGACATGGGAAAGAGTGCAACTGGAAACCTTTAGTCACACACACAACATGGGTATGCATGCGAGTGGGAATGTTACCTATAGTTATGAGATCCCGACCCTAATTTATGTGCCAATTTTTCAGGCCCAGAGCCCAGGTCACTGCCCATAACTCCATGACACTTTCAAAACTGAAATATAGCAACGGAATAACGATGTAAAAGTAAACACTTGAGAAAGGACTTCAATGGACCCCTACTAGCCATGACAGTCATTTCGTCAAACATATCACAAATATGTATTCTATAGGTTTAAACAATAGATCTAAGCATAGGGGTCTCATACTTATATAAGAATCACTAATAAGCATTGTTGACTCATCATATTAACTGCATTATTATCTATTTGGTCATAGATACATTGTTCATCATTTACAACTCAAAGCATAATGAAAGCCATATATCATCACCATCCTAGAACACATTCATAACCAACATATAAACAACAGAAATGTCAATCATATACAACCATATAATCCACATAATAAAAAGCGTATTTACCCATCAATACAAGAGGAAAATATCTCTTATTTCCATAAGAAAAATGCAACCAAGTATGGGACTTCTACATTCCACCCTACCATAGACATGGCTGAGACAAATATCTCTTCATCTAGTCACCCCCATGCCATATTCGAAGCATGGATGTGGGATCTCATAAAAATCATCAATAAAAACCAAACCAAGGCTTCGAGAGGCCCAACCACCTCAACCCTTAACTAGTGATTCCACCTCACGGTTAGACATCACAACCATCACCAGATTGGTCTCTGCCCAATATTTTTAGGGCTCCATAGTGCTTTTTCAAACCAGGGCTTCCAGGACTAGTAACTCAACCTAGATATGTCGCTGGGCTTCTAGAGCATTTTTCCAATAAAGGCTTCCAAGACTAGTAACTCAAACTGCCAAGCGATTCCAGAGCATTTTTCCATCCAAGGCTTCTAGGACTAGTAACTCAACCCAAGTTGTTACAGGGCTGCTAGAGTGTTTGTCCAACCAAGGCTTCTAGGAACTAATAACTCAACCCACAACCAAAGGCACATGATAACCAACCATAGAAAAAAAACAATGAAATGAACCCATAACACCATGGCTATCTAGGAAATGGAAAGGCTAGAAAAATCTATTGTCAATCCTGGAAATCTTCCATGCCAATAACAGATCATGACCAAGAAACCACATGCATATGCCGTGCATTCCAAAACTAGTGACGAAAACATACATGCAACTCGATACCTGCAAACAAAAACCACTGTAGGTTCTGATCCTGATGTCCTTTGGCACTTTCCTGCTCTTCCTTTTCCGTCTTTCTCCAAATATCCAAGTATGGCACACTCTCCAAGAGCACTCCAAGAAACTCTAAGTGTCCAAGATTATGAGAGAAAGAATAGAGTGAGAGCTCTAAAATTGAACTGACAAAAGTCTGTGAACTGATTCTCAGAAGCCTTTTTATTAATGAGGCCTTTTATTTCTTCAATTTTCCATTATTTTCCTTCATTTTCCTCCTCACATGCAACCTATTACCTTTCACCTCCACTTTCTCATATTTTCCATTATTTTCATAAATAAATGCCGATAAATGCCACTTTGTCTTTCCCAAGCCTTAGCCATTGCATTTTCCAATTTCCATAGCCATAATAAACCATATGAACACCCACATTAGGATGTTTTGCCCAACATTCAGTTTGGAATACGTGTCCCATGACCTTGGTTATTATTTTTCCTTTATTAAATTTTATTACATGGAATTGTCACGACGGATGTTACATCTCACAATAGATCTGATAATAATATATTAAAATTATGAATTTATACACTATTATATTTTTATTAAAACTTTAAGTTCTCTAGATTTAATTGTAATTAGTGCATGCATGCGAATGGAAATTATCTAGACAAATAGAGAATGAAAAATATGATCACACACAAACATAAGACAAAAAATATGCTCTGGGAAACCCTTTCGGGGGAAAACCCAACTGGAAGGTGAGGTCACTTCGCTCTCTTTCTCTATTTGGAAATATGTCTACAGGTACAAAGAAGTAATGCCTGTGAATTGTGGGCTGCTACAATGCAAAAATCCTCTTTGTGTGCTCTACCTCATATATCTCTAGCTTTATTTTCTCATTTATGGAACAAAATTCTCTCGAAAGAATGGAATGCCTCTTCCTCCTAATGACCTGGTTATAACACGACCCGATAGCCTACTAGTGGTTAAGTTTGACTACATCAACTCTTAACAAGAGTTACAATGTAAAATATTCTACATTATTTTACATAAAAAAACAGGGGTCTAGCCCCTTTATCATGAATAATGGGGGCTGATGCGACATCCTCCCGAACTATAGATGTGAAAACATGAAGGTCAACTTTTGAGTGGCATAAATTTTGCATACATACTCTAATTGACACTCTTCTTGCGTCGTTGGAAATATTTATATGTGAAGAACAACATGAAAAGGTGTGGCACTAGAGAGAAAAAATTTTACCCCCCAAAAAATTATTTGAGGCCTCAAAATGCTCACAAAAGGTTTCATACCCCGTTTTTCCAAACTAGGTCCCACTAGTAAAAACATCCCCGTGAGATGATTCCTCCACTTTTTCCACTCTGAATACATCGATATGGATGAAAAAAAATATAATGATCCAATCCAGATCAGTTTGTATGTTTTTTACATTGGGATGTTCAATTGTTTGTTTGTTTTTTGAATTGGGCCGAGGTGTCACGGGAGACCCTCTTGACAAGGTGCAGAGAGTGTATTTGGTGTTGCAATTTTTGGGCTTGAAGGAGATTGTAAAATGTGGGTTCTTGTGAGTTTCTTACTTTTGAAAATGGTTATATTTTTCGTGTTTCCCATGGTAAAGATATTTGCAGGATCCCACAAGGAAGATAGTTAGTCTCTCGTCATGGGTTGTAATTTGAAAGGTATTGGACCTCATTTTTGTGTGCTCTATCCTGTTGAAAATGACATCAAGAAGAATTTTAATTTAACTTTCCCTTGAATAAATTAGAATAAAATAATAATTCCACATCACATGACAACTTGTACGAATTAACTAAGTTAGGATGACTTATTTGGTTCAGTTAATTTTATTTAAGGGTCAAACTATAGGCATGTAGCGTGTCTCTTGCATTATAGGAGCCCTGGTTGAGTTTATTTAGAGTTGTAATTAATTAAATTAAATTATCTGAGTTAAATTTAGTTAAACTAGTTCTAACTAATGGAGGAACTAGTAGGAGGTTAAACAGTGGGGTGTAGCTTCATGTTTTCAACTCGTTAACTGATAATTCACTCATAAATAACTCATGCATGTTAGTTATGAGAAATACCTAGTTGAGATTAGAGTTTAAGGGAAATGTACTATTAGTTGTATAATTATCTGAATTGTGCAGGTGGTGCATGCAATTAGAGGAAGGTCCTTAATGCATTGTGCAATATGGATTGTGAATTTCCTTAATTAGTTGGGCCTAGTTAGCCAAGGAAACAACACGAGGAAATAGGGATCCTGGAGGGAAAAAAAATTGGTTATGTATTGAACCAGGCTTGTCTAGGAATCATTGAGACATAGAGATAGTACAAAGGCTTCTCAGATTGGAGAAAAGCATTGTAAGCTTCTCATATTATTTGAATTATAAAATATACAGATAACAGGGTTTTTAGCTGAGGATTTCCCTAGGAAAATATTTGTGTTTTGTGATCAAAATTCTTTCTCTTTCATGTCTTGTGATTTCAAGATCTAAATTAGTTTCTACAATTGGTAGAGTAGATTCAAGTATAATGTTTTAACACATTACAATTATCAGTTGAATCTACATGGATTTTATGCATCGTATCAAAGTAGGAATCAATTTATAAGAGAAGAATACAAGTTTGTTTTGTGTAAGTAAATCAAATTTGCAGATCTACTCTTCGGGATCAGTAACAGGATCAGGATGTATTTCTCTGGATTGAGACTTGGATATGCCCTTGAGGGTAGTTCGAATTACATATCTTGGAGAGACATGATGGAGGCAGTTTTGGAAGTCAACGGGCTGAAGGAATTCATAGACAATGATAATCCTATGCTTCCAGAAAAAGATTTTCAAGATCTGGCAGCATGGAAGAGGAATGTAGCAACAACAAGAAGGATTCACTTAGAAGGAGTTCAAGATCATATTGTCTCGAACCTCCATGGAAAGTAAACTCCATATGTTATGTGGAAGGAATTAATAGATTTTTTTAAGAATAGCAGTGACCATAATAATATGGCGCTGAAGGAAAAGCTCAAAAAAATCAATATGGAGGAGCGTGATACAATACCAAAGTACTTGACCAAGTTTACCCAATGTTGGGATGAGCTTGGAAGTGTTGGTGTTACCATTTCCGAGGATGATCTGGTGAGCCTAGAACTTCTAGGCCTTTCGAAGGGCTGGCATAGTGTTGCAGTCTCTACAACACCCTCCAAAATTTTGATCACCATTTCAAATTTTCGGAGCCCCTTAGAAACAAAGAAAAATTGCTAAGTCACTAAGTCGCAAAATTAAACAATTCATGAAAACTGCGACCTAGCGACCTAGCGACCCCGCGACCTCAGGTCGCCAGGTCGCCAGGTCGCAGGTCCCCTAAACTTATGAAAAATGCGACCTTGCGACCTAGCGACCTCGGGTCGCCAGGTCGCCAGGTCGCAATTTTGTCATTTTCAGAAAATCGCGACTTAGCGACCTTGCGACCCAGCGACCCTAGGTCGCCAGGTCGCAAGGTCGCCAGGTCGCAAGGTCGCCAGGTCGCAAAACTCCAAATTTGACAAATCTGCGACCCAGCGACCTGCATTAATTACCCGCACGTGCGACTTTCTATAAAAGGGAGGTCGCAGGTCGCATTTTTCACATTCAGCGATTTGTAAGGAAAACGCCTCTGACAGCTCAACTGACGAGTTTTTCCCGGGTAAGTTACCATTTCTTCCTGCTGTTTCCGTTTTCATGATTTTCTTACTAAACCCATCTCCCCTTTAGCCTTTAAATTGTATTTTGGTCGAGCTTTGATGTTTTCTGAGGGTTTTTGTAAATTATATGTTGCACGAATTGCCCAAAACCTCTCTGTTTGTTGTTTCACCCCATGGCATCCTCCCTTTGCCTTTGAAATCATGCCACAGCTCTCCCTAGGCCCAGAAATCTTGTAAATTCCCAAGAGAAAGGGGACAAAAGAGTTCAAGGCCGCGCGCGCAAAACCCCCGGCAAGCCAGTCTGCGACCTGCGACCCAGTGACCTAGTCGCGAGGTCGCAGAGTCGCATTTTCTCCATTTTTCGGGATTTGCGACCTTGCGACCCAGCGACCTAGTCGCCAGGTCGCTAGGTCGCGTTTTCCCATTTTTCGGAGATCTGCGACCTAGTGACCTAGCGACCCAGCGACCCCAGGTCGCCAGGTCGCAAGGTCGCAAGGTCGCAAGGTCGCGCCCGGGCCCTGTTTGTGCAATCCGCGACCCAGCGACTCGGCAGTCCAGTTTTGCATTAACGCAGCTAGATTTCATCACTAAATTGTAGCTGGTTGTTTATCACCATGTCGTTCTTATTGTGGGACTCCTTTCTGAATTTGACAGGTGAAACTCAAGAAGACATAGAGTGCATACCTGTGCTCTCAGATTCTAGTGACATGGCGCCCCCGCTATCTCAGAGAAAGGGCAAGAAAATAGTGGAGGAAATTGATGAGCTGGAGGTGGTGTCCCCACCCCCAATATACCGAGATACACTATGTACTTTTTCAAAAGACGACAGCATGAGATGGTACCAGATTTATCAGGAGTTTGCCAAACTGGAAGAAGAATTTCCGGAAAATCTCCCAGACCGGGAAGTGTACTTGGCAGTAAAGAGGTCCAAACTACATCTGGCAGGGGCGCATCTAGCCATATTCCCATGTCCCGAAATCATAGATTGGATCATACAAAAGACAGACCCCGAGAAGTTTGTGATTAGGGATCACCAAGGCAGAGCTTTTGCTACACTGGTAGGCTCGGATGCACACATTTATTACTCGCTGCCTCACCCAAACGAGCATTTCTCTCCAGAATGGGCTGTTGCTCACGCCGTTCCGATAGTCGATACTATTAAACAATGGTGGGAGGAGCCCGAGAAGTTCAAGGTGAAGAAGAACCAGGAATACCCAGTGGCGAGCCTAAGGAAGGTTTACAAATTGGTTGCCGCCATGCTCTGCAGACTTTACGGGCGCCCAGATTGTTCCACCTTCAGCGGCAGTTGGGCTACTATCATGGAGTATGTGACACAACATGGCACCCGTTTCAACTGGGCCGGCATACTGATGACGTCAATGCAGACCAACTTGAACTCAGCATTGGCCCCGGATAAGGGAATGCCTGCTGAATTTTACATGGCCTCGTACCTACTAGACGCGGTTTGCGCCCGAGTAGATTTTGATGGATGGGGGCACAACTGGGACTACGAGAACACGCGCGCAATTCATCTACAACTCAAGGTATTTTGGGAGTCCAAATACAAACAAGATATAGATCAGATCTCCCAAATATTTGTTCCCGCACTGTACAGACATTTATTTGGCCAAGATGCCCCTTGCATGTCGTGGCGGGCCAAGGCGACTCTGGTTAAAGTGGCGCACTGGTTCCCTTTCCCTGGGTACACCTTCATCAGAGTCTTTGGAACTTACAAGGCACCACATGCCATGCCTCGCTTCGTGACGGACAAAATGCTTATTCAGGAGGTGTGCTTTCAGATGTCACACGAATTCTCCAACATCCTATCTAAGGGCAAAAAGAAGCCGTGGCCCACTCTGCCCCTCACCATTGGTGCATTCACAGTTAAAGACTTCAGGGAAGTCACAGCAGAGGCAGAAGCAATGAGAAGTTATCAGCTGGGGGCACTTGACAACCGAACATATGACCCAGAGAAAATAGTCCCTGAACACTGCCGGAGAGCCAACCTCAAGTGGACCTATCAGCATCTTGAACGCCCAGCGGAAGATGAGAGAAGAAACTGGTATAATGCTGAAAGAAAACTTGCTCCGGGAACTGACGAGGTCCAGGAAGACCCAGATGATCAGAACTTAGAGGACAGAAGACGTCAGTTAGGAGGTGCCTCTTCATCTATACTCAAGAAATCTCGAACCAACACAGGGCCAACTCCATCCATCAAACAAAAGGAAGCAGAGGAAGAAGCCCAACAAGAAAGGGAGAAAGAGCTAAAAGAAGATGAGGAGGCGCGCCAAAAGAGTGCAACAGCAACACAAAAGAAGAAGCTGACCAAAGAGGCCAGGAAAGAAAAAGAGGACAAGGAGGCACAAGCCGCAGCAGAACGGGCACTTAAAGCAGAGCTGGACAAGGCAGAGCTGGACAAGGCAGAGGCTGAACGCCAAAAGAAAGCCGAACAGGCTGCTGCAGCTGAACAGAAGAAGAAAGCCGAACAGGCTGCTGCAGCTGAACAGAAGAAGAGAGCCGAAATAGAAGCAGCAGCAGAAGCTGAACGGCGGAGGAAGGAAGAAGAAGAGAAGAACACAGAGGAAAGGGAGGATGACATGCTGGACGATCTTGAGGTAACTCCTCTCGACATACCTCTCGGCCGTACAAAACTCTCTGATGTTAGATCGCCCCAGAGACAGGAAGAAGATGTGTTCGACCTGACCAGACTCACATTTGATCAGTTTTAGTTCAAAATCTGTCAAGAGAAGAGGAGGTCATTGGCACAAAGTCCCTCTGCCTCATCCGCAGTGTCAACATGCAAGGATATAGTTTTGGATACCAGGACTAATCCGGTAATGATAGCATCAGCAGGTACTGCTTTCGCTGCAGCTACGGAAGAGAATGTAACCCGAATGAGTAGAGAAATAGTATCTCTACAAAACAGACTGCACGCAGCTGAGCAACGCGAAAAGATAGCAGAGTAGGAGAAAGCAGAATTGCAAGCAGAAGTCCAGCAACTTCGAAACCAAGCTCTACCAGCAAATGAAGTCTCGCTTTCCATTTTCAAGGAGTGTGAGGTGTTGGAAGTAACTATGAGACAGGTATATGGTGAAATGTTCACCATCAAACAAACAGTCGCTCCTCTGGCAAGAGCACGAATGGAAACCAGGCAAAGACAAGATCAGCTCAAAGAGGCTTCACAGGCTTTGGACAGGATGATGGGTTGGACAATGCAGTACCCTCAGGCACCTGAAAATTTGCCTAAGAGGGATTGGATCCAGACGCAGGACGCAAAAGTTCAACTCCGCATGGCAATGCAATCTGGAGACAAGTTGTCTAAAGACCTGGACAAAGTGATGTCCTCGTATAACCACCTGATTAGTGGTATCGACTCCATGCATGCGCTGCATCACATCCCATCGCTTGGGGCATTAGAAGAGGAGAAAACCTGGGAACAAGTAAACCAGGACATTCAATCGTTCTTGCAACCCATCAAGCAGGCCGCAGCTGATCCAGAGCCCTCTGCATCTCAAGAGCACCTTAGTCAATTCATCGCCGCTCCAGCGCGGATTTATACCAAGCTTGCGTCGCTCTCAAATCAGATCGGACAGAAAAGGGAGACCTTAGTACCAAACGCTCTGGAATGTGTGCATAGGTTGAAGGAGGATGTACCCCTGGTGTCCCCCATAGCAGCAGAACACCAGGCATGGCAGGATTTCCTCAGAGAGCAACAGGTTGACATCCCTGACATTAACATTTCGCGTCCCGGCAGCAGCAAGTCCTGAGAAGCAAGTAGGACCAGGTCGCAAATCACACCAACAGGACAGGTCGCAGGTCGCATCTCCTACCTAGGTCGTAGGTCGCATCACCTACCCAGGTCGCAGAAGGAGTGGGTCGCAAGGTAACCCAAAAGTCAGGAAGGCGAACAGTCAAGGAAACCCAACAGACAATCTTGGCATTATAAATACTCCTACGGGACATTGTAAAAAGGGCTTTTCTTTTTGGAAAACTCAAGAGTTACATGCAATTGTATTGAAAGATTCTACACTTGAGCATATGAATACAGAGTCTTGTTAAAATACCCTATGGTTATGATGTGTTTTGCTGTATGAACACTTTGCGTATTCTTTATACAGTTTCAGAATATCCTATGATTAATGAAGCTGCATTTTGCGTTGTTTATGCGTCATGGCTATCCGTGTTGTATCAATAATGTTCATTTTATTATCTGTTCTATTGATGTATGTTAACGAACTATTTTGTTAGCATTTCGTTCCATCTTTCAGGAAGTAAAGAGGTATCTTATCATAAGGAACTATTTCTTTTGTGATTAGACTACCTTACAAGCATTACCCCACAAAAGATGTGTTGCTAATGACATCTCTTGAGGTGTACCTGCTTTATCTATAATCTTGCTACGCATAGTGTTTGATTCATGTTTAACATATTAATCTTGTATTCTGTATCGTGTGAATAAGTGTATGTCCACAGGTTCAAACTGGTTCTTGTGAGACCGAAAGGAAGTCATCTTAAGTGGTAGCCGGACCCACACCCCGGACGGGATCCCTACTCCAAACGGTTTAAGGTCTAATTGGGACTTTCTACCGGGGAGATCCCCTACTATTGGCCGGACAATTTTTCCCGTCAACAGAATTGGCGCTAGAAGGAGGGCTTGATGGCAGCCTCCCAGCACACAACAAACATCCCATCACAAGCTCCCCAAGGGGAGGTCATAAACACTGAAACTAACCCTCCTCTTCTTGAAGATATTCCAGGGAGGGAGCTTCGATATTTTGAAATCACTAGGGAGCAGCTGAGAGCCTTGCGCCCAGCTGCCCGAGATCTTATCAACAATTTACGGTACACTCCAATCATGGAATACCTTGCCCATACTAGAACTCTGCCCGAGAATATCACCCGTAACGGGGCCATTGCGAGTACCATACCCGAGCTCGTTAATCTCATGCTGGAAGACCTCGCAAATGCCGTTGAAGAAAATGATCCTATAATCCAAGAAGGCGAAGAGTTTGCTGACACCGAGCCTTTTCCCGACTCCCAGCCTAACCAGCCTCGGCCAAACAACAACCAGGCACACCCCCCACCCGGGGATGGTGAGGGAGATAGAGGCCGAGGAAATGCTAACGGGGGAAATAGGGCTCGTAGAAATGAAGGAGATAGGAATAGAGGTCGAGGGGCCGGAGGTAGAGGGGATAGAGGCCGAGGTCAAGGAAACCCAGCTCGCAACCGTCACCCAAACCCAATGAGGCCTCCTGTAAACAACTTGGGATATCCAAGAGATTTTCTGCACCGTGGGAGACACCAGGACGAACATTCCCGTCGCGAGTCAGAAGCATCGGTCTCAGGTTCGGAAGGTGAATCTGAACATCAGTTTAGGCAACACCAGCGGGCGAGAAGAGTGCAACCCTTGGCCTGGATGGCTCAATCCCCATTAAACCTTTTAGGCCCGCTCCAAGATCTGCCTAGACATCCAGAGAAACATCTCCCTAAGTTCGACCCTGAGAAGGGCACCTTAGCTGAAGATCATATCAGCAGCTTCTATTTGTCTCTGCAAATCATGAGAGTCCAGTCCGATGATGTCGCGTGTCGACTGTTTCCCCATACCCTCGAAAACAAGGCAGCCACTTGGTACCGCTCTCTCCCCAGTGCATCTATCACTTCATGGGAACAATTCCGTCGCACTTTCCTGCATAAATTTTCAGAAGATAAGACTCCTTCCATGCTTCTCACTGAATTGAGCACCATCAAGTGTCACAAAAAGGAAAAGGTGAAGGACTTCAACCAACGCTTCGCTACTATACTACAGAAATTTCCTCCAAACCTAGCGTTGGATGACTCAATCACCATTGACTACTACACTAAAGCCCTACCTAGAGACATTGCAGTTTTCGTCAAACGTGAAGCCCGCGCTAACCTCACAGCTAATTATGAAGCTGCCCTCGCTGTAGATAAAGACATGCTTTCGATAGGAGCCATCGATCATGAAGGGAGAGATGATCACAAGCCTAACACAAAAAGAGGTCAGTCCTCCACTCCTAAGACTACTGATAGGGATAGAGATGCTTTTGATTTTGAAAGCATGGCAAAAACGCTCAAGCATTTAACAAATGAAGTCACTGACCTCAGGAGAAAGGGCGCAGAAGCCACAAATAGTAGTAAACCACCCAAGCCTTTCTTCAGAAAAAGTAATCCCAACACTAACAGACCTCCGTCAAACACAAATGCCGCTCTCAATGTGGAGGAGATCGGGAAAGACAACTTCTGCTCATTCCACCAAGCTGCCCACTCTGAAAAAACGTGCCCTTAATGGATTGGCAGCATGACAGCAGTAGTTAATCAACTGTTAGATGACCAAACTCCAGGAGATGTCACGGAGGATGATGTTTCAGATCATGATGAGGATCCACCCTCTAACGAAGAACCAGGATCTTCTATCCTTGCTTTTGACATAATCCGAGGTGGAGAGAACCTTACCCCCATTGATATCTACATGGCAGATACTCCCAAAGATCAGCCTGTACGGAATTATAGCCTCAGAAGCAAAGGACCTGTTCCTGAACAGTCTTATGAAGACAAGAAAAGGGCCTTTCTAAGGAAAATCCTGCCCCCGGGTAACGGAAAACAATCTGCCACGGAGAAACACCCAAATAACACTACCCGAGTGAGTCAAAAAAATAATAAACTTCCGTCAGAATCCCCTAAGACTTCTGCCGAGCCTAGCCCTCAACCAGAGCCTAGCTATAACATTGTTGAAGATATGAAGAAAACAAGAGCAAACATTTCTCTCTATGAGCTGGCCCGTATTACTAACCAAAAGGAGCTCATTCTTAAGGCTTTCGCTTCAGCTACGAAGACTGTAAGCAACACGTCTGCGCAAGCCGGACCAGAGGTGCAATCCATAGTAAACGCCATCAATACAACCTCAAGAGGATCCACACCTCCCTTCCTTTTGTCTTTCGAGATTTTTAACTTCAATGTCCACAACTGTCTAGTCGACTCCGGTGCCTCTACAAATGTCATGCCTTTATCCGTCTGTAAGAAACTCAACATCTTCCCGGAGAAGACTGATGCAAAAATCATACAGCTCGATAGATCACAAGTACCCGCCGTAGGAGAATTGAACAATGTCATTATCCGCCTGTCATCAGACTCTAGGGTCCATCAGTGCATCGACATTGTGGTTGTCGATATTCCGGAAGCATACGGCCTATTGCTCAGTAGAGATTGGTCCAGCAAATTACAAGGCTACTTCGCCACCGACTGGTCCCACTTGTGGCTTCCTTACAAGGGGCGGAATAACCAAATCAGGGTAGAAAGTGAACCTTATATGAAGCACACCGTCACTGATCTGGACGCCGTTAATGAACCTATCAGCTTTGCACAAGAAGAACTTGGCATGTGCTTTATGGAGTCCATATTTGGATGCTACCAACCCCCCCAGTCTCCTATAGGCCCCGAGGTTCAATCTGAAGTAGCCTTTGTCACTGAAGAGCAAGTGATTCCTGACTTACCACCGGCAGGGACCCCTTCACAACCTAGTGCCCTGAAGGAGCCAGAAAGTGACATATGGACCTTATATTATGATGGATCCAAGACTCATGACGGAGCTGGTGCTGGTTGCATACTGCTTGACCCGCACAAGAACAAATACTTAATCTCATGCCGGCTAGAGTTCCAGTGCACCAACAACTCTGCTGAGTACGAGGCATTAATCCTCGGACTTAAAAAGGCACTGGACTTGAAGGTAAAATGTTTGCAAGTCATTGGAGATTCAGAGATTATCACCCGCCAGGTACGCAACACTATTCATTGTTTATCTCCGCATTTAAAGGCGTATCAACAAGAGGTATGGCGTTTGATTTCTGGTTTCGATGCATTTGGAATTAAATCTGTCCTTAGAATGCACAATGCAGCAGCAGATACTCTGGCTAATGCTGCTACTAGATTCACCCCTTTGAGGGACGGTTTTCTATTGAAATTGTGTATAGGCCCTCTGTGCCAGACAATATTTCTAATTTACGCGTTTTTAACGATGATCAACAGATTTTGGACTTTATGTGCAATACTGAAGTATTCAAGGACGCGGCAATCGATGAGGAAGAACATGAGCATGCGTTACAGAAAGAGAATGATGAACACAAAGGGAACATTATGCCCAAGGGTGTGGTATCACTAGAAAAGATGTTTGATCTGCAAAACCGATTCCGCAGGCCTCCGAACACCAAAGTGCAAAGTTCCATATTGGCACATCGGCAAGTCAACTTGGGGTCAGATGAGAACCCTAAGTTCGTTAACCTTGGCAAAGACTGCAGTGATGAAGAGGCACGGGCCTTCACCCAGTTATTCCGGAAGTATCGTGACGTATTTGCTTGGACATATGAAGATCTACGTACATACGATACTCGTATCATTCAGCATGTAATACCCATGAGGGAAGGCGTTAAACCCTTCCAACAGAAACTCAGAAAAGTGCATCCAGCCTTGGAGCCAATGATTCTAAAAGAACTTAAGAAGCTTTTAGATGCGCGCATTATTTTCAAAGTTCGTCACTCCACGTGGGTGTCGAATCTGGTACCTGTGCGAAAGAAGTCTGGTGAGATCTGCTTGTGTGTAGATTTCCGCAATCTGAATCGGTCCTCAAACAAAGACAACTACCCGGTGCCCCCCATGGAACAGATATTACAAGCTGTGTCTGGATCTGAGATGTTCTCCCTATTGGACGGCTTCTCCGGCTATAACCAAGTGCTGGTAGCTGAACCGGACAGACTGAAAACCACATTCCGGACAAAATGGGGAACCTTCGCGTTCAGACGCATGCCCTTTGGCTTGATCAATGCAGGGGCAACCTTCCAACGAGCCATGGACATAGCTTTCCGCGGTTTAATAGGGCAGAGCGTGGTGGTGTATTTGGACGATGTTACTGTATTTTCAAAATGAAGGGGCGATCATTTACGCCACCTCAAGCAAATCTTCGAGAGGTGCAGGAGGTACGGAATATTGCTCAATCCTAAAAAGAGCATTTTCGCTGTGGCAGAGGGAAACTTGCTAGGCCACATTATCACTAAACAGGGCATTATGGTTGATCCGGAACGGGCTAAAGCCATCGCTCAGATTCTACCCCCAAGCAACAAGAAAGCAATGCAATCCTTCCTGGGGAAGATTAATTTTGTCCGTAAATTCATTTCAGATTTCGCGCAGATAGTCAGACCACTGCAGGGAATGATTAAAAAGAATGTTGTATTCCAATGGAATCCCCCAGAGAAAGAGGCGTTCGATAAAATAAAAAAGGCTATAGCTGAAACTCCTTCCCTCCAAAGTCCAGATTTTGATAAAGGTTTCATCCTATACACTTTCGCTTCAGACTCCTCGCTAGCGGCCGTCCTCACGCAGCAAGATAATAACAACGATGAACGGCCCATTTCTTTTATGAGCACCGGTCTACAGGGGGCTGAATTAAACTATCCGGAAATTGACAAGCAGGCCTATGCGGTTTACAAGGCCGTAAAACATTTTAGGCCCTACATCTTGAAAAATCACGTCACGGTTTTTGTACCGCACCCAGCAGTCCGCTCGCTTTTCGTACAACAAGAACTAGGCGAAAGGCGGGGCAACTGGATGGCATGTTTGCAAGAATACAATTTGGAGTTCAAACCAGCACATACCGTTAAAGGACAGGGCTTATGTCAAATGGCCACAGAGGCTGCAAGTGCTCGGGAGATTGAAGAAGAATGTTGGGGACAAGAGATCGACATGTATCAGAGCAACCATGTGCCTCAGCAAAACATCCCTTCTTGGTATTCTGACATTTCAAGATATCTGGCCCAAGGCACGATGGACCCTGCTCTTACTGCCCGACAGAAGCGCGCAATAAGACTAAAAGCCGCATCTCACCAACTGATCCAAGGTAAGTTGTTCAAGAAACACCATGATGGGATCCTGTTACGCTGCTTGGAAACTGACGAAGCACAGAAAATCTTAACTGAGTTGCATGACGGACCAGCTGGAGGTCATTTTTCCGGAGATACCACTGCCCATAAGATAATGCGTGCAGGATATTATTGGCCTACTCTTTTCAGAGACGCGCATGCATATGTTCGAAAATGCATTCAGTGCCAGAAGTTCGCCAACCGAGAAGCACGGCCAGCCGCACCACTACTCTCAGTAGCAGTAGAGGAACCTTTCCAACAATGGGGTTTGGATGTAATTGGGGAAATCATACCTCACTCTTCTAAACAACATCGGTATATCCTTACGGCCACTGATTACTTCACCAGGTGGGTCGAGGCAACACCGTTACGTCGAATCAACGATCAAGAGGTAATAGAATTCCTCACGCATTCCATCATGACCAGGTTTGGCGTTCCGACTTCTTTAGTTTTTGATAACGCGACTTATTTCTCGTCTTTTAAGCTATATGATTTTGCGCTAGAAAATGGAATTATTCTGAAATATTCTGCAAATTACTACCCCCAGGGAAATAGATTAGTTGAGTCCACTAACAAGAACCTTATCCGTATTATTAAGAAGACTCTCCTATCCCACCAGCGCAACTGGCACAATGCTCTTCACAACGCACTGTGGGCTGACCGTATTACTCCCAAGTCCTCTTTAGGCACCTCCCCATTTTTTCTCGTGTATGGAAAAGAAGCTGTCCTCCCTTCTCATCTGTCTCTCCCGGCCCTCCAACTTTCCCAAGAATGTCATGGTACCCCGTGTCCCACCTTGCAGAACCGAATCGACACCTTGCTGAAATTGGAGGAAGAAAGGCAAAAGACCCGGGAAAAGTTTGCCATCCATCAGAGCCGAATCAAAAGATGGTTTGATAAAAGGTCTGCGGGAAATAAAATTTTTGAAGTAGGAGACCTGGTCCTAAAGTGGGATAAAGCCCATGAGGAAAAAGGGAAGCATGCTAAGTTCCAAGCACTTTGGACAGGCCCGTTCCAAATTAACGAAAAGATAGGATCACATACATTCAGATTACAAACCCTTGATGGACGAGTCGAGGTCCTCCCGGTAAACGGGCATGACCTCAAACACTATTTCACTTAACAGCCCTTCGAGGGCTGTCTGGTTTTGTACCATAGTTCCTTGTCTTTTATTTGTTAAAAAAAAATAAATAAAAAATAAAAAATAAAAATAAAAAATAAAAATAAAAATAAATAAATAAATAAATATATATATATATATAAATAAAATGGAATAAAAACCTAAGGAAGGATTTGTTAGAGCTACGCAGATTGGCATACTGCAGCAGGTTCTCCGCTGATGGAAAGCCTTTCCCGATAAACTCAAAGGCGGCGAAAGTTTGTTTGCCCTCCACACCTAAAGGTAGCACATTACCAAGCACAAGTCATCAAGCAGGAGAACTTACCTCGCCAGTCTGAGAGGGTGTCCACAAAAAAAAATGCAGTGTAAATGGTAACCGGACCAGAAGGGAAGAGAGATACTCTATGCTACGATAGGGCGTCTGGGAAAAACCAAAGTCCTCATACCAGACCAGGAACAACCTCTCTGCAAGCAAAATAAGTCGGGATCCCTCATCCGCCCAGGCCAAATGGCCATTTCAAATAAGTGCCATAAGCACATCTAAATAAGTGCCTCGGGCACATTCAAAATAAGTGCAATAGCACACAAATAAGGGTAAAGGATTGAGAAAGGCTTCCTGCGCAGAGAGGTGATGTAACGACTCCGCCGGGGTACTGACCAGGCTCGCTGGCAGCGGAGCAACATTCACGATTCCTAGGCAGTGACTCCGCCGGGACCGAGAGGTTCGCTGGCAGCGGAGCAACATGATGAGGACAAAATAATCGTACCAGACCCTGTGGCCGCCTGGAGTTCTCCAACCCTTCCAGTCCGGAGACCTGAAGAAAGAATTTGTTTGAATGGCGCCCAACTAGACCAGCAGGTTGAGCAACCCGGCTAGATGCCGAAGGCTAGGAAATGGCAACCACAAGGTAAAAGAGGACAGTTAGCATAAGCCCCTCCCTCCCCCCGCAAAGACTAACCATCAGCAGAGACTCTGAGTTCGTCCAGTGAATCGCCATTTTGTTGCAGTCTCTACAACACCCTCCAAAATTTTGATCACCATTTCAAATTTTCGGAACCCCTTAGAAACAAAGAGAAATTGCTAAGTCACTAAGTCGCAAAAGTAAACAATTCATGAAAACTGCGACCTAGCGACCTAGCGACCCCGCGACCTCAGGTCGCCAGGTCGCCAGGTCGCAGGTCCCCTAAACTTATGAAAAATGCGACCTTGCGACCTAGCGACCTCGGGTCGCCAGGTCGCCAGGTCGCAATTTTGTCATTTTCAGAAAATCGCGACTTAGCGACCTTGCGACCCAGCGACCGTAGGTCACCAGGTCGCAAGGTCGCCAGGTCGCAAAACTCCAAATTTGACAAATCTGCGACCCAGCGACCTGCATTAATTACCCGCACGTGCGACTTTCTATAAAAGGGAGGTCGCAGGTCGCATTTTTCACATTCAGCGATTTGTAAGGAAAACACCTCTGACAGCTCAACTGACGAGTTTTTCCCGGGTAAGTTACCATTTCTTCCTGCTGTTTCCGTTTTCATGATTTTCTTACTAAACCCATCTCCCCTTTAGCCTTTAAATTGTCTTTTGGTCAAGCTTTGATGTTTTCTGAGAGTTTTTGTAAATTATATGTTGCACGAATTGCCCAAAACCTCTCTGTTTGTTGTTTCACCCCATGGCATCCTCCCTTTGCCTTTGAAATCATGCCACAGCTCTCCCAGGGCCCAGAAATCTTGTAAATTCCCAAGAGAAAGGGGACAAAAGAGTTCAAGGCCACGCACGCAAAACCCCCGGCAAGCCAGTCTGCGACCTGCGACCCAGCGACCTAGTCGCGAGGTCGCAGAGTCGCATTTTCTCCATTTTTCGGGATTTGCGACCTTGCGACCCAGCGACCTAGTCGCCAGGTCGCTAGGTCGCGTTTTCCCATTTTTCGGAGATCTGCGACCTAGCGACCTAGCGACCCAACGACCCCAGGTCACCAGGTCGCAAGGTCGCAAGGTCGCGCCCGGGCCCTGTTTGTGCAATCCGCGACCCAGCGACTCGGCAGTCCAGTTTTGCATTAACGCAACTAGATTTCATCACTAAATTGTAGCTGGTTGTTTATCACCATGTCGTTCTTATCGTGGGACTCCTTTCTGAATTTGACAGGTGAAACTCAAGAAGACATAGAGTGCATACCTGTGCTCTCAGATTCTAGTGACATGGCGCCCCCGCTATCTCGGAGAAAGGGCAAGAAAATAGTGGAGGAAATTGATGAGCTGGAGGTGGTGTCCCCACCCCCAATATACCGAGATACACTATGTACTTTTTCAAAAGACGACAGCATGAGATGGTACCAGATTTATCAGGAGTTTGCCAAACTGGAAGAAGAATTTCCGGAAAATCTCCCAGACCGGGAAGTGTACTTGGCAGTAAAGAGGTCCAAACTACATCTGGCAGGGGCGCATCTAGCCATATTCCCATGTCCCGAAATCATAGATTGGATCATACAAAAGACAGACCCCGAGAAGTTTGTGATTAGGGATCACCAAGGCAGAGCTTTTGCTACACTGGTAGGCTCGGATGCACACATTTATTACTCGCTGCCTCACCCAAACGAGCATTTCTCTCCAGAATGGGCTGTTGCTCACGCCGTTCCGATAGTCGATACTATTAAACAATGGTGGGAGGAGCCCGAGAAGTTCAAGGTGAAGAAGAACCAGGAATACCCAGTGGCGAGCCTAAGGAAGGTTTACAAATTGGTTGCCGCCATGCTCTGCAGACTTTACGGGCGCCCAGATTGTTCCACCTTCAGCGGCAGTTGGGCTACTATCATGGAGTATGTGACACAACATGGCACCCGTTTCAACTGGGCCGGCATACTGATGACGTCAATGCAGACCAACTTGAACTCAGCATTGGCCCCGGATAAGGGAATGCCTGCTGAATTTTACATGGCCTCGTACCTACTAGACGCGGTTTGCGCCCGAGTAGATTTTGATGGATGGGGGCACAACTGGGACTACGAGAACACGCGCGCAATTCATCTACAACTCAAGGTATTTTGGGAGTCCAAATACAAACAAGATATAGATCAGATCTCCCAAATATTTGTTCCCGCACTGTACAGACATTTATTTGGCCAAGATGCCCCTTGCATGTCGTGGCGGGCCAAGGCGACTCTGGTTAAAGTGGCGCACTGGTTCCCTTTCCCTGGGTACACCTTCATCAGAGTCTTTGGAACTTACAAGGCACCACATGCCATGCCTCGCTTCGTGACGGACAAAATGCTTATTCAGGAGGTGTGCTTTCAGATGTCACACGAATTCTCCAACATCCTATCTAAGGGCAAAAAGAAGCCGTGGCCCACTCTGCCCCTCACCATTGGTGCATTCACAGTTAAAGACTTCAGGGAAGTCACAGCAGAGGCAGAAGCAATGAGAAGTTATCAGCTGGGGGCACTTGACAACCGAACATATGACCCAGAGAAAATAGTCCCTGAACACTGCCAGAGAGCCAACCTCAAGTGGACCTATCAGCATCTTGAACGCCCAGCGGAAGATGAGAGAAGAAACTGGTATAATGCTGAAAGACAACTTGCTCCGGGAACTGACGAGGTCCAGGAAGACCCAGATGATCAGAACTTAGAGGACAGAAGACGTCAGTTAGGAGGTGCCTCTTCATCTATACTCAAGAAATCTCGAACCAACACAGGGCCAACTCCATCCATCAAACAAAAGGAAGCAGAGGAAGAAGCCCAACAAGAAAGGGAGAAAGAGCTAAAAGAAGATGAGGAGGCGCGCCAAAAGAGTGCAACAGCAACACAAAAGAAGAAGCTGACCAAAGAGGCCAGGAAATAAAAAGAGGACAAGGAGGCACAAGCCGCAGCAGAACGGGCACTTAAAGCAGAGCTGGAAAAGGCAGAGCTGGACAAGGCAGAGGCTGAACGCCAAAAGAAAGCCGAACAGGCTGCTGCAGCTGAACAGAAGAAGAAAGCCGAACAGGCTGCTGCAGCTAAATAGAAGAAGAGAGCTGAAATAGAAGCAGCAGCAGAAGCTGAACGGCGGAGGAAGGTAGAAGAAGAGAAGAACACAGAGGAAAGGGAGGATGACATGCTGGACGATCTTGAGGTAACTCCTCTCGACATTCCTCCGGGCCATACAAAAATCTCTGATGTTAGATCACCCCAGAAGCAGGAAGAAGATGTGTTCGACCTGACCAGACTCACATTTGATCAGTTTTCGTTCAAAATCCGTCAAGAGAAGAGGAGGTCGTTGGCACAAAGTCCCTCTGCATCATCCGCAGTGTCAACAGGCAAGGATATAGTTTTGGATACCAGGACTAATCCGGTAATGATAGCATCAGCAGGTACTGCCTTCGCTGCGGCTACGGAAGAGAATGTAACCCGGATGAGTAGAGAAATAGTATCTCTACAAAACAGACTGCACGCAGCTGAACAACGCGAAAAGATAGCAGAGCAGGAGAAAGCAGAATTGCAAGCCGAAGTCCAGCAACTTCGAAACCAAGCTCTACCAGCAAATGAAGTCTCTCTTGCCATTTTCAAGGAGTGTGAGGTGTTGGAAGTAACGATGAGACAGGTATATGGTGAAATGTTCACCATCAAACAAACAGTCGCTCCTCTGGCAAGAGCACGAATGGAAACCAGGCAAAGACAAGATTAGCTCAAAGAGGCTTCACAGGCTTTGGACAGGATGATGGTTTGGACAATGCAGTACCCTCAGGCACCTGAAAATTTGCCTAAGAGGGATTGGATCCAGACGCAGGACGCAAAAGTTCAACTCCGCATGGTGATGCAATCTGGAGACAAGTTGTCTAAAGACCTGGACAAAGTGATGTCCTCGTATAACCACTTGATTAGTGGTATCGACTCCATGCATGCACTGCATCACATCCCATCGCTTGGGGCATTAGAAGAGGAGAAAACCTGGGAACAAGTAAACCAGGACATTCAATCGTTCTTGCAACCCATCAAGCAGGCTGCAGCTGATCCAGAGCCCTCCGCATCTCAAGAGCACCTTAGTCAATTCATCGCCGCTCCAGCGCGGATTTATACCAAGCTTGCGTCGCTCTCAAATCAGATCGGACAGAAAAGGGAGACCTTAGTACCAAACTCTCTGGAATGTGTGCATAGGTTGAAGGAGGATGTACCCCTGGTGTCCCCCATAGCAGCAGAACACCAGGCATGGCAGGATTTCCTCAGAGAGCAACAGGTTGACATCCCTGACATTAACATTTCGCGTCCCGGCAGCAGCAAGTCCTGAGAAGCAAGTAGGACCAGGTCGCAAATCACACCAACAGGACAGGTCGCAGGTCGCATCTCCTACCTAGGTCGTAGGTCGCATCACCTACCCAGGTCGCAGAAGGAGTGGGTCGCAAGGTAACCCAAAAGTCAGGAAGGCGAACAGTCAAGGAAACCCAACAGACAATCTTGGCATTATAAATACTCCTACGGGACATTGTAAAAGGGCTTTTCTTTTTGGAAAACTCAAGAGTTACATGCAATTGTATTGAAAGATTCTACACTTGAGCATATGAATACAGAGTCTTGTTAAAATACCCTATGGTTATGATGTGTTTTGCTGTATGAACACTTTGCGTATTCTTTATACAGTTTCAGAATATCCTATGATTAATGAAGCTGCATTTTGCGTTGTTTATGCGTCATGGCTATCCGTGTTGTATCAATAATGTTCATTTTATTATCTGTTCTATTGATGTATGTTAACGAACTATTTTGTTAGCATTTCGTTCCATCTTTCAGGAAGTAAAGAGGTATCTTATCATAAGGAACTGTTTCTTTTGTGATTAGACTACCTTACAAGCATTACCCCACAAAAGATGTGTTGCTAATGACATCTCTTGAGGTGTACCTGCTTTATCTATAATCTTGCTACGCATAGTGTTTGATTCATGTTTAACATATTAATCTTGTATTCTGTATCGTGTGAATAAGTGTATGTCCACAGGTTCAAACTGGTTCTTGTGAGACCGAAAGGAAGTCATCTTAAGTGGTAGCCGGACCCACACCCCGGACGGGATCCCTACTCCAAACGGTTTAAGGTCTAATTGGGACTTTCTACCGGGGAGATCCCCTACTATTGGCCGGACAATTTTTCCCGTCAACAGAATTGGCGCTAGAAGGAGGGCTTGATGGCAGCCTCCCAGCACACAACAAACATCCCATCACAAGCTCCCCAAGGGGAGGTCATAAACACTGAAACTAACCCTCCTCTTCTTGAAGATATTCCAGGGAGGGAGCTTCGATATTTTGAAATCACTAGGGAGCAGCTGAGAGGCTTGCGCCCAGCTGCCCGAGATCTTATCAACAATTTACGATACACTCCAATCATGGAATACCTTGCCCATACTAGAACTCTGCCCGAGAATATCACCCGTAACGGGGCCATTGCGAGTACCATACCCGAGCTCGTTAATCTCATGTTGGAAGACCTCGAAAATGCCGTTGAAGAAAATGATCCTATACTCCAAGAAGGCGAAGAGTTTGCTGACACCGAGCCTTTTCCCGACTCCCAGCCTAACCAGCCTCGACAAAACAACAACCAGGCACACCCCCCACCCGGGGATGGTGAGGGAGATAGAGGCCGAGGAAATGCTAACGGGGGAAATAGGGCTCGTAGAAATGAAGGAGATAGGAATAGAGGTCGAGGGGCCGGAGGTAGAGGGGATAGAGGCCGAGGTCAAGGAAACCAAGCTCGCAACCGTCACCCAAACCCAATGAGGCCTCCTGTAAACAACTTGGGATATCTTAGAGATTTTCTGCACCGTGGGAGACACCAGGACGAGCACTCCCGTCACGAGTCAAAAGCATCGGTCTCAGGTTCGGAAGGTGAATCTGAACATCAGTTTAGGCAACACCAGCGGGCGAGAAGAGTGCAACCCCTAGCCTGGATGGCTCAATCCCCATTAAACCTTCTAGGCCTGCTCCAAGATCTGCCTAGACATCCAGAGAAGCATCTCCCTAAGTTTGACCCTGAGAAGGGCACCTTAGCTGAAGATCATATTAGCAGCTTCTATTTGGCTCTGCAAATCATGAGAGTCCAGTCCGATGATGTCGCATGTCGGTTGTTTCCCCATACCCTCGAAAACAAGGCAGCCACATGGTACCGCTCTCTCCCCAGTGCCTCTATCACTTCATGGGAACAATTCCGTCGCACTTTCCTGCATAAGTTTTCAGAAGATAAAACTCCTTCCATGCTTCTCACTGAATTGAGCACCATCAAGTGTCATAAAAAGGAAAAGGTGAAGGACTTCAACCAACGCTTCGCTACTATACTACAAAAATTTCCTCCAAACCTAGCGTTGGATGACTCAATCACCATTGACTACTACACCAAAGCCCTACCTAGAGACATTGCAGTTTTCGTCAAACGTGAAGCCCGCGCTAACCTTACGGCTAATTATGAGGCTGCTCTCGCTGTAGAGAAAGACATGCTTTCGATAGGAGCCATCGATCATGAAGGGAGAGATGATCACAAGCCTAACACAAAAAGAGGTCAGTCCTCCACTCCTAAGACTACTGATAGGGATAGAGATGCTTTTGATTTTGAAAGCATGGCAAAAACGCTCAAGCATTTAACAAATGAAGTCACTGACCTCAGGAGAAAGGGCGCAGAAGCCACAACTAGTAGTAAACCACCCAAGCCTTTCTTCAGAAAAAGTAATCCCAACACTAACAGACCTCCGTCAAACACAAATGCCGCTCTCAATGTGGAGGAGATCGGGAAAGACAACTTCTGCTCATTCCACCAAGCTGCCCACTCTGAAAAAACGTGCCCTCAATGGATTGGCAGCATGACAGCAGTAGTTAATCAACTTTTAGATGACCAAACTCCAGGAGATGTCACGGAGGATGATGTTTCAGATCATGATGAGGATCCACCCTCTAACGAAGAACCAGGATCTTCTATCCTTGCTTTTGACGTAATCCGAGGTGGAGAGAACCTTACCCCCATTGATATCTACATGGCAGATGTTCCCAAAGATCAGCCCGTACGGAATTATAGCCTCAGAAGCAAAGGACCTGTTCCTGAACAGTCTTATGAAGACAAGAAAAGGGCCTTTCTAAGGAAAATCCTGCCCCCGGGTAACGGAAAACAATCTGCCACGGAGAAACACCCAAATAACACTACCCGAGTGAGTCAAAAAAATAATAAACTTCCGTCAGAATCCCCTAAGACTTCTGCCGAGCCTAGCCCTCAACCAGAGCCTAGCTATAACATTGTTGAAGATATGAAGAAAACAAGAGCAAACATTTCTCTCTATGAGCTGGCCCGTATTACTAACCAAAAGGAGCTCATTCTTAAGGCTTTCGCTTCAGCTACGAAGACTGTAAGCAACACGTCTGCGCAAGCCGGACCAGAGGTACAATCCATAGTAAACGCCATCAATACAACCTCAAGAGGATCCACACCTCCCTTCCTTTTGTCTTTCGAGATTTTTAACTTCAATGTCCACAACTCTCTAGTCGACTCCGGTGCCTCTACAAATGTCATGCCTTTATCCGTCTGTAAGAAACTCAACATCCGCCCGGAGAAGACTGATGCAAAAATCATACAGCTCGATAGATCACAAGTACCCGCCGTAGGAGAATTGAACAATGTCATTATCCGCTTGTCATCAGACTCTAGGGTTCATCAGTGCATCGACATTGTGGTTGTCGATATTCCGGAAGCATACGGCCTATTGCTCAGTAGAGATTGGTCCAGCAAATTACAAGGCTACTTCGCCACCGACTGGTCCCACTTGTGGCTTCCTTACAAGGGGCGGAATAATCAAATCAGGGTAGAAAGTGAACCTTATATGAAACACACCGTCACTGATCTGGACGCCGTTAATGAACCCATCAGCTTTGCACAAGAAGAACTCGGCATGTGCTTTCTGGAGTCCATATTTGGATGCTACCAACTCCCCCAGTCTCCTATAGGCCCCGAGGTTCAATCTGAAGTAGCCTTTATCACTGAAGAGCAAGTAATTCCTGACTTACCACCGGCAGGGACCCCTTCACAACCTAGTGCCCTGAAGGAGCCAGAAAGTGACCTATGGACCTTGTATTATGATGGATCCAAGACTCATGACGGAGCTGGTGCTGGTTGCATACTGCTTGACCCGCACAAGAACAAATACTTAATCTCATGCCGGCTAGAGTTCCAGTGCACCAACAACTCTGCTGAGTACGAGGCATTAATCCTCGGACTTAAAAAGGCACTGGACTTGAAGGTAAAATGTTTGCAGGTCATTGGAGATTCCGAGATTATCACCCGCCAGGTACGCAACACTATTCACTGTTTATCTCCGCATTTAAAGGCGTATCAACAAGAGGTATGGCGTTTGATTTCTGGTTTTGATGCATTTGGAATTAAATCTGTCCTTAGGATGCACAACGCAGCAGCAGATACTCTGGCCAATGCTGCTGCTAGATTCACGCCTTTGAGGGACGGCTTTTCTATTGAAATTGTATATAGGCCCTCTGTGCCAGACAATATTTCTAATTTACGCGTTTTTAACGATGATCAACAGATTTTGGACTTTATGTGCAATACTGAAGTGTTCAAGGACGCGGCAATAGATGAGGAAGAACATGAGCATGCGTTACAGAAAAAGGATGATGAACGCAAAGAGAACATTATGCCCAAGGGGGTGGTATCACTAGAAAAGATGTTTGATCTGCAAAACCGATTCCGCAGGCCTCCGAACACCAAAGTGCAAAGTTCCATATTGGCACATCGGCAAGTAAACTTGGGGTCAGATGAGAACCCAAATTTCGTTAACCTTGGCAAAGACTGCAGTGATGAAGAGGCACGGCCTTTCACCCAGTTATTCCGAAAGTATCGTGACGTATTTGCTTGGACATATGAAGATCTACGTACATACGATACTCGTATCATTCAGCATGTAATACCCATGAGGGAAGGCGTTAAACCCTTCCAACAGAAACTCAGAAAAGTGCATCCAGCTTTGGAGCCACTGATTCTAAAAGAACTTAAGAAGCTTTTAGATGCGCGCATTATTTTCAAAGTTCGTCACTCCACGTGGGTGTCGAATCTGGTACCTGTGCGAAAGAAGTCTGGTGAGATCCGCTTGTGTGTAGATTTTCGCAATCTGAATCGGTCCTCAAACAAAGACAATTACCCGGTGCCCCCCATGGAACAGATATTACAAGCTGTGTATGGATCTGAGATGTTCTCCCTATTAGACGGCTTCTCCGGCTATAACCAGGTGCTGGTAGCTGAACCGGACAGACTGAAAACCACATTCCGGACAAAATGGGGAACCTTCGCTTTCAGACGCATGCCCTTTGGATTGATCAATGCAGGGGCAACCTTCCAACGAGCTATGGACATAGCCTTCCGCGGTCTAATAGGGCAGAGCGTGGTGGTTTATTTGGACGATGTTACTATATTTTCAAAATGTAGGGGTGATCATTTACGCCACCTCAAGCAAATCTTCGAGAGGTGCAGGAGGTATGGAATATCGCTCAATCCTAAAAAGAGCGTTTTTGCTGTGGCAGAGGGAAATTTTCTAGGCCACATTATCACTAAACAGGGCATTGTGGTTGATCCGGAACGGGCTAAAGCCATCGCTCAGATTCCTCCCCCTAACAACAAGAAAGCAATGCAATCCTTCCTGGGGAAGATTAATTTTGTCCGTAAATTCATTTCAGATTTCGCGCAAATAGTCAGGCCACTGCAGGGAATGATTAAAAAGAATGCTGCATTCCAATGGAATCCCCCAGAGAAAGAAGCCTTCGACAAAATAAAAAAGGCTATAGCTGAAACTCCTTCCCTCCAAAGTCCAGATTTTGATAAAGGTTTCATCCTATACACTTTCGCTTCAGATTCCTCGCTTGCGGCTGTCCTCACACAGAAAGATAATAACAACGATGAACGGCCCATTTCTTTTATGAGCACCGATCTACAGGGAGCTGAATTAAACTATCCGGAAATTGACAAGCAAGCCTATGCGGTTTATAAGGCAGTAAAACATTTTAGGCCCTACATCTTGAAAAGTCACGTCACGGTTTTTGTACCGCACCCAGCAGTCCGCTCACTCTTCGTACAGCAAGAACTAGGCGAAAGGCGGGGCAATTGGATGGCATGTTTACAAGAATACGATTTAGAGTTCAAACCAGCACATACCGTTAAAGGGCAGGGCTTATGTCAAATGGCCGCAGAGGCTGCAAGTACTCGTGAGATGGAAGAAGAATGTTGGGAACAAAAGATCGACATGTATCAGAGCGACCATGTGCCTCAGCCAAATAACCCTTCTTGGTATTCTGACATTTCAAGATATCTGGCCCAAGGCACGATGGACCCTGCTCTTACTGCCCGACAAAAGCGCGCAATAAGACTAAAAGCCGCATCTCACCAACTGATCCAAGGTAAGTTATTCAAGAAACACCATGATGGGGTCCTGTTACGCTGCTTGGAAACTGACGAAGCACAGAAAATCTTAACTGAGTTGCATGACGGACCAGCTGGAGGTCATTTTTCCGGAGATACCACTGCCCATAAGATAATGCGTGCAGGATATTATTGGCCTACTCTGTTCAGAGACGCGCATGCATATGTTCGGAAATGCATTCAGTGCCAGAAGTTCGCCAATCGAGAAGCACGTCCAGCCGCACCGCTACTCTCAGTAGCAGTAGAGGAAACTTTCCAACAATGGGGTTTGGATGTAATTGGGGAAATCATACCTCACTCTTCTAAACAACATCGGTATATCCTTACGGCTACTGATTACTTCACCAGGTGGGTTGAGGCAATACCGTTACATCGAATCAACGATCAAGAGGTAATAGAATTCCTCACGTATTTCATCATGACCAGGTTTGGCGTTCCGACTTCTTTAGTTTTTGATAATGCGACTTATTTCTCATCTTTTAAGTTATATGATTTTGCGCTGGAAAATGGAATTATTATGAAACATTCTGCAAACTACTACCCCCAGGGAAATGGTTTAGCTGAGTCCACTAACAAGAACCTTATCCGTATTATTAAGAAGACTCTCCTCTCCCACCAGCGAAATTGGCACAATTCCCTTCACAATGCACTGTGGGCTGACCGTATTACTCCCAAGTCCTCTTTAGGCACCTCCCCATTTTTTCTCGTGTATGGAAAAGAAGCTGTCCTCCCTTCTCACCTATCTCTCCCGGCCCTCCAACTGTCCCAAGAATGTCATGGTACTCCGTGTCCCACCTTGCAAAACCGAATCGACACCTTGCTGAAATTGGAGGAAGAAAGGCAAAAGACCCGGGAAAAGTTTGCCATCCATCAGAGCCGAATCAAAAAATGGTTTGATAAAAAGTCCGCGGGAAACAAAACTTTTGAGGTAGGAGACCTGGTCCTTAAGTGGGATAAAGCCCATGAGGAAAAGGGGAAGCACGCCAAGTTCCAAGCACTTTGGACAGGCCCGTTTCAAATTAAGGAAAAGATAGGATCACACACATTTAGATTGCAAACCCTTGATGGACGAGTCGAGGTCCTCCCGGTAAACGGGCACGACCTCAAACACTATTTCACTTAGCAGCCCTTGGAGGGCTGTCTCGTTTTGTACCATATTTCCTCGTCTCTTTTGTTAAAAAAATAAAAAATAAAAATAAAAATAAATAAATAAATAAATAAATAAATAAATATTAAAAAATAGAATAAAAGCCTAAGGAAGGATGTGTTAGGGTCACGCAGATTGGCATACTGTCGCAGGCTCTCCGCTGATGGAAAGCTTTTCCCGATAAACTCAAAGGAGGCAAAAGCTTGCTTGTTCTCCGCACCTAAAAGTAGCACATTACCGAGCTCAAGTCATCAAGCAGGAAAGCTTACCTCGCCAGTCTGAGAGGGTGTCCACAAAAGAAAATGCAGTGTAAATGGTAACCGGACCAGAAGGGAAGAGAGATACTCTATGCTATGTCAGGGTGTTTGGGAAAAACCAAAGTCCTCATACTAGACCAGGGACAACCTCTCTGCAAGCAAAATAAGTCGGGATCCCTCATCCGCCCAGGCTAAATTGCCTTTCAAATAAGTGCCATGAGCACATCTAAATAAGTGCCTCGGGCACATTCAAAATAAGTGCAACCGCACACTAATAAAGGGTAAAGGATTGAGAAAGGCTTCCTGCGCAGAGAGGTGATGCAACGACTCCGCCGGGGTACTGACCAGGCTCGCTGGCAGCGGAGCAACGTTCACGATTCCTAGGTAGTGACTCCGCCGGGACCGAGAGGTTCGCTGGCAGCGGAGCAACACGATGAGGACAAAATAATCATACCAGACCCTGTGGCCGCCTGGAGTTCTCCAACCCTTCCAGTCAGGAGACCTGAAGAAGGAATTTGTTTGGATGGCGCCCAACCAGACCAGCAGGTTGAGCAACCCAGCTAGATGCCGAAAGCTAGGAAATGGAAACCACAAGGTAAAAGAGGATAGTCAGCATAAGCCCCTCCCCCCCCCCCCCGCTAAGACTAACCATCAGCAGAGACTCTGAGTTCGTCCAGTAAATCGCCATTTGTTGTAACCTTTACAACACCCTCCAAAAAAGACTACCATTTCCCAAAAGATAGAATTTAGAATCCGGAAAGAAATATGGTAGTTCAAATAAGTCGCAAAAGTACACATTCATGAAAATATGGCCTGCGGGACTGCGACCCTCGTGCCCGCCAAAGCCGTGCTTATCCTCAACCGATTAAAATGCGACCTTTGCGACTCAGCGACTCAAAATCCCCAGAAGTCGCCAGTTTAATTTTGCTTCTTGTTCGTAAAATCGCGACTTAGCGACCTTGCGACCCGCCGGACTGTGTCGCCGTGCTCAGTGTGGGAACCCAAAAGTTTGATTTAATCCGGGCGGTACCCAGCGACCCGCATTAATTGCCCGCACGTGCTACCTCGCTTATGTGCGGGGAGTTTGCGTTTATTTTTCACATTCGGTTTATTTGTATGAAAACGCCCGATGTACCAACCGACGCAGTTTTTCCTTGCAAGTTGCTATTTCTTCCGTCGTTTCTGCCACGATTTTTACTAAACCCATCTCCCCTGTAGCCTTTAAATTATCTTTTGGCCAGGCGCTAATGTTTTCTGAGGTTTTGCCAATTACGCATTGCATAAGTTACCCAAAACCTCACTATTTGCTATTTCACCCCATGGCATCATCCCTTTACCTTTAAAATCATGCCACAGCTCTCCCTGGCCCCAGAAACCTTGCAAATTCCCAAGAGAAAGGAGGCAAAAAAGTTCAAGGCCGCGTATAAACCCCCAAGAAGCCAACCGCGATTTCGCGACCCCCCCTATCTATCATGAGGGTCGAGTGTTTGCCCGCCTCGTGATTTGCGACCACCCGCCGACCCAGCGGCTGGTGCCCGCCGTGTCGTGCCCGCTCTGCGCAGCGATTCTGCCCCGACGGCCCGTCGACCCCGGTGTCGGCCAGCCCGTGCGCCGAAGGTCGCGCCCGGCCCTCAGCATCCGGCATCCACGGGGGACTCACCACTCCGCCTTATTAACAATAGATTTCAATTTCACCAAATTGTAACCACTCATCAAGGTCGTCTTCTGGCTCGTGTGGACCCTTTTCTCTCGAACTTGACAGAAGACATAGAGTGCACACCGTATCTTTATCTCAGTGACACATGCCCCCCACCCCGGAGAAAGGACAAGAAAATAGTGGAAGAGATTGATGAGCTGGCGGTGGTGTCCCCACCCCCAATATTCCGAGATACACTATGCACTTTTTCAAAAGACGACACCATGAGATGGTACCAGATTTATCAGGAGTTCGCCAAACTGGAAGAAGAATTTCCAGAGGACCTCCCAGACCGGGAAGTGTACTTGGCGGTAAAGAGATCCAAACTCCATCTGGCAGGGGCGCATCCAGCCATATTCCCGTGTCCGGAGATCATAGACTGGATTATACAAAAGACAGACCCCGAGAAATTTGTGATCAGGGATTGCGAAGGCAGAGCTTTCACTACGCTGGTAGGCTCGGATGCACACATTTATTATTCACTACCTCGCCCAAACCAGCATTTCACTCGAGAATGGGCTGCTACTCACGCCGTCCCAATAGTTGATACTATTAAACAGTGGTGGGAGGAGCCCGAGAAGTTTAAGGTGAAAAAGAACCAGGAATACCCACACAATTTGCTGAATGCTTGCTAAAATAAGGGCGCCATGTTTTGTGACTTTGTCAGCGCCGTATTTGCTCCACCTTCAACCCATGGGGCTGGCTACTATCATGTGAGGCAGACACCAGGCACCTGTTTAACCGCTTCGTATATCAAGAGCCGCCTATGGTATTTTTGTCTGAAATCTGGCATTAGCTCTTACCAAGGAATGCTCGACCCGCGTGCTTCACACCACAGATGCGGTTTGCGCCCGAGTAGAGGCGCTCGAGTAGAGTTTGATGGATGGGAGCACAACTGGGACTCCGAGAACACGCGCGAAATTCATCTACAACTCAAGGTATTTTGGGAGTCCAAATACAAACAGGATATAGATCAGATCTCCCAGATATTTGTTCCCTCTTTGTACATACATTTATTTGGCCAAGACGCCCCTTGCATGTCATGGTGGGCCAAAGAGACTCTGGTTAAAGTGGCGCACTGTTTCCCTTTCCCTGGGTACACCTTCATCCGAGTCTTTGGAACTTACAAAGCGCCACATGTTATGCCTCGCTTCGTGACGGACAAAATGCTGATGCAGGAGGTGTGCTTTCAGATGTCACACGGCTTCTCCAACATCCTATCTAAGGGCAAAAAGAAGCCATGGCCCACTCTGCCCCTCACTATTGGTGCATTCACAGTTAAAGACTTCAAGGAAGTACTAGAAGAGGCAGAAGCAATGAGAAGTTATCAGCTGGGGGCACTTGAACACCGGACATATGACCCAGAGAGAATAGTCCCTGAACACTGCCGGAGAGCCAACCTCAAGTGGACTTATCAGCATCTTGAGCGCCCAGCGGAAGATGAGAGAAGAAACTGGTATAACGCTGAAAGACAACTTGCTCCGGGAATTGACGTGGTCCAGGAAGACTCAGATGATCAGAACTTAGAAGACAGAAGACGTCAGTTAGGAGGCGCCTCTTCATCCATACTCAAGAAATCTCGACTCAACACAGGGCCAACCCCATCCATCGAACAAAAGGAAGCATAGGCAAAAGCCCAGCAAGAAAGGGAGAAAAAGCTAAAAGAAGATGAGGAGGCGCGCCAAAAGAGTGCAACAGCAACACAAAAGAAGAAGCTGGCCAAAGAGGCCAGGAAAGAAAAAGAAGACAAAGAGGCGCAAGCTGCAGCGGAACAGGCGCTTAAGGCAGAGCTGGACAAGGCAGAGGCTGAACGCCAAAAGAAAGCCGAGCAGGCTGCTGCAGCTGAACAGAAGAAGAGGGCCGAAATAGAAGCAGCAGCAGAGGCTGAACGCCAAAAGAAAGCCGAGCAGGCTGCTGCAGCTGAACAGAAGAAGAGGGTCGAAATAGAAGCAGCAGCAGAAGCTGAACGGCGGAGGAAGGAAGAAGAAGAGAAGAATACAGAGGAAAGAGCGGATGACATGCTAGATGATCTTGAGGTAACTCCTCTTGACATACGTCTGGGCCGTACAAAACTCTCTGATGTTAGATCGCCCCAGAGATAGGAAGAAGATGTGTTCGACCTGACCAGACTCACATTTGATCAGTTTTCGTTCAAAATCCGTCAAGAGAAGAGGAGGTCGTTGGCACAAAGTCCCTCTGCATCATCCGCAGTGTCAACAGGCAAGGATATAGTTTTGGATACCATAACTAATCCGGTAATGATAGCATCAGCAGGTACTGCCTTCGCTGCGGCTACGGAGGAGAATGTAACCCGGATGAGTAGAGAAATAGTATCTCTACAAAACAGACTGCACGCGGCGGAGCAACGCGAAAAGATAGCAGAGCAGGAGAAAGCAGAATTGCAAGCAGAAGTCCAGCGACTTCGAAACCAAGCTCTACCAGCAAATGAAGTCTCGCTTGCCATTTTCAAGGAGTGTGAGGTGTTGGAAATGACTATGAGATAGGTATATGGTGAAATGTTCACCATCAAACAAACAGTCGCTCCTCTGGCAAGAGCACGAATGGAAACCAGGCAAAGACAAGATCAGCTCAAAGAGGCTTCACAGGCTTTGGACAGGATGATGGGTTGGACCATACAGTACCCTCAGGCACCTGAAAATTTGCCTAAGAGGGACTGGATCCACACGCAGGATGAAAAAGTTCAACTCCGCATAGCGATGCAATCTGGAGACAAATTGTCTAAAGACCTGGACAAAGTGATGTCCTCGTATGACCACCTGATTAGTGGTATCGACTCAATGCATACGCTGCATCACATCCCATCGCTTGGAGCATTAGAAGAGGAGAAAACCTGGGAACAAGTAAACCAGGATATTCAAACATTCTTGCAACCTATCAAGCAGGCCGCAGCTGATCCAGAGCCCTCCGCATCTCAAGAGCATCTCAGTCAATTCATCGCCGCTCCAGCGCGGATTTATACCAAGCTTGCGTCGCTCTCAAATCATATCGGACAGAAAAGGGAGACCTTAGTACCAAACGCTTTGGAATGTGTGCATAGGCTGAAGGAGGAGGTACCTCTGGTGTTTCCCATAGCGGCAGAATATCAGGCATGGCAGGATTTCCTCAGAGAACAACAGGTTGACACCCCTGACATCAACATTTCGCGTCCCGGCAGCAGCAAGTCCTGAGCAGCAAGTAGAACCAGGTCGCAAGTCACACCAACAGGACAGGTCGCAGGTCGCACCTCCTACCTAGGTCGCAGGTCGCATCTCCTACCTAGGTCGCAGGTCGCATCACCTGCCCAGGTCGCAGAAGGAGTGGGTCGCGAGGTAACCCAAAGGTCAAGAAGGCGAACAGTCAAGGAAACCTAACGGACAATTTTTGGCATTATAAATACTCCTACGGGACATTGTAAAAGGGCTTTTCTTTTTGGGAAAAACTCAAGAGTTACATGCAATTGTATTGAGAGATTCTACACTTGAGCATATGAATACAGAGTCTTGTTAAAATACCCTATGGTTATGATGTGTTTTGATGTATGAACACTTTGCGTATTCTTTATACAGTTTCAGAATATCCTATGATTAATGAAGCTGCACTTTGCATTGTTTATGCGTCAGGGCTATCCGTGTTGTATCAACGATGTTCATTTTATTATCTGTTCTATTAATGTATGTTAACGAACTATTTTGTTAGCATTTCGTTTCATCTTTCAGGAAGTAAAGAGGTATCTTATCATAAAGAACTGTTTCTTTTGTGATTAGACTACCTTACAAGCATTACCCCACAAAAGATGTGTTGCTAATGACATCTCTTGAGGTGTACTTGCTCTATCTATAATCTTGCTACGCATAGTGTTTGATTCATGTTTAACATATTAATCTTGTATTCTGTATCGTGTGAATAAGTGTATGTCCACAGGTTCAAACTGGTTCTTGTGAGACCGAAAGGAAGTCATCTTAAGTGGTAGCCGGACCCACACCCCGGACGGGATCCCTACTCCAAACGGTTTAAGGTCTAATTGGGACTTTCTACCGGGGAGATCCCCTACTGTTGGCTGGACAATTTTTCCCGTCAACAGAACCCTAGAATCCAAACCTCTCCTGACAAATGTTATGTAACGAGATCACAAAATAGATAAATCAACCACTTAAAAGTTAGTCTTCTCTAGGGAGAAACCTTATTTACATTGAATAAATGAACAATTCTTGAATTATACAATTGATAAGACCTCCTTGGTATATATAGGAGTCTAAGGGGTCACAATATAATTAGAGCCTACATAACAATAATAATTTAAGGGCACAACAACAACAATAATGAGTTTCTATGGGACACAACAATAACAACATGGGGATACATGGTCACAACAATAACAATAGGGGGATATACTAACAATTACAATAAGGGGAATTATATAGCATTATAGGGAACTAAAGTAGCCTTCCCTATTATTAGCTTCTTACATGTAGAAATTTGAATAACTGATATATTATTCACCGAGATTCTCCTGATTACACACTATTTTATCTTCATGCACAATACAAAAACTCTTCTACCATTGATCATTACATGCGGAAATAAAATCAATTGCATGCACACATTAAAACCACAAACAATCACACATATGATCACAGTATTTAATGGGAAAGCTTAAAGCTGAAAATCCCAACTTATTCAGAGACAGGCACATGGAGATCACAAAAATAATCATAGTACAAAGCTCTCACAGCCTCTCAAAGACAACCTCGAAATTTCCATACACACTATCAAGCTAGATCTAGCAAAACACATGCTCCGATCTTTTGCCACTTGATAGCCAGCCTCTATTGCGTAATCAATGCTATGGGATGGCTTCATTAAATAGATAAACCACCCGGCTTGTACTGTGCAATCCTCATGGGCTTCTCCACCTATCTGTGTGTTGCAAATAGCAACTGTATAGTCACAACTGATAGTTAACCTTCTCTTTCACCTATTTCTGCACTGGTCTCCACTGAAAATTTCCATGCACTGAAGTTAACTGATGCATTCTTTAGTTGGTTAATGAGTTTATAATTAGTGAATTAATTAATAATTAATTCACACCACTCTCACTAATTGTATCAATTAGTTAAATTGAATACAAATAGTTCAACTATGTTTAGATTAGTTAAACTCGATACCAACTCCATTAACTTCCTCAATCAACTCCACCAAACCTCCGTCACATGAGCTCTAACCTTATCCATGAAATAGAAGCTCCACATAACTTCGCTGTGAATAAGGCTACCCCTTTTCCGTCAACTCCCCATACATCCGTGGCCTGAATCAGAAGTGTTCCACGAGGATAAGATAATGTTTAGAGTCGAAATATGATTATGCGCTAATAATATTCGACATATCTATTTTTAGACTGGCAATCTAAAAATAGATTCCACCCAGTATATCTAAAATTAGAAGTCCATCTATTTTTTCCGACTTGACCAACCATCCACAAATAGCATCCTGCAACTCATAGAACATGATCCATATGTCTAAAAATAGACATAGTCTAAAAATAGACTTTGCGCCAAAAATAGCCTGCGGGCCCACTTAGTGAAGGCGACTTCTTTCCACTAAGCTCATCATCTTGTTGCAATCTCAAAATTACATGTGTTGAGAATGACCAATTTTGATGCATATGATCTCCCAAATAAAGGTGTAAAATTAGAAGTAGCCTTCTGTATTATTAGCTTCTTACATGTGTTAGGATAATAAATTTTGATGCACATGATCTCCCAAATCACTACAAGAAAAAAGGACATTGGTGAGGGGAAAAAATGGTCACCATAAGCTCATTGGTGAGGATCAAAAGAGCCTTCGTCACCAAAAACTAAACGTCACCAAAGGTGGCATCGTCGAAAGTATAGGTGTTGTGGTGACATTCAAGGTCTGTCACCAATAATGATTTGTAGTGACGAATAGTGACCATCACCATTTCATATCATCAATAGTGACGGACAACAGCCTCGGTCACCAAAAAACTTAACGTCACCAAAGGTGGCGTCACCAAAAGTATGTGTTGTGGTGAAATTCAAGGTCTATCACGAATATTGATTATAATGACGGATAGTGACCATGACCATTTGATATGAACAACAATGATTTTTTGTGATGGACCTTTCATGGCCGTCACTATTGGTGCATATATATGGCCATGTTCATTTACCGTCACCATAAACTCATTGGTGACATCAATGTCCATCACGAATAATCACTATAATGACAAACAATGACCCTCATCATTTCATATCAACAAAAACGATTTATGGTAATGGAACCTTCATGGTCGTCACTATTGATGTGTATATATGGTGGTGTTCATTGACCGTCACCATTTCATATTTTGGTGAGGGTCAAAAAATGTCACCATAAGCTCATTTGTGATGGTCATAAGAGCCCCCATCACCAAAAACTAATCATTTCCATTCCATATGAATAACAGGGCACGATGGAATCGAACCACCAACCTCCTTCTTGTAAAGCAGGTGCTCTTCCATTGAGCTAGCACCCTTTAAAGAGTTAGACTTTTAAAATTGTATCTTGAAATTTTATAGATTGTAAATTCTATAACTTTCAATAAATTAAAGTCTTAAAAATCTTTTACTAAACAAGAAAAACATCATCTAAGTTGCATGTCCCTACCTAATGGTTATGGAAGTTATGAAAAGTGGGTTGAGGGAAAAATAGTTACGTATAAGAGACACTACAACAAACCAACTCCTCAATGTTTCTCCAATGACTGCCCAGGAAGCTCCTCACTGTTGCTCCAAAGATTTCCTAAGGGACTCCTTAATGTTGCTCCAAAAACCAACTCCACCTTCACAAATTGCTCACAAATGCTCAAACTAATGCAATTAGGTAGTTGTGAGGAAATGAGAGGGGTTGGGTAGCTTTTATAGGTTTGGGACGGGTTAGAGGGCATACCAAAACCCTAAAAGTCAACTTAAATCTAATTTGGGGTCTGAAATTCGTCATTTTAGTGGGTCGCGATCGAGTTTGACTGGCTCAGACGAGACAAGACGGACTCTATCGAGCCGACCAGTTTGTTACTGAACCGACCGAGTTAATGAACGACTCAGTGGGTTCGGTAACAAACCAGCTTTTGGCCTAGTTTTTGTACCGAGCTTACCCAACCGGGGGGTTGGCTCGGGCAACTCGGCCGCATTTTAAAACATTGGTTGAAACATCTTGGAAGATTTCTTATTGTCTAACAATCAATGGCTAATTGTTCTACGAAGGCAAGTGCTCTAAATTTTTATTTAAAGCTAGCATTTATTATCTTGCATTTTGTAGTTATTGAGTAATTGTATCATTAACATCTCTTGTTTATTACTGTCACTTGTTAAATTGGAACTTATCTTGTGGTTGAGATTACCCTTTATAAGCATTGTAAAGTACTTGATATCCTAAAGCAAATCCTAACCAAGTACATTTTAGTAATCTCACCTAAATACACACTCATTCACCTTGCATAGCATTCTAAGCTAGTCTTACATATAATAACTTACTTCCAAGCATAAGCTTGGTTGATAGAAACAATAGGACCTCATTTATAAATTTATCTTGAAGGACTTAGCACCTCTTTAGTGGTTAACATGATGACCTTGCAGTCGTCAGAGCCATAGTATCTGTAGTGCCGGAGGCATCAGGTGGTTAGTGTTGAATTGTGTAGCTTGGGAGGTACTTCAAGCCCAAGGGTTCGGGGTTTGGAGGACAAAGTGCCACAAGGGCAACTTGTGGGCTTGGAACCCAAGTGTGCGATTTTGGCACCCAATGAGTTTTGGGGCACAATCAAGAAGAATACATAGCATATGATGGATGAGGATGATAGTGCTTGGTGATACGATTCTAACGCATTGAAAATCGTCTGATTCTGAGTTGTCATTTGGGAGATATGAATTTTTGAGGATGACATAATTATTAATTCGTCAAGTAGGCCGACTTGAAAGAATTTGGAGATGCCTCTTCATCATGATTTCGTGGAGGATAACTTGTCTATAAAAGGAGGATGAGTTAGTATTGTTTGAGTATGTGAATTGGGCAAGTACATCTCTGAATTTTTTTGGGTTTAGCCGTAGTTGGAAGAGGCATTGTAAGGAGCAAATTAGAACAATGTGGAGGAGGCTTATTTGCAAAGAGGAGAGGTCGAGTTGTTGTAGGTACAGCGTGCCTCTTATAGGTTTGTTTTAGGCCTCATTTAAGGTCTGTCCCAAGCTCGGACTTGCTGGAACAGAGGCTGCAGGAAGAGGAGCTGTTTGCAACCTGTTTTGAGGGCTGCATGTGGAGAAGGAAGGTGGATTGGGTATGATGTAAGGGAGCCACAGTGGATTGTGGTAGGCTACAAGCCTAGCCACTCCAAACAGGATAATGTGGAGTCTTTAAAAGCTGCCACATACCCGCAACAACAACCCATACATAGGGCACCTTGTCTTGCTTAGGTCGCAACTAGAAGGAGGTTTTCCAGTGGCTAGTTAGTGGTTGTTCCAACCTGCAAAGTGCCCTAACCAGGATAATAGTACTATATTATTGTAACAGCAGTGTTTGTGGAGGTGTATTGGGTCAAGAAGTGATTGGATCGGATTAGTTTGGTTGTTGACTGTGGAAGCCAAGTAGTGAACTGGAAAAGGGTCTCGAGAGCACTTCAAGTGGTGGCAGAATCCACAGTAGATGGTTGGGCTTCATAGATCTGTTGGAGAGTACCGATATTGGCTACCCAAAGTAGCCCTAAACAAGCTATCTTGAAGGATGAAGAGTAGTTTAAGGTTTGGTGAAGGGCAGGGCCGAAGTGCAACACTCTGATTTGTAAGAGTTGTTGCTATCCTGGCATATTGGAGCTCGAGTGTTGGCCAGCCTAGAGGAGCAGACTAGATCAGGCCAATTTCACTCTATAGAAGGATGTGCAGCAGTGGTAGGAGGCAACCCTCCTGGAGTCTCGACGTGTAGATGCCTTGATGGCCTAAGGGACTACTAATGAGCAGAACAGAAGTGAAGAACCGGCAGGACAAGATACGACATTGTGTTTGTCATTGTATCTTGTTTACCATAGACTGTTGTATTATTCAGATTTGATTTAATATAATGAATATTGGGGATTGTACATTATTATACAATTTAGTTTCAAACTATGTCTATTATGCGTATGTGATTTACTGCTTTATATTTTCCATTGTGCAAAGTAGTTTATGGTTGAGATTCTTGGTTTGGTAGCATATGTGATTTAAGACTCTAACCTAGATCCAAGGTCACATAAATTCAACATGGTATCAGAGCGTATCTGAACTACTTTGGAAGCTAGTAAATCATAGTTTTTCCATCGAAGTACAGCGTGAGAGGGAGTTGGTTGTATTGTGAGTTAAATAAGTCAGTATAATGTCAAAGTTGCAAGAAAGTATCTGGTATGAGGATAGGTTGGAAGGGTTGTCCAACTATACTCCTTGGAAGGAAATGATCAAGTTGGTCTTACAGGTCAATAGGATTTGGGAGTTTGTCGAGAAGGAAATCGAGAAACGAACAAACCCTAAGGAGTTGGATGTATGGGAAGATTTGGATACGAAGGAAAGGTTGATCATCCTTGACAATGTGAAGGATTCTTTGATACCGCATGTGTCCAGAAAGAACAATGTACATGAGATGTGGATGACTCTTCATAATTTCTTCCATAACAAGAATGAGAACTGGGTGCTGGTAGTGGAGGATAAGTTTAATTCCACCAAGATGATACGGGGTGAAGGAACGACTTCGTATCTGACAAGGTTGTCTCAGGTTCGAGATGAGCTTGTTGTCGTTGGGGTCAAAGTTTAAGATGAAGAGATGGTGAGGATTGCCTTGAAAGGGTTCACCTCAGAATGGAAACATTTCATCAAAGGAATTGTTTCCCAGGAGAAGTTTCCAAACTAGAATAGATTGTGGGACAACTTCATTCAGGAAGAATTTCAAGACAAGGATCTTCATTCTTCCAAGAAGGAAGATGAGGACGTGGAACTTGCAAATAGAATGAAGGGTAAGCGAAAGAAGGACTTGAGTAAAATCAATTGTTTTCACTGTGGTGAAATGGGTTATTTTTCTTCGAATTGTCTGAAGAAAGAAAAGGAGAGAGAAAAGAAGAAAGGGAAGAAGACTAATTTTCTTGCAAATAAAGTAGAGAATGATGAGCTCACTAGAATATTGGAAGAAGAATAAAAAGACATTGCTATGATTTATCATTTCTCGCAGGGTACTATCTGAGAGGATGGATGGTACATGGACAGTGGTGTGATGAAGCATATCACTGGATCACAGGATTTATTTCAGAGTCTTGTTGAATGGGACTCGAAGTTGCACATGGTGTTGGGTAACAAGAGTTAGTTGGAGATTCAAGGATCGGGGGTGGTGCCATTTAGGATGGAGAGGGGATGTATGATGCGGGTCCAGGATGTATTGTTTGTACCAGGACTCAGATATAGTGTGATATTTGTCTCAATGATGGAGAGGAAGGGGTTTGAGGTCTTGTTCCAAGATGGGAAGGAAAAACTTGAGCCTAGAGGCAGGATTGTGCTTGGAGTTAGGGAGCATGGTCTCTACAGGTTGACGGGCAAGCTTGAGGATCATGGGAAGAAGCGGGGTCAGGTATAGGTTCCAGAAAAGTAGCAACAGGTACAGGTACAAGTGCAGGTGCAGGTTTCAGAGGAGAAGGTACAAGTTCTCGAGAAGAAGGTACACTTTTCCAAGAAGGTCCAAGTTCCAAAGGCTCAGAGGGAGTCGAGTTCTAGAGGGATTTTTCAGATTCAGAGGAGACTCTGCAACCCAAGAAGAGCGCTTGGTCAACGGGGAGCAAGGGTGCTTCCACATCTAGCAAGAAGGAATCGTTGCAAGATTGGAAAGAGATTCAAGAGTAGAATAAGAAGCAGGAGGCTTCCAGTAAATGACACTTTTGAGAAAAGCATAGTGCATGTTACAGGGATTGCTTCAATTGTGAGCAATAGGAGTTGGGCAAGTGTTGTGAGCAGTGATGATGAAGACGAATTAATTCCTTGGCATGGAGGTACCTCCCTTGCTAAGAGGGAGTGTTGAATTGTGTAGCTTTGGAGGTACTCCAAGCCCAGGGGTTGGAGGTTTGGAGGACAAAGTGCCACAAGGGAAATTTGTGGGCTTGGAACCCAAGTGTGGGGTTTTGGAACCCATAGAATTTTGGGAAAAACCAAGAAGAATACACAACATGTGATGGATGAGGATGATAGTGTTTGGCAATATGATTCTAACGCATCAATAATCATCCGATTCTAAGTTGTCGTTTGGGAGATATGAATTTTTGAAGATGACATAATTATTAATTTGTCAAGTAGGCCGACTTGAAAGAATTTGGAGGTGTCTCTTCATCATGATTTCGTGCATGATTAATTGTATATAAAAGGAGGATGAGTTAGTATTGTTTGAGCATCCTAATTGGGAAAGTACATCTCTTAACTTGTTTGGGTTTAGCCGTAGTTGGAAGAGGCCTTGTAAGGAGCTTATTGCGATAGTGTGGAGGAGGCTTATCTGTGTAGAAGAGAGTCCAAGTTGTTGTAGCTATAGTGTGCCTCTTCTAGGTCTGTTTTAGGACTCATTTAAGGTCTGTCCCAAGCTCAGACTTGTTGGAATAGAGGCCACTGGAAGAGGAGCTATTTGCGCACTATTTTAAGGGTTACACGTGGAGAAGGAAGGTGGATTGGGTATGTTGTAAGGGAGCCACAGTGGACTGTGGTAGGCCGTAGGAATAGCCACTCTAAACAGGCCACTGTGGAGTCTTTAAAGGCTACCACATTCCCACAACAACAACCCATACATAGGGCACCTCGTCTTTCCTAGGCCACAGCTAGGAGCAAGTTGTCCAATGGTTGGTTAGTGGTTAGTGTAGCCTACAAAGTGCCCTAACCAGGACAACAGTACTATAGTATTATAACAATAGTGTTTGTGGAGGTGTTTTGGGTCAAGAAGTGACTGAATCAGATTAGTTTTGTTGTTGACTGTGGAAGCCAAGCAGTAAAGTGGACAAGGGTGTCGAGAGCACTTCAAGTGGTGGCAGATTCTACAGTGGATGGTTGGATATCATAGAGTTGTTTGAGGGTAGCGATATTGGCTACCCAAAGTAGACCTAGACAAGCTATCTTGAAGGATGAGGAGTAGTTGAAGGTTGGATGAAGGACGGTGCCGAAGTGCAACACTCTTATGTACAAGAGTTGTTGCTAGCCAAGTAGATTAGAGCTCGGGCGTTTTCTAGCCTAGAGGAGTGGATTGGATCAGCCCAAGTACACTCTACAGAAGGGTGTGTAGCATTGTTAGGGGGCCAACTAAGTTTCCAGTATTTCTAGATGAAGCTCTTGCAAGTAAATCTCTACATAGCGTAAATGAAAATCATTTCTTGTCAAAGATGAAACTATAGCCATATAACTTGTTGAAAATGCAAGAAGATGATGGAGCTTAGTGAAATGAAGTCGCCTTCACTAAGTGGGCCCGCAGGCTATTTTTGGCGCAAAGTCTATTTTTAGACTATGTCTATTTTTAGACATATGGAGCATGGTCTAGGAGTTGCAGTATGCTATTCTTGGATGATTGGTCGAGTTGGTAAAAATAGATGGACTTCTATTTTTAGACATACAGGTCGAAGTCTATTTTTAGACTGCCTGTCTAAAAATAGGTCAGTCAAATATTATTAGCCCTTAATAATATTTGGACTATAAACTTCAATTTATCCTCTTGCAGCACTTCAGTTGGAGCTACGGATGTGGCCCATGCACCTGACAGAAGGAATTATGCTATTCCTAGGGGTTTGGTGAGCTCATGCATAGTTGACTTCAGTTAGAACTCAAGTGGCGGAGTTTGGTGGAGTTGATGAGACAGTTGGTGGAGTTGTGTTCGGTTTAACTTAGTTGAACTAGTTGTGTTTAGTTCTTATTCATACAGAGATAGATTAGGTGAATTAAATATTATTTAATTCACTAAATAACTCATAATTCAACTAAAGACACATCAGTTAACTTACAGTGCATGGACGGTTCGGTGGAGAGACCGGTGGAGAGGTAGATGAAGGGTGGTTCTTTATTAGTTGCGACAGAGTTGTGCATAGTTTGCACAAGCGTTGGAGGAGATTTCCAATGGATTCTTGATTGAATCCAAGGAGATTGAACTTGGATCTCTCATTACACCAACTGATTGCGCGGTAGAGGCGGGCAAATAGTGGATGAGTTTTGAACCTGTGACTTGTTCAAAGCTGAGCTAGTTTGTGTGTAACCTTTGGAGACAGTACTGAGTACTTGTGAGGAGTATTGTACTGAGATTGTTACATGTTCTCTTCTATTATAATATACAAAATAGCTGGGGGTTTTCAGCTATAATCTTTCCCCATTACATATTGTGTTTATGTGCGCATGCGACTGTTTCTATTTCCGCAAATTGATGATCAATTGTAGAAGAGGTTATGTGTTATGCATGAATTCGAATTAGTGTGTGACCAAGATAATCTCAGTGGATAAATCTTCATTATTCAGCAAATTTCTACATAACTGAGAAATCTATTTGAACAAAAATTCATGCAAACAACAAAAATTTTGGAGAGTAAATAAAATCACCTAACACCTTCCACATCCCCTTCTGAGACCATATGATGAAGAACATTTGAGTATCCTGTACAAATTCCAAGACAGATGAAGGAGATGGCTCTATCCATGTAGTCTTAGAATCTTTTGATGGATCACTGCCATGAGCAACCATGAAATCTATGAGTTTTTACCCACAAAAAAATTATAGATTTCAGTCTTACTCTCAAGCTCAGCTCAATGGAAAATAATGATAATCCTGTTGCAATTAAGTTTTTTGACAAAAGAAGTATGCCTCTTCCAAAAAGTGGTTACACAGTACTCAAGCCGGGCATGACAAAAATAGTACAATATCCCAGTAAAATTTGGTCCATCATTAATCAGTAATCATATTTATGGAAGAAATATTTCTTCACCTGACTGATCTACTTATTTTGTTTAACATTGATGGAAAGTCATGCAGCTCATTTTCCACATTCTATGGTGAAAATAAACTATTTTTAATTGTTCTATCTTAGCAGTATAGTAACTAGCAAGCAACACAGGAAATAACAAATCTGTGAGCAAACTGCATATGTACATACTAAATACGCTTCACATCAGTTGCATCAAGCAAATATACCATAAGTTAAAATTAAACTAATCAAAGAAAGCCTTACATTGCAAATAGCAAAATTAAGCTTCCCACTATATTCTTACTTGTCTAGACTTGCAGGAGGGCTAAGAGGAATCTCCTGCAAATGGCGTAAAAATATGGGCAGCATGGCATGAAAAGTGGGTCTCTTTGAAAGCTTAAACTGTTAACATTCACCAATCATGTTCCACAGCTCTCTTGGGATTCCAACACCAACAACACTAGCATATTCAGGTGGCTGCCTTTGAGCCTTGACAACAGCCCTATAGATCTCCTCTGAACTTCGGTTATTCCACCTGCATGACAAATCTCATTAAATATCTAGCAAGTGTGTTTCATATAGAGGGTACCATGTTTGCACATTACAGAAGAAAAAGGGAATTGAAGATTGGACTTCTCAACTACAAACACAAGGGTAGACACAATATAACTTACGGAATTTCTCCAGTGCACATCTCAACCAAGGTGCAACCAAAACTCCAGGCATCAGATTCTGAAGAAATTCCATTTCCTCATCCCAAAAAATGTTCAAAGAAGACTTCTTGAGTGGTTCCCAAGCTTTTGGGGCTGTATAATGAGGATTCCACATAGTACACTCCACACATGATGTGTCCTTGTCACATCATCCTCCGGGGTTGAGCGAGATCTTTTGCATTGAGGTTTCTTCAAAATTTCTGGAAGACCAAAATCAGAAACTACTGCTCTCCCTCTTGCATCCAAAAGAAGGTTGGATGGTTTGAGATTCATACACGAGACACCTACTGCATGAATCTCTGCAACACCACGAGAAATATATGCACCATATTTGCATATGCATTTCCAATAAGATTCATCAATGCATATTTGTTCCCTTCATTTTACTACTCTAAAATACCCTCTCTTTATCATTAGAAAAATCACTATGTATAGAGTTGACCACTATAGTATCACCCTTCTAAATAATGATTAATTCTCAGATACCATTAAAAAATTAGAATTTTAATCACAAATTCAATTAAAAACATTCTACAAACAATGAACCAGAAATTAGAATCAAATTTTGCAGATGCATAATCTGTAATGTAGTGATATTAGAAACTATTTACTCCACTATTTGTTGCATCCTTCACTGTTCTCTCACCATTTATTTGCTGCCTCCTTAACTCTGGTAGAAAATCTTGTAAATTCATGAGTTTTTGGGAGGTGGTGGTTTCCATATATAGGTGGTTTTGAAAATAAAATAAACATCATAAGAATAAGGTTTACATTTTTCTTTATCTCCTTTTTTGATGCTTCCGTTAGTGAAACCTCTTCTTTTTAGAATCACCAAAAGATATAATGGGTGGCACTGAGTGGTTTCCAAAGCTTTGGGGACACCCCTAGAAACCATGTTAGATAAGAAACTAATCTCATGGAAAGTGTTCTTATGAGGATTACCATTCCACAGGTTATCATATCCAAAAACCATATAACATGAACACATTATATTTTATGCTCTTCTAAATATCAATGTAGTGCCTAATTCTATGCATGGTCAGCAGAATGGAGCAATGTTCCATATGCCAGAGGACCCTCCATCGCGAAAGAGACCAAGGGAGGCTGTGGATATTATTTCTTTGCAACATCAGAGACCCTTATTAATAAATTTGTGCGACCTTCATCAGCAAGCCCCAGCTGCAGGACCAGGGAATGTACCACACTCAGTGGGTACTGTATCAACTGGTCTCCATCTGGCATTTGAGGATGAACAAGTCAATTCTTCAATACCATCTACAACGAGAGGCGATGTAGCTTCTACCCTTCATTTTCTAACAGAGAATATAGCATCACAGTTGCAAAAATAGAAAGAAGAGCTTGATCAATTTGTGACAGCACATGCGGATCAGTTGAGGCAATCTCTTGAAGAGAAGAGGTAGAGGCATCTATCTATGCTTTCTATGATTGAGGCAAATAAGGGAAAAAGATTTGGAGATGGAGAAGTTTAATCTTAGAAACAGAGAACTAGAGGAGCAGGTCAAATAGCTGAAACTGGAAGCTTGCATATGGCAGAACAAAGCTAAGCATCAGGAAGCCATGGTGAAATCCTTGAGAAAAACTATTTTGGTTTTACTATTTTGGTTCAGATATGGATTGTATTTAGTGCTCTATTTTGATTAGATGCATCCTTACTAGCTATATACATGAGAGAAATTTTCATATTTGTGTATAATGGTTTGGATTCATATGGATGTACATGAATATTTATTTTGTAATCAAAATTTGAATATTTTATGTATTTTTGGGTCATATAGTTTTTTATGGTTGACACCAGTTTCTAGTTTTAGAGGTCCACTGGTCTGGTTCTAATAACAATGACGCAAACAGGATTCCCCTTCCTTGCTCATGTCAGTGGGGAGCTCTTGTTTGACCCATTTTTGTCTCCTGGGTGTCATGATCTAAGTGAACATACATCTCCCTATGTGGCCTTGATATGTGCACATTATATATCATATATATGGGGCATTTTCAACAAATAATTCAAAACTTCTCTCATCTACATTGGAGGAATTCCAATTCCAATAGTCCAAACTCTCCTCTTATAAACAATAATGTGTAAAAAGGTGAGGATAAAGCTGAATAGGTTCTACCAGAAATGTCGATGCCAGATGGTATAACCTCCACAAAAATGCCTACAACTTTTTCATTCCAGCCTAATTTAGTTTCAATAATTATAGAACCTAACTTTCTCACTAATCCACAAAGAACCCAGGAAGTCATTCAACAGCAGACAGAGATCATGATTGCTTTCCTTGCAATGTTAATTTTTCAACAAAAACATTCAAAATTGGAACAATAAGCTAATAGGGCTAATTATTCATGTAAATACAGCAGTGCTTCTCATAACCACAACACAGAGATATCGGTTTTCCTATAGCTATCAATCTTTCAGTGCCCTGGAAGACCACTTCTATTGTGGGTGAACCATAATTCACATTCTTTCTTCTGAAACAGACTCAACTTTTGAAGCAAACAACTGCAGTTAAAGAATATACATGTACTAATATGTCCTATCAAATTAGTACCTAATTAAGATACCTACCTTGTGAACCTGCTGAACCCTGTTCCCTTTGACTACTATGAGCCTCTGATGCTGAACAGTGGGATGATTTCCCTGTATCTTTATTGTTCTTATCTTTTTTTGGGATATGTATAACAATCTTTGTCCTCTTGCTGCTCTCAGACTTGCTAGCAAACATTTCAGTTTGTGTATCCACTTTCTCATGTATTTTAATGTGAGATGACTTGGAACTAATTTTACTTTAATGACCTTTGGAATTCTTTTTGCCACTAAGTAAACCACTTTCAACTATGTTGCTTTCAAAAATCATGTCATCAACCTCCACTAATATCCCATCTTTAACTGAACTTGTTGTTTTGGGAGGAGAATATAATTTATTCCCGTCTGATTTTTGAGACCACTCATCTTCATTGTTTTCATATATCAAACTATTTTGGTCCTGACTTGGTGTTGAATTCTCTTATACTTTCATTTCAAACTGAAATATATGCAAACTGTTATTCAATGCCCCTGTTTTACCATTTGACTGAACTTGTAATCCTTTCTTCTTAACAATTTTTTTATTTACTAATGCATTTTTTGAGGCCTTTTTTCCATATTCCTTTGGTTTCATCATTTGATCCTTTCCACTTTTAAATGTATTTTCAACTAAACCCTTGGATATGGATTTGGAATCTTTTGTCTGAATGGACAGGAATTCTTCATCATCATTTGATTAAGGGAAAAGGCGTATCATTTCTTGTTGTGAAGGGAGTCCAACAGCAGCCCTGAGTTTAGTCATCTGCTCCTGTTCTGTTTCATCCCTCCTCCTCCACATCTCTTGAACAACATCATCAAGATCATTAACATGTTCTCCAAAAGTATGAAATAGATATGTAATAGAATGCAATCAGAAAACCACTTGAATTAATGATCTACATAACCATGTGACCAGGCAAACCTGGTAACAGTCTCCACGACATGCAGCACATCTGTAATACAAATTTCCATCTGCTTGGAATTGCTGGTACTTTTCTTGACTGCATTGAAATCCAAAACCACCCATCAATACGAGGAATTAAAGAGTTATGATAGTAGCAATCATGTTACAATCCCAACACAGGCGATCAAGAAAAACTAAACATATGAATAATATAGGCATCCGTGGACAAAAAAAGAAGAAGAATAGTGTATAAGGTAAGAAGCTTGCAAATCAGTATGAAAAAGATTGCTAAGAAATTAGGAACTATAAAATTTTTCCTGATTTATTCTCCCTGCTTGCTGATTTTTTGTTGAGTCGTTCCAAGTTTTCCCAACTTCTAATGCAGATTATTGAATCACTGATCTTAAGTCACGCCTCACTTCAATTGAATCACTAGATAATGACAACATTCTTGCCTTTAAGATTTAATTTTTCCTATGAAATCAGACACACGTTTCCAGGTACACAGATAAAGGAAAATGAAGTCCTTCCCTATAACATAAAGTATGGTTTAAGAATTCCTAGTCCAAATCGAATCTATGCACTATATGCTGCCATGAATAGAGGTATGAGCACTGAAGAGATTCATGAGTTATGCTATATTGATAGATGGTTCCTTTTGCAGTTGAGGGAGCTCCTAGACTTCGAGGGGTTCTTCTCTATTACAAAGCTGTCAAAACTGAGCAAAGATGATTTTTATGAAGTAAAAAAGAGGGGATTTAGTGATAGGAAGATATCATTTGCAACTAAATCAAATGAAAAATATGTCTGTGCCCGCCGCTTAGATTTGGGTGTAAGTCCTGCATATAAAAAGATATGATACATGTGCAGCTGAATTTGAGGCCAATACACCCTATATGTATTCATCCTACGATGATTAATGTGAAGCAGCCCCACGTGCAAGGAAGAAAGTATTGATTCTTGGAGGAGGACCAAACCGAATTGAGCACGGCATTGAATTTGATTATTGTTGCTATCATGCATCGTCATACTACAGGTTCATAGTAACTTATTTTCCCACTTTGCATGAGATTGATATAAAGGCCTTTTGCTCTTTTTTGGAAATTAAAGGTAGCACTTAGAGTTATGTAAGAATATTTTGATGTTTCTGTTATAATGGTTATAAGATTGATGTTTCTAACCTATTTATGAGCATTGCTTCGCAGGATGCAGGATATGAAACCATCATGATGAATTCAAACCCTGAGACTGTCTCTACAGAATATGATACTAGTGATAGATTGTACTTTGAGCCTCTTACCATAGAGGATGTTTTGAATGTCATTGAAAAAGAGAGGCCCGATGGTATAATTGTACAGTTTGGAGGGCAAACACCTTTGAATCTAGCTCTACCCATAGAACAATACCTCGATGAGTTTAAGCCCGTGGCTGCAAGTGGGGAAGGTCTTGTGCGAATTTGGGGTACTTCTCCTGCTTCAATAGATTCTACTGAAGATAGGGAGAAGTTTAATGTAATGTTGGATGAGCTAAAAGTCAAGCAACCTCAAGGTGGTATTGCTAAGAGTGAGGAGGATGCATTGCCCATAGCAAGAAAGGTTGGTTATCCTGTTCTTGTCAGGCCCTCTAATGTTTTAGGTGGTCGTGCAATGGAAATTGTATACAGTGATGACAAATTGAAACATTACTTAGAAACTGCAGTAGAAGTGGACCCAGAAAGGCCAGTACTCATTGATAAGTATCTGACAGATGCTTGTGAGATTGATGTAGATTATTTGACAGATTCTAAAGGTAGTGTGGTCATTGGTGGTATCATGGAGCACATTGAGCAAGCAGGTGTGCATTCTGGTGATTCAGCTTGTTCTATTCCTACGGAAACAGTGTCACCTGCATGTTTGTCAATCATTAGATCATGGACATCTAAATTGGCAAAGCGGCTTGGCATCTGTGGACTGATGAATTTCCAATATGCAATCACACCTGCTGGTGAAGTTTACCTTCTTGAAGCAAATCCTAGAGCATCACGAACAATACCTTTTGTCTCAAAGGCAATTGGCCACCCCTTAGCAAAGTATGTCGCGCTTCTTATGTCAGGAAAATCTCTTCAAGAATTTGGTTTTATACAGGAAGTTATTCCAAGTCACGTATCTGTCAAGGAAGCAGTCCTTCCATTTGAAAATTTTCAACGCTGTGATGTGGTTCTTGGTCCTGAAATGTGCAGCACTAGAGAAGTGATGGGCATATACTTTAAATTTCCTATGGCATTTGCCAAGGCAAAAATTGCAGCAAATCAAAAATTGCCTCTTGTAGGCACAGTGTTTTTAATTTTAAGTGATTTCACCAAACCAAGCCTCCCGACAATTGCAAATGGATTCATTGAACTTGGTTTTATAATTGTTGCAACAACTGGCACAGCTAGTTTGTTGAAAATGGAAGGAATTCCAGGGAAAGAGTTTTGAAACTCCATGAAGAGCGGCCACATGCAGATGACATGATTGCAAATGGTCAGATTCAGTTAATGGTGATTGCAAATTCAGGAGATGCATTAGATCAAATAGATGGGTGGAAGTTGAGACGAATGGCGTTAGCTTATAAAATTCCTATCATAACCACATTTGCTGGAGCTTTAGCTTCTGTTCAGGTTATTAAGAGCATGAAGAAGGATTCGTTGAAGATGATACCATTACAAGATTTCTTCAATACTCAGGAATCAGAGTGAACAACTAAGGAACTACATGCAGCTTCTATATGTTGATGTTCCATAGTTCACATTTATTTATGTTGGTGTAATAATAGATCCTTACGAACTCTTTTGGTGTTCTGTTAGAAGATTTTATGAAAATAATATAATATAATTTAATCGAATTTTCATCCAAAGTTGTCAATGCAAATTGTCTCTATCTAATATTGGTGTAAGACTACTTCGTTAGAACTCTATTGTGGTGTTCTTTTGAGGCAAGATGAAAGGATTATAACAGGTTACATAAATCAATGAGATTTCCATCCAAAATATGTCTTCACAAATTGGATGGGACAGTGAAAGAACCATATCTAACTTCTTCTATTGGTAGTTGTGGTTTTCATGTGGTATATGCATGTTTCTCTTTTGGTTGTGGACTGTGGTTATTTGCAATTTATAATCCACTATTCAGTTCTTACTAGAATTGTTTAGAAGACTGCATGGTCTCAAAACTGAATCCTTCATAATTCATTCCATGGCTCTTAAAAATGAAAAATCTGCCACTATCACCAAATCCACATATATGTTATGTTATTTACAAATCAGCCTTGATGTGGGTCTACGGCATTTGCGCTCAGATCCATGCTACATATGGTGTAAGGGAAGAGATTCCCTCTTTCATTTAAGTGCAAATTTTCAATCTCCAAGTAGTTCTTTTGGTTCATGAATATGCTTTTCTTGTAACTATGTTGCTTGTTTTCAGCTTTTTACCCACGGCACTCCCTAGGGCCAGACTTATTCAAGTATTTTCTGCCTTAAATTCTTCCCATTTGCATATAGATGCTATAATGTAGCGTCTATACCGCATGCAGATTTGGGTGAGGAGAAGGCAATTGATTGGGTTGCTAAAAAAATCAGAAGCAATCAAGATCATTGGTCCTTCAAATGTCATGCAGGTGATCAAAGAAAATGCTCACGCAAAGTAACAGACCATATTTTTTGACCCTGTTTGCTTCGTAGGTTAAATTTTCCTATGAAATATATTGTTGTTGAAGTTCAAGGGATGAAAATTGTATGTGAAAATGGAATAAAAATTCAAATTTTTATTGCTACCCACCAACATGCTAAAGCAGTGTACCGACAATTTGCTGATCTTCAAATCTAAAGGTTGGAGAAACCAGATTTGAATCTGGCTATATCATGTTTAAACAATTAGTAGAAATGAGGACAACATTATATTCCATGTTTCAGTCTTTAGTGGCAAACTTCAAAAGAAAATTTGGATTATAATTACCATTCTTGATGAGGCTTGATGTGATCAAGTCGAGATTTCTCTCCATAATGGAGCCACTTGTTGATTTTTTATGACTTTGGGATATTGATGTGACATTTTGGAGGGTGTCAACATTTTGTTGGAAAGAATTCAACATTTCTTAAGGAGTGGGGCCCCCTTTTTTATGGCACCCTAAGGGATGAAATCATCAAAAGATGGAACAAATGCCACTCGTCTGTATTCTTTATCCTACACCTTGAACCTGGAGTACTGTGATGTACTTGGGGCTAAAAGGAGTGAACCACACAATCACAAGAGAAGTGACTGACCACACAAAGATAAGAGAAGTGACTGATAGTCTCAGGGCAACATTTTCTGAGATACGTCCTAATCCAATGGAATTCTCATAGCTAAAGAGCATGTTTGTTGAAACCTTCCAATAACCCCAGACTTCTATTTGGGATAGGAAGTTGTCGGAAGGTTTCTATAGTGGGATGCCCTGGATTCATGCTTGAGAAAAGCACTATGGACCTATGATAGTTTGTCTTTAGGTACTTGATCTATTTTTTCTAACAGTGTAATCCAAGAGTAATATTTTGACTACATTCAATCTCAGATACAAAGATAGATTATAAGGTCCCTCCACTTTCATACCATGAAAGTGCAAATATAGATGTTGTTGGAGGAGAATGATCTTTGGAATTTGTAAAGACCAAAGTTGAACAACCTACCAATCTAAAAATTTGACAAAAAAATAAAAAGAAGATAGCCAAAACAAAGCAAGTCATCCTGGACTCCATGAAGGATCCCACACATTATCAGTAATGGGATGTTTGATGCTATCTTCACTATATATCGGGGTGAGAACATCAATTGAAATATGCTTCTAAGGATCAAGCTTAGAGCCACACAAATGAACAAAATAGATACTACAGCCACTTCTTTGATAAAAATTAATAAACTCGATGATCAATGTGCAACAACTTGAAAAGAGCTCAGGCATGAAGATTTGATACACAGCCTTGAATGGGCTTTCATCATCTTGGCAACCTTTTGTGTAAGGTGCCTATGCCCGAGAAAGCTTTCCACCTTTGACTCTTGAGAAATTATGGGATGATTTTATCCAAGAAGATACAAAGTAGAGTGAGTTGTAGGTATAGAGAGGAAAGATGAAAATTCTAACCCTCATTATAAATATATTGAATGCCAGAAAAAATAGGGGACCTAATATAGGTCAGCAGGAGAGAAAGATAATTCAGGTTCCTATTATCAATGGTAAGAAATGCTTGGGCCCTATCAAGTGTTTCATGTGTCCAGAGTTTGACAACTATTCTTCTTAGTGTCCTGAGAAGAAGGGGAAGGGCGAGTAATAGGAGATTCATAGAAGAATTCTCCAAGATAGCTAATGCCATTACCAAGGTCAAAAAGAAGAATAAGGAAATTGTATGGATATAGTAGTTTCAAGAAGCCTTTTTGAGGCTTACAAATTTGTAAACCATTTCTCTAGTCCTGAGAGTGCTAGAAATGGACCAACATTTGTAGTATTTACATATTCTAGAAATCAAATTATTATGTAATGAGTAATTTATCATCTTACGAAGTTGTTCATTAGTTGAGAAAAAATATCATTATTAATGCATCAAGAAGAAGTCCTGTTTAGTTGGGTAAACACTTGTGTTCCACAATCATGCATGTGGGCATCAAGGTGTATATGGAGGTCCCCATCTTCAATTACCATCACAAGCAGAGGCATTCCTCATTGTTTACTACACATCATGCCTCCATATTTGTTAATCACATGTGCATTTCTATGTCTAGAGTATCACTTGAGTAAGAGTTTCATGACAATTCCCATGTTGTAACACCCTCTCTTTTCATCTTGAGAAATGGATTCCTCTCCAAGTCACTCGCATAGTTTAGGTTGTCATAAGCAAAGTAGGTGCTTTGCCTTAAGATGTGTTAAAATTGGCAACTAGGGCCAAATTCCACTTTGGACAACTCCTTTGGGGAAGATAATTATGGCATTAAATTCCTCTTTTCGAGAGGACCAAAATCGACCTAAAAATCATCGAATTTTAAGGAAAAGTATGATTTCGAATTTATTTTTCTCTCATATAAAATTATCAAGGTCGGCCTACATGTCGACTCATTAATCCCAAAAGACACGTCCCTTCAACTCCAACAACTTGTATATATAGTGGTGCCCTCATCCTCATTTCACACATCTTCTCTCTGAAATGGCCGCAGAAGGATAGTGTCTCTAGCGAAGGAGGAAAGGGCTTGTTATTGTCATGACAGGGCTGTTTTGGTGGGCCAAGTCCCTTGGGAAAGAGGCTGAGAATCTTAGGAGGAATTCTGGATTTTATTGTGAACAGTTCTGGGCCTATTTCTATTTATGTTGCAGGTCCAAGTTCCTTCTGAAGCTGACCACAGGCATCATGAATAAACAGGTGTAAGACTATGGCATGTAATCCCTCTTCTAGGTGAGCCACATTCCCTGGATACCTTTCTCAGGCAAGCCGCAGGCATTGACTTGCTAAACAGAGAACTGTGAGGGTTGTTATCTGCTCAGGTAGAATGAAAACCTCTTTTGATGAAGGCAGATTGTTATGAAGGCATGTTTGAGGGCTGAAATAAGCCCTGTCTTGTAAATAGATAAAGGGTTGACTACTTGAAGAAGAGTTGCAGCTGTAAAAGAAGTTTGAGCAAATCTTTAAGGGCTGAAGTAGTGTGTCACATGCCCTAACTAGAGCACCTAGCACAACAACCTTTTTCAACCTTCCTGATCAAAATATAGGAGGTATTTATGTAGCTGTATAACTGATCTAATTAGAGGAGCTCCTAGTTAAACTGAAAACAACCCTAATTTGTACAAGCGTCTTCTGCAACTTAAGAGGTTACATCTTGTTAGCTCCAGAATTACATCTATGATTGAGGACTATGATTTCGGATCTCCTCATTGGCAAGACATTCTTGACGTTGTATTATTGTACTCTCTTTGTTGAACATTTGATATGAATAATAATAAGATTTGATCAATGGTTTTCACCATCTTGGGGTTTTTCCCTGGCTTGAGCCAATTCCTGAGTTCTATTGTCTTGGCTTGTCTTATACAAATGTCATTTGAGTTCTATTGTCTTGGCTTGTCTTCTAAAAATGTCATTTATATTCTTTCTTCAGTTACTATCAATGTGATAATAGTTTTTATGATTGCTAGTAAAAGAAATGTAATTCCTTCTCTATTGCAGTCACATCTGATGCTATAGAATTCCTATCATCTAACCTCATATCAATAGTGTTATTCTTGAGCTTGTTGAAAAGCCTTCAACCCTGTATTAAGGGCTATCTCACAGAAAAATATGAAAGGCTACTTCGACCCTTGCAGCATCAATCAAGAGGGTTTGATAAAGAACAATGTTCAAAGTTTGTGTTGGGCTGATGCTTATTGCAAGTGAAGGATCTACATGTGTGTGTTAATGATATCTCTGAAATTCTGGTATTAAAGAAAAAGGAGTTCATGACAAATAAAGATCATTCCAAGGATCTTGGAATCTGAAACACGTCATTCTAAAATCTCAAGAGTGGCTCAGGGAACATAAGTTATTACAACAGATTTGCTGCACTCTGCAATGCTTGAAGAGATAGGTTGACTTAGCAAAGACAAACAAGTACGTATGGGTCCTTCCAAGCCCAATTAACATTACAAACAGAATATTCAGGTGATAATTCAATGCATCAAGTTGTCTCTTGTTGAAATTGTCCGAGACAAACGAAATTTTCTGTTTCTTCTTTCAAAACAACGAAACGTGATACGCCATTATTCTTGCCTCAAATCATCTGCTGTAAATCCAAGTCTTGTATTAAGAATTTAAGACTACTGTGTAGATGCATCATATCTACAACCTGCAACTATCATCGAAAATTTCTCCCTATATCTTGGTTCTAGCCTCAAATCATCTGCATTAAATCCAATTCTTGTATTAAGACTACTGTGTAGATGCATCACATCTACAACCTGCAACTATCATCGAAAATTTCTCCCTATATCTTGGTTCAGACATTTGTATGGAAATTTCTGGTACATCCTCAATTCACAGTATGCTTGTTAGTCATCATATGCAGCTCAAGTGTGGATGGCTTTACAAAAATTAGTGTAACTGAAAGATTGGCACAACATCATGTAATATTGGCATGATGAATAGGTGCAGGACTGCATATGCTTGCATAACCTTTTATGGTTTTTTGGATATATGGCATCATGAATATATATTTTGTGACATCCTTATCCTATATCCTTTTTTTTAGATATATTTTGAAAACTCATTTCTAGTGAAATCATAATTAATATAAGACATCTTATGTTTGACAAAAGTGTTGACATCGTTTGATCAAACCAGAGATATAGCAGACATAAGGGCAGTCACCAAGATCGATCCAGCAGTCAACTCCTCAAGCTTTTTGATAAAATCAAATATTCTATAGTAAAGGTTTCAGTTGAAGCAAGCTTTCAGCAGTTAAAGCCTTAAAGGATTAATCCCTGCAGAAGTCTTGTTTAACAATAACAGCATTGGGCTCTACCTAGCAGCAGTCCCATTATGTTCAAAATTTCTCCATTGTTGCAGTAGTCTGGTGGAAGGTCAACTTGATTCAAATCTAGTAACAAAGGTCCTCTTTGATATGACAGGAGATAAGTGGAACAGTTCTAATAAAGGCTAGTCATCTTAGCTTAATCAGACATGAAGCAGATCATCACAAGGAAAATCTCAGATTAAGTCTTCTGGAATCTTCATGCAGTCGAGGGTACCTGTAATATTGAGGTACCATCAATTCAGCATATTAATATCTCATAGTTGAGGAGCAGAGCTGAATATTCATCTAAGGTAAGACCTCAGAGGGAGCTATAGAATCTTTGTTAGAATGGATATCTTAGCACTTGGTACAATTGCAGTCAAATTCGATATATTTAATAGGAGCCATAATCTAAGATGCAGAAGATGGTCCTCTCCAGAGGGAGTTTTTTTTTTTTTTTTAAGGCCAACATGAAAAACAGGTCTGATCAAATACAGAAGCAGCTAACCAGATATAGACAATGTGAGAAGATCATTGCAGACCCCCTGATTTCTCACCTCAAAGGATCATCTTTTGCATTGAAGCTCCCTTAGAATTTGAAGAAATGAATAAGAGACTAATGATTACATATTGAGTCTCAAAGAGCCTAATAAACCTTCCCAGCAAGGACATTCCTGTTTATGGAAGAGCAGCACCTAAATTATTACATGTTTGATTGCATCAAAGAATTATCTACAAAGTGGATGGATCTCATGATGAGCGGGCTGCCAGATAAAACACTTTGCACTCTAAAAATACAAGATTAGGATTTTGGTCTCCCTAAGAAAGAGGGAGTAAGAATGTCAAATATTTTCTTCAACAAGCTATAAAGCAGAGGATTGCTAACTACTGCCAAGATATTTGTTGCCAATATGATAGTTATAAATCAGTATGTCTGTAGAAAGTTATGCTAATGGGTGGAGTTATGAGAATCCCATTAATATCATCACCAAGATCCAGTCTGGTTTCTCAGAAAGCAACCTGACACTATTCCCTATATGAAGGAATCTCTGGTTAAGATTGAAGGGATTTCTGGTAAATATAAACCATTCTAATATTTTATCTCGATATTGTTACCAATTTGATGTGCCACTGCAAACTACTGACAAGCCTTAATTAACTTGGCTTCAACCATGCAAACAAAGAAAATTAATAATGATAAATAGAAGATAATTAAAGAGAACTAACCTCTCTAGCTTCTTGTTCTTCACGCTCAGCCAATATGTTCTCTAATCTCTCTTTCTCTCTTACCATTACGCAACTCTGATTCTACTTCAGCAGCATCACACATTCCATGGACCATGTTCTATGTCTCCAAATGAACTTGAACACTCAGTGACCTTCCCAACAGGATTGAATCTGATTTCATCTCCAGTGCATTTTGAAATTTCCACCATTGACTCATCTGTTGAATTGTAGATTACCCTCAGAAATATTATCCAATATAGTCTCAGTGTTTGATCTGTTCTCCCCCAATTCTTCAACATAGACCATATTTTGTGTGCATGGAAAAGTAGAACCACAGACATATTGGAGGCTTTCATCTTTAGGGAGAGCACTAGTGACAAGCTTCTGATCAGGCATATTATTATATTTCATAGGTAACACAACTTTGGTAAGAAACGACACTCTGCATCTTGATAAATCATATTTCCTAGTTTACGATAGCCATTGCTAAAAGTTTCAATATAACAGGTGCTTTTACCCTCATTAGTTGCATTTGGGAGACCAAAACACATTTCTACTCTATCTGCAAACTGTTCAAGATATTTTCTACCCCGATATAATAAAGTATGTGCAGCATTCCAAATGCTAGAGCCTCTCTCTTTATAATTCATCCCACAGTGGCAGATGTCCTCAAAGTCATCCAAAATTGATCTCCATGTCCTGTAGTCCTTCGAATGGAACTTATGACGCATATAACAAAAGAAGATTGGTTTTCTAGGTGTCTTCAAATGATCTGGCCCAAAGGAATCTTCATGCGGATTGGAGAAAAAACCATTCTCATCCATACTTACAAGCCCTTCCAAGATATCTATCAATTGTATTCCATCATCTGCAGATAAGCCACTTTTTTGTAACTCCTGCTTCGACAACCTTCCTTGATTATTTCTGAGAATGAAGCCTTGATCTCCTGGATCACTGCCAGTACAAACCTTGTGAAACACGTGTTCTCTCTGTCTGCCATTCGGTTTTAGCTGGCTGGCTTCTCTAACCTCTCCAAGATAGAAGGAAGAAAACCTTTGCCAACAGCACCTTCTGTTACACCATGAGGGTTGAAAGCAGGCCTGTAAAATAAATAAATCTCATGCGCAATGCCATTTTCACAAACAAGGGATTCTCTTCCTGTTTCGGTGTTAACAGAAATGCATGTTACAAGACCTTCTATGCTTGCTCCTGTGGCCTTATTTAAATGTCAGTTCTTTGATGTGAAGTCTTCCTTGTCTACACTGCAAGAGGATTTCTCTAGTGTAAAACTTAACTCTCTTACATTAGCCACTTTTACATTGCTTGTAGCTAAAGAGTTCATGCCAACCAAGTAGTTACATGTTCCAGAGGTACCTTTTGCCCTTAATGTTTTTAGCACAGAAACTGGACTCTCGTTTGTCCTCATAAAAGGACCAGAAGAATGTGACGAATATTTGGCATACACAGAATCAATAGTCAATGGCTGTGTGCCGAACAAATCTGTGACACCTATAGCCTTTCCACTGCCCGAAGGCTGTGGAGTCATGTCTATAAAATTTCTCCCACTGGCTACCCTCAAAAGCTCTGCGCTGATATAAGGCTATCGATTTGACACTGTACCCTCAAATGCTGCATGTGATTTTCCCACAAAACCCCATTTGCACAGATTTTCTCAGTAAAACCTGCATTTCACAGCATTTTTCGAAGAAAAATATGGACCAAACTTAATTGCGACGAGAATTCCAATTTCAGCGTACCAGAGAGCCGGCCACCAGTTTCAATAGCCAATCCATTCAGAAAGCGGGATCTAGAAAGAAATTTGAGTTTCAAACTATGTGCTCACCTTTGCGCCAATAGGAAGGTAAGGGACCCGTCATTTAACACTAACACTAGATGGAAACATCCCTCTAGCAATGATCTCCCATCATTAATCATTAAAGATATCTAGAAGATCATTTTTAAAAACTAAAACTAAATCATTAAATATGAAAACTTTTTTAAATATGGATATCAATCTTTATTTAGATTTTTTTTTAAATGTTGAAAGTCTTTTAGTGTATTTAAAAATTAGATGATATGGTATTGTTACTTATTTGCTTTATTCTTTAATTTTATTTACATGGTTCCACAACATGTTAATTTGATTTTAAAATTGATTTTATTGATATATATTATATAGAATCATTTATTTTTAAGGTTGTTTTTATGTTTTAACGGTGTTTCCTCAACTTCAATCAATCTAGGTAATTTCATCTTTGTGAGATTCATTTTAGAATATGTTAGGGGTAATTTATAGTTTAGTAAAGGTTAAAGACAACTGGTCTTTTGGTGAATCACTCAGTAAAGTTGATTAAACAACAAAAAAATTAAGCACTTCACCGAGTCACAATGAAACAAAGTTGTACGAAAGTTCTTTCCCAATATTTTAACCGAAAATTTCAAGTAGTTTTACATATCGAAATGAGGTCACAGAAAACATCTTTACTCCACTAATAAGACGTATATAGATATCCATACTTCTACACATGCTAAACTCAATTTAGAACACTCGGAACAATTTTTCAATATGGTTGGGAATGGAACATGAGTGTCCCCATGTCCTTGAATTTGTTCAGTCAATGGAAAAATCTCTAAATTCATGGGTATAACCTTTATAATTTTCGTGGAAATCATCACAATAGTCTATCTGTCTGTTCTTCTTGCAAGTGATATGAATCTTTCCTCTTACTTCAAAATGATGACCATGCATTACCCCGGGATAAAGAAAAGGTACCAAATTAAGCTTCAAATAATGACCATGCATTTCCCCAGGAGGATGAAGAGAATCATGGAGCTGAGTCCTCTCTTTCAATCTCAATCCACCAAACCGGCATCACTTTCCCATCTATCCCTGCGCAAACAATGGAGTGTACTACTGAGTTTCTTCTTTTCCATATCATTTTTTGGCCATTAGGTTTCAAATTAGGCTTTCTCAATCTCATTCATTATGACAAATTCATTCTCGTTTGCCTTTGTCCACTTCTTCACTTCCATGCCCACCTTCAACTCCTTCGCCACCAGTATCGAGTTTCCAAATTGGCCCAAATGTTGCAGCTAAGCCACCATGTGAACACCCATGTTGATGCTCTCCAAAGTCAAATTACACATGCAATGCATTAAGAAAATGTTAGTATAATCATGCAATAAAACATCAAGCTGAGATGCCCAATTACTAGCCATGAAGTCGCATCCTACAATTTGGTGCTCGTACCCTTCTGGAAGCATCTTGCTTATCCAGTCAACATGCACTTCATCCAACACTGTGAAACGAAGGGTATCTACAACCTTGACTACCCAAGTGAAGGGTTGTTGGCTTGCCTCAAGCCCTCGAGCCAATTCCTGGATTTGTTGGCATGATAAGGTACACATGTACCAAAAGAAACATAAACAATTGAAGTTGTAGCTTGGTCGTCCAGCCATCTCAGCGTTAGACTTTCTGCTTCGCATCCATATATGTAAGTAATAAATCTATTCACGAAGCATTATTTGTATGATACAACACATTCCAAAATTTGAGTCCCCTTCACCCATATCACTGAGAAATAGGCATTGACGCAACTGAAACTGTAGGTAGGGACTTCATGTTTTGTCGCCAGTTTGAACCCACCGCAGCAACCAATCATGCACAATCACAATCCTATTGGAATTGGAGAATCAGAGGCTATGTATCAGACGATCGAAAAGCTCTCAGAGATCTTCCCTTAGACAAAGAAAACCAGATCGTTGAAGTCATTTCCTGAAATATGGTAGTCGTGAGATCTTGCATGTGGAAAAAAATTTGATTTGAGGGAGGAGGACAAAAACTGAAGTCTTTGATTGGCCAAATCTTCCCAGACAAAGCCCGCTGAGGAAAACCTTCAGTGTAATGTTAAGGACCTCTGAAAAAATAATATTTTTCAAACAAACAATGGCATGGAAATGGTGGAAGATATAGACCATTAAACAAGTTGGTTTTAATTATGGAATGGAATGAAATTTTAACATCCACAACATTAAAAATAGTCTATGGTATCATTAGTTCCCTATTTTTGGCCTTTTGCAATTAAATCATTTTCTTATTCAAATTGATGATGAGATGACCCAACCTTCCAACAATATCCTAGCTGAAAAGACAATGCCAAGAAACCGATGCTAACATATTTCATAACTTTCTCTGATGTATTTGTGATCCAGGTGGATATTGGTGGCCACTCGCCTATTCCACTTGGACCCCCATCATTGTTTCTTTTAATTTTTTAGTTTCCTTAATTGTAGCACAATTTACTATTTTTGGCAGTTTTTTGGGTCCTAAACTTCCAGAGCCGTTTTGAGGCCCTAAACGATGTTTTTTGGGCATCAAACTTGTGGCAGAAATATGTGTCCATTCTAGGATTGATATTTTCTATCAATAGTTTTAGTCCTCGGATAGATCTTTCTAACGATGTATCATGTGCATCAAACAGAGATAGTATGCCAAAGTTACGACCCCGGGAAATTGATGTACCAATTTACCCCGACAGGGACCATATTATGGTGTTTCATCTCATAGGGTTAGGTTTTTGATGTTTAGGGTTTTCCATTGTTTCTCAATAATATATAGGCCTTCAAGCCTCATTGTAACATAGAGTTCAGAGGACTGTAGCCGCCACATCTCTTCTCAGAGATAAGCTACCAACGCCCTAGCTATTTTATTTCCATTTTGTCTGTACACAAATTTTAGTTCTTTGATATTAATGAAATGAAGTGTTATTTTCGCTGCATATTTCAACACGTGTCAAGGAGTGCCAGGCGAAAAGAGGGAACACCAAGCTAAAATGAAAATAAATGAACACATGTGAGGGTTAATATTTTAGGACCTTAGATCTTCAAGAGGGGCATGCTAGGCATACCAACACTAGTGCTAATACATGCCAAGGGCCAAGTTATATCAGGTCTTAAGTGCCAATCATCCTCTATTACTTCTCTCTTAATTGTGAATAATATATCTCAAATATATTATATCTTAAACTATGCCAAGGAATTCTAGGGCATCCAAATGCATGCCAAGAATTGTCAAGTGCCACTAAGTGCCAAGAGCCAATATGTGTTAGGGAGTTATAGGGAATGCTATGGAGTTCCAAGTTTGCTAAGAAGGGAGTGACAAGATATGATAGATAGTTCTAAGGGGTGCTAGAGTGCTAGGGAAGCATACCGAGATGTGCCAAGTGCCAATGTGTGTCGAGTGTTAGCAAGTGCCAGGGAAACACAAAGGAGCAATATGTCAAAATGCATGGAAATGAATGAATAAGAGTGTGTGCTAAGGAGGGAGTGACATGGTATGCTATGCAATGTTAAGTAATGCTAATGTGCCAGATTGGTATGTAGCCAAGATGCGCGAGGTGCCAAGGTGTGCCAACACATGTTAGGAAGTGTTAGGGATTCCTAGGGACACACAAGGGATCACTAGGTGAAAATAATGAATGCAAATGAATGATTAAGATATTGTGATAGGAAGTGTCAGTGAGTTCCAGGTGTGCTAAGGAGGGAGTGAAAAGGTATGCCAGGAAATTCCAAGGCATGTTATAGGCCAAGGAAACATGTCAAGATGTATCAGGTGCTAGGCTGTGCCAATGCATGTCAGGGAATGTTATGGAGTGCCAAGGAAAAACAAGGGAGCACTAGTTTCAAATGCATGGAAATGAATGAATAAGAGTGTGTGATAGGGATTTTTAGCGAGTTCTATGTGTGCTAAGGAGGGAGTGACAAGGAATGTTAGGTAGTGCCAAGGAATGTTATTGTGCCAGGGCGACATGCCAAGATGTGCCAAGTGCCTGGCTTTGCCAATGTGTGTCGGGGAGTGTTAGGGAGTGCTACAAAAACACAAGGGATAACTAGTTCAAAATGCATGGAAATGAACAGATAAGAATGTGTGATAGGGAGTGTCAGCGAGTTCCACGTGTTTTAAGGAGGGGGTTACAAGGTTATATGTTAGGCAATTCCAAGGCATGCTAAAGTGCCAGGGCATGTCAGGAAATGGCAGGGTACGTTAGGGAGTTGCAAAGCATGCCAAGGAATGCCTGAAATGCTAACATGTGCCACATAATGCCAAGGGATTGTTAGACATTCCAGGTGTTATGGCATGTCAAGATGTAAACTATGTTGCTTAGTTATTTTATGGACTTGGTTGGACGTGAGCCTTGACTTAGTAACTTATTAAGTGGTATGAGTTAATATTGAACATGAGTAGCCTACGATGAGTTATAATCCATTCTTAGGTGAACAAGGCATAGTCTAGTAGTAGTAAATGAAACCATTTTCTCTAGGTCTAGCCCCATTAGGTCACCTAGGGCATCAATTTCCCAGGAATCTGGCCAAAGGAAAACTTATATCTCCTAAAGGAAACTACGTTGGTGGGTCCCCTCACTCTCCTCAGAATTTGGGCCAATTCCGACAGTGGAATCTACAGCTACCTCAAGCCCTAGCTTTAGGATTAAGCTTTGCCTAGGTGTTCCCAAGGCTAGAACCTAGTAGGATCAATTTGACCTATCGAAGTAAAAAATCTTGCCTAATCCTTTCCCCTCACCTTGTCCAAAATAGGAACATTATTGGTTGCTAAATTCCATCCCCGAACTTGGGCTGGGTGTAGTTGGCCCTGTGTGGTCCCATTTAGTGTCAAAGGCCTTTCATCAAGGACCATTTGGGAATCCAAGTTTCCAAAGGATTTTAGGGATTGAGAACTTCCTTCATAAGTCTTATTCTTCTCCCTCAACCCTTCAATACCCCTCCTCTCTCCCTAGAAGATCAAGTCCCTTGCTTAAAAGGAAAGCAAGTCCCACACTTTATTTTATCTTAGGGAAAGGGCTTTTAGGGCCACTTCCCACCTATTCATTGACCTATACGCTACATGCAACTTCCTAAACTACTGAGCCTTCTCCCATCGATGAAATTTCGTGAAGATTAAGGAGCCTTAGCCGTGGTGACAATGGGCTAAGCCTCCACCATTGGCTTTGTCCTAACAATTGCCCTCTCAGGAACCCCTTTTAGGTCCACTACAAGTTTGAGTGGTAACAAGTTGTTCACAACTCCATTTGTGAAAAACTCTTTGGTATGCCCACTTTTTCCATACTACAGCTCCAATATGAGAAGTCTAGGGCTGTCGAGGTTGCCCTTCTTCTCATTGAATTAATCCTCTACAATATAGTGAACTAGGGCTAGTTGGTTGGCCCACTTGACTACTACTTTAGTCCTTCAAAGTCTACACATCCTTAGGCCCTATACACCTTCCCTTCTACCAATCTTGTTTTCCTTCACAAGAATAAGAGTCAGGGCTCTTCTTTGGAAATCACCTAACAACCCTCCAAATGTACTTGGACTACCATCAATCTGCCGAACCACGGTCAATTTTTTTTACTGATCTAGGGCCCACAATATTTTCATCATCTAGGACTCTTCAAATTTTCCACCTAACAATGGTTTGAGTCCTCTCAAAATAATTGTTCTTGTGTATCGAAAATTTGATCTTTGTTGTCCAATCTATGAACAAATCTTAATTACTCCTCTTATCATCCTTCTAACAATCTGCAGATGACTGAGCTATGGTCACAAATCAGCCACTAACAGTCCATTGAATAATTTTTTATAGGTTGCTTCAGATCCCTGTCTAAAGAACTATGGACAATCTACCAAGATAAACTATTGCGAAATAGTGCTAAGGCATGTCAAATGTACTAATATGTGTCGAGTGACAAGGTATGCCAAGATGTGCAAGGGTGTGTCAATGCATGTCAGGGACTGTCAAGACAAAAAAAGGGAGAAACAAGTATTTAAACTACAAGGAAATGAACACATAACATGGTTAATAAGTCATCAATTTACCTTTTCCAATAGGGGCATGCTAGGAACACCAACACTAGGCAGCAATAGGTTCCAAGTCTTCCTTAGTTGCTTCTCATCTACTTTCCAACAATTGATCTCAAATAAATTTAATATTAAACCATGCCAAATCATACCAAGGCATATCAATGTATTCCATAGATGCTAATACTTTCCAAGCACCAACACGTGCCAAGCACCAATATGTGTCAGGGAGTGTTATGCATGTTATGAAGTGGAAGGACATGTTGAAGAGTGATAAGGTATGCTAGAGAGTGCTAACGCATGTTGAGGAGTGTTAAGGAGTACTAGGAAAAAACATTAAGGGAGCACTAGGTAAAATTCATGGAAGTTAATGAATATGAGGAACATGTGCCACGGACTACCGTTAATGAGTGCTAGTTGTCATGCCAATGAGTGAGTGACAAGGTATGCTAAGCATTGGTAAGGCATTCTAGGGAATACCAAGGCATGTCAAGAATTCCCAAAGTGTGCTTGGGAGTTCAAGGGTGTGCTAATTATATGTGCCAATTAATAGTGCCAAGATATTCCAATACATGCCAGGTGCTAAGGGTGTGCAACTTGATGGGGTTATAGGTCAATATGTGTCAAGGAAACAAAAGAAAGAACCAATAAGAAGGTTAATAAGTCGGGATTTTATCTTTTTCAAAAGGGGAATGCTAATCACACTAATAATAGGTCCTAATACATGCCAAGTGGCATTGTGTGCCAAGTGTTAATGTATGTCAATGCATTCAACCAAGGTGTTCCAGGGCATGCTAGGGACTACATGCATTCCAACACATGCTAGGAGAGTTACATGTTGTGTTAATGCATGCCACCATGTGCTTGGGCATCACTGTCATGACAATATGTTCTAGGTACAATGATATTCCAATACATGCAAGGTGCTAAGAAATGTTAGTGTGTGCCAAAGCATTAATTTAAGGTGTTCCCATATTGTTGAGGAGTGTTAGGTATTTCTCATTAATAGAATTTTCAGAGCTTGATTATGTATTAAATAACACATTTTCTACACACACTAGTGGAACTTTATCTAAAGGGAATTTGCTAGATAATAAACTTAATAGATATGAATCATGTGTTGACTCATAGGAAAACTCTAGTTGACTAGTCATTACTTGAGGGAAATTATACACACTAATTATTTCTTAAAAATTTGACGGACTCTAACCATTATGGCCTTGGACATATTATAAAAAATACTTCACAATAATGGTCTTAAATCGTTATCTTTTGACAAAAAATATATTAACAAGAACATACTAACATCAAAAACTTATTGGAATGATCAATGATGACGGACATTTTTTTACCGTCACCAAAAGTAACAAAAAGAGAATTGGTGAGGGTCATTAAAAGTTCGTCACTAGAAGTGTCACCAAAGAGAGAGTTAGTGATGGGCCTTTAACGACCCTCACCAAAAGTGTCATTGAAAATGGCTTTGGTGACGAATCTTAAAGGACCATCACTATATACACTTACAGTGATGCTTTTTTAAGGACTGTCGCCATATGTGACATTGGTGACGGACCTTAAAGGTACGTCACAAGCATGCCCCTCACCAATGTCCTTTTTTCTTGTAGTGAATAAAGGTGTAAACTTGACATAGGAGTCCTAATAAGAAATGATATTCCTTCCATTGCACCTATTTTTAACAATGGGCCTCAAGTGTAAATTTTGTCTCTATCTATTGGCTCTTTTGGAGAATATACACCTCCAAATATGATGTGTCCTTTAGGATAGTAAAATTTTTAACAAATATTGAGAATAAAAAACGTCCTAAGGTTACATGTATAGTTGGCATCGACATATTTTTATTGTAGAGCTATAGTTGGCCTCAAAGGATTTGCATTGTACATGTATAGCTAGCCTTGAATAATTTTCATGGTTACCAGTAATTTGAGGAAACCCATGATGATGATGGTGTAGGGAGAGTTACAAATACACCCATGGATACAAGTGATGGAATAATGGTTTAATAAACCATGTACACAATAGAGATCCTACTAAATTGACATTTGCTTCCATGCATTCCCATATATGATTTTTCTTTTATATGGGTGTCAACATCATAAAGTATGATGAAAATTCTAAGTTGGATCAAACATAGATATTATTGATTAACAAAATTGGACAAATTAGGTTTGATAAATAATTCATTTCTCAATTAAATAAGAGCTCTAGAGATAATAGTCAAATAAATATTCTAGATTGTGTGAATTTCAAGGTAATATTCTAGAAATTGTTATTTTCAAATGTAAAAATAAGTTTCAAATGTAAAAATGAATAAATTTTAAAGGCATCAAATTTGATCGGATGATTAGTTGTTAATTGATTTGATTAGGTAATTATTTATCAATTAATCACAGTGAAAAAACTGAGTATCCAGCGTGGGCGCAAACCTCTATATAAAATGGGTTCTACATTATAGAATTTATTCCCTTTAATTCCAATTCTCTCATAGACAGAAACCTATAATGTTATAGTGAATAGCAATGAAGTAACTAACCATCGTCCCATTGGCCTCCAATTCATGCCCGCACAGATCGTTGAAGAGTTCTGCTCGTAAGCCTCAACCTTTCTGGATAACCATGCACACTCTCAAAATGACTAGGAAACACAAATCTGTGATGCCTTCCATGAACATGAGTTTGACGACCATTGTATTGGGAGATGGTGTACAAAGACGAACAGGCGGTTATCATACCGTCCTCTGGAATGATGATATCATACATCTTCTATCAATGCCTTATGGGGTAATTCTCTTTACATTTATTTCTTCTTCTGCATAATCCTCCTCTTTCGTTCAGATCATATTCCATAATTTTCTTGACCAATTAATTACCATATTTCATGGATATGATTAGGAACCTACTTACCACGAATGTGATGGTAGAATTTTTGGGGAAGACAAGGAGATATTCAATTCACTTACACTCACTCCCCTGAGTGATCTCCTTCAACGCATTTTGATGGTCGATAGCATTGAACGTCTTGGGATCGATAGACATTTCAAAAATGACATAAAATCAGCGCTCAATTATGTCACTAACCATAACATGTTTTATATATGAATTACATGTGATTCTAATGATGAACTATTGTGATCACCAATTATTGGATTGAAAAAGGTATTGAATGTGGGCAAGAGAGTGTTTTTACTGATCTCAAGTCAACTGCCTTGGGCTTTCGAACTCTTCGACTACATGGATACCTGGTCTAGTGTTTGCTGGTAAAAATCCACATATTTTATTACTATGATAGCTAAAGTTCCATCTAAGTATCCTTCAAATATGAAATTTCGTTCTTTATTTTCTCAAATATCCTACTGCTTCTCTTTGGACATCAATGAAAAATTTAATTTTGTTTCAGACATTTTGAAACATTTCCAAGACCAAAATGGGAAGTTTGCATTCTCTCCCAATCCGAAAAAGGGAGATAGAAGAAGAGTTGTCAATCTATATCGTGCTTCTCTCATTTCCTTTCCTGGTGATAAAGTTATGGAGGAGGCTGAAATATTCTAAAAAAATATCTAAAAGAAACTATGCAAAATATTCTGGTCTGTAGTCTTTCACGAGAGGTGCTCACTATTAATATTACATACCTGCTCATTCACACATCACACCATGTTTGGTGGTTTCAATATGTGCCTCATCACATGTTTTAGTGTTTGAATTTGCAGATAGGGGACGTTCTAGAATATGGTTGGCACACATATTTTCCACGATTAGAAGCAAGGAATTAAGGAATTATGGTTGGCATAATTGTGCAATTAAGAAATTATTTTTTTTCATGTTATTAGATCTAATTATCTTTCTTGGTTTCACTTCTATACCCCTTAATTCAACTTCCTTTCCTTCCCAAAAAAAAATCAAGAAAAGTTCTTGAAAATTAAAAGCTATCGTCCCCAAAGATTGCAACCGTTGGACTCCTAGTACAACATCAGCACCACCCATTGGAATGGAAAGCAATGGACTATTCAATACACATTCTCCCATGCTTAGCTTGATATTACGACACCTTCAATAACAATTTATAGTTCCTCCATTTGCAACCACCACTTGACACTTTGGTGCTGGATATAGGAAGCAGTTCAATTCCTTGGCTATCTTACAATGAATAAAATTATTGGTACTACCTGAATCAATCAACACTATTACCTTTTTATTCTTGATATATCTTTCTATCTTAAGTTTTTGAGGAGTGGTAATTCCTACCAATGCATTGAAAGATACAATCGGATTCATTTCCTCTTTCTGAGGGATTGGTTCCTAGTGTATATTCTCCTCGTTTTATGTTTCTTGTTCCTTTTCTTCCTCCTCTTCAAAATCTATGTAGAATAATTTCTTCACAACACACTTATGACCTTTAGTGTGTTTTTTATCACAACTGTAACAAGGCCATTTTACTCTTTTTTCCTCCAATTTTTGTGGCATCAACCTTGTAGGTTGTGGAAGCTTAGGAGCAACAACACTTCCATTTTTATAGTTTTGAGTGGTAGACTTCCTTGTTGCCATAATTTTTCTTTCAACTTCTCTTATCACCCTGAATGCCTTCTTCAATGAATTAGGTTCCCAAAGGTGAACCTCATGTTGGATGTTATCCTTCAAATTTCCTATGAAGAATTGAATCCTATGCTCCTTAGGAATTTCAATTATTTTGATATTCAATTTTTAGAATTCCTCAATGTGCTCCACCATTAAACCTTTTTATTTGAGATTTATCAATTGGCTAAAGAAGATTTTTCTCTTTTTATATTCATAATGCGCTATCATTTCCTCTGAAAAAATTGACCAACTGACAAGTGGTTGAAGAGAGCAAAGTCATCGATACCATAAAAAATGATTAGGTTCAAAATATAAAGTTGTGATGAGTACCTTTTGTGTGTGTTGCCCCAATGTATTGTAACGTGTCAAAGGGTAGACCTAGATTCCACAAACCATGGTTTGCGGACCATAGGATAGCGTAGGCTATGATGATATAAATATATGGATAGTTTGAGTCCAAGGATAAATAAGTAAGCAAGATTGATGCTAAGTACGAACTATTGAGATCTGTTTTGGGCAGTATTGGGTAAGGCCTCCTGTTGGCTGTGTGCATGGAGATCCTCAGTCCTTTTGTGTGTGGACCCTGCTGGCTGTGTGTGCGGGTTGTGAATTGGGTTTGTAACTTTGTTTTGGATGATTAATGAATGTGGAATTTGTTGAAGTATCTTGTGTTACCTGAATTAGCTGTGTTTACTGTTGAAGTATCTTTGTTTTATCTGAATTAGCTACGATTGCGTTATTATGTGATGATAATTACTGATGCGCACGTGGATACGAAGGTGTTGCTAAGACCTGCTTAATAATAGTAGCTATTTTTATGTTTACATGTTCTCTATGAGGTTATAAGCTTCGCTTTCTATACTGTTAAGGGTTCGGTAATAAGATTTCTTATGTGCGAACCTGATAGATTTCAACAGGACTGCCTTAAATACCGACTTTCTCCCAGGGTACAGAAACCTAGTTCCAGCACCTACCCATACTACTTCGGGTGAGACCTTGGCCTGTGAAAGTAGGTCATTGCCAAAAGGGCCAGTAGTATAGGGGTTTTTTGGCAAACCTTAAATCCGAACCTGCGTCAGGACCCCTTAAGCCAAAAAATTGTTCCGTTGTCGAGACCGGGAGCAATTTGAGAGAGAGATCAGGTAATGCCATGAGGCCGTTGGCGATCTGAGAAATTGGAGCTAGAAGACTAGTTTGAAAAATAGATTTAGGAATTTTCCATAAAAGAGAATCGCAGCACGAAGCTAACAGCTGAAAAGTGGAAGAATAAATATGTTTTCACAGAAGTATATGAAATTTTCTTTGTAACTTTCGCGCACGAGCTACAGGAGTGGATAGCAAGGCTATATAATTCCAGAGGTGTTGGAAAGACGATCAAGTTATGCAGTGGAATCCGGAATCGATTCAACAATTGGAGAAGGCTGACAACACAATCACCCGAACCGTAGATCACTAGGTGGATAGTGTGCTAGGAGGATTTGTAACAGAATTCACAGTCGATTAGTTCGTATCATACTCTGAAGCGGAGAAGAGGTTCTTCAAAGGATTCAGAGGTAAGTTCTTACGAACATTGCTGCTACTGATTAAAATATTACTATGCGAAAAAGGCATTTTCTGCAGCGACACCGAATGAATGACCTCTGACCAGGGTGAGAGTACAACACGAAGTGGTAAGTACTACAGGGTCAATCGAGAAGGGGATAGATCCGTCTACATCCCCTTAAGAGAGCCACCTGTGCACACAGTAACTAGTCCTCCGGCTACACCATCGTCAAATCAGCATAAGGGCAAGAACTCCCCTACCCCTCTGCCACTACCGAAAGAAGATATGGCCACACACATGAAGCTGCCCACCTTCAAGGGTGTGGGAGATAAAGACATGGACCGATTTTGGTTCATAGTGGAATCAGTATGGACGGCGCAAAATGTTGCTAGCGATATTGTAAAAAGGGCACAACTATCCCTCACCTTTAAAGGAAGGGCCTTGGATTGGTTCATGGGGTAAGTGGGCTAGCATGCGGATACATCAATACAAGAAATTAAGGATGCCTTAAAACAATAGTTCTGGAAGCCTAAGTCCTACTCTCAACTGGTGATTGACTTGAAAGATTTTAAACAGGGACCCACTGAGTCTATATGGGAGGTTGATCAATGGCTAAAGAAGGTTATCAGGGATGGATAATTTAATTATGAGGATATACAACACAAGGAATGGTTCATTACCATGCTATTACCTCACCTACGCGGGCCTATGGTTCAAAAAGAAATTGACACACAAGAAAAATCCTTGGAGATTGCCATGAAGCTAGAAGCTACGCCAAGAGATGATACCTAGTTTGGCGTACAGCAGATCTAGGGCCAACTAGAGGCAATGCACCTCAAAATCCAGAATCTACGAAAGGAGCGAGGAAAAGAATTTATTCTAGATGTTTGGTGCATAAGATGTAGGGTGTCAGGCCACACCAAGGATCAGTGCCCTTTGTTGGTAGACTACATGCAGGCTCGGGGGGCCGACCTATTGCGCCCTATAGAGGCTGTGGGACCAAGCACCCCCACGTTATGGTGCGCTGACTGCCGAGTAGCCGGACTACATGATACCAACCACTTCCCTCGTCTTGGTGCCTATGTTCCATAGTTGAAGCAACAATGGTGTTGATTCTGCTCATTTGTGGGACATGACGAACACAACTACCTGACATATGACTTAATGATAGATAGAGGAAACTTGTACAGAGTACAGGTTGACCCTTCATCACCACTATCCCCCTCGAGATGAGGAGGCTCCCTTGCCAGAGGCCAGGAGGGGGGGAGAGGCGGAAGCGCAGGTCGGGGAAGAGGGAAATTGATCTGCTATAATTTTTGAGAAGTAGGGAACTTCGCAAGGGACTGTCCAAACCCTGTATGAAAATCTTGCAGATATTGCAGACAACTGGATTGTGTAATCGAAGATTGTCGATACTGATAGAAAAGATGTGGGAAAAACAACAGACACTAACGAAGAATGTACAAAGGGTTAAGGCAAAACCACGTGATGACGAACCCAGTATTAATGTCATCACACGCAGTGGCATGGCTACTGGAAGAGCTGAGGAAAGAGTTGCGGATGAACCCCTTATCCAAAAAGCCACTATCAAAAAGGAAATCTTGGACCTATAGAAGGAGAAAGAAACCTTCCTAGAAGCTCACAAAGACTTTACCAAAAATGAGGCATCTACCTCTAAGGCTTGGACAAATCGAAAAGTAGATGAAGAAGTTAAACCATTCCTACAAGCATGTATGAAGTTGCTACATAAACAGAAGGTAGTATAAAATCTTCAAGCATTGATAAACAGTTGTGGGGAAAATAATGACCCTCCAATGGAAGTTAAAGATGTCCACAAACTTTACATGCATAAGAAACGCACTGGTTGGGAAATGCGGTTAACTTCGCAGATTGGCAATTATGAAATGGATTAGGTCATCCTAGATTTGGGATTCGATGCGAATGTCCTGCCCAAACAGACTTGGCATATGATGGGATAACCTAAGATGGAATGGTCTACAATACAGTTGCACATGTCTAACCAACAAAAGATCATACCGTTGGGGAGACTATCAAATATTATGGTAGATATTGCAGGAGTTAAGGTATATGCAGATTTTTAGGTAATTCAAATTGTAGAGGATGCAGACCCTTATCCTGCACTCTTAGGACTCGACTGGGCTATAGACATGGGAGGAATTATCAACTTGAAGAAAAGGAGCATGGTTTCTTAGAATGAGGGTACGAGAGTAATAGTCCCTCTAGACCCGGCAGAGGGAGAGCGGTATACAGAACCTATGCGCGAAGAAGATGACGTTGATAATATCTATAAACTAACCGCCTAGGACGAGGATTGGATTAACCATATGGCTGATGACATGCTCTTCTAGGAGAAAGACAGTGAATGCCTCTCTGATTCCGATGGGGAGATAGAAAATTGGTAGAACTGGTTACATGACGTATCTGCACTATGGTGTCTTAGGATCACAAAGAGCTTCCGGTGTATCTCCTCAGAGGTAAGAGAGCTGCCTTACTTTGATGATTCTGGTAGTATTAAGGATTTTCTTAAAGCATTTGAAGCAAAAGTCCCAAGGGAATGGAGAATGTGGGAGCTCAACCTAACCATGTGTGTGACCCCTATGCGGTGGTGGGAAACTCATAAGGGGACTTTTCGGGATTGGGAGGATTGCCGCAGGATGATGATCCTACGATTTGAACCCCAGGTTCACCTACCCATGGAGATTTTCCTCGGCTGTGGGGACCCGCACAAGCGCTTGTCCGCGTGGATGGAGGTGTGGTGCGAAAGGACCTGGGATGAATGTGTCCACCTGTTTATTCATGCCTTGGGACCAATCCCCACTGCATGGTATTTGGATGTAGAGCTACATCAGCGCACCCACCACTGGGATACCATGAGGGATGATTTTGTGGGGACATTCGAGTTGATAGGCGAAACTGAGGAATTAGACGAAGCCCTGCAAGACATAGATGCTCTAGTATTTGATGAATCATGCCCTCATGTAGAGTATGGGGAACCAGCTTGGGATACGCAGATGCAGGATATTGCCACTTATCGTAATCTATCAATGGAGGAATGTGACGAAGACCCGTGAAATATCACTATCCCAGAGTCTGAGGGTGAACGAGTAGTTGTTGGGCCCCCACTGCAAGTCGTCGATGTGACCAAGCCTCTTAAGTTAAGGGAATTCAACATTAAAACAGAAGAAAAAACCAAGCTAGCTATAATTGGGGATTATTGGGATGATGATACCGTTGGGAAAGTCGCAGAACTTCTGATGGAGTACCAAGATCTATTTCCAATGAAATTCTCAGAACTCAAAGGTATCACGGGGGACCTGGGGGTCATGTGAATCACTTTAAAACCATATGCACACCGTGTTAAGCAGCGAACTTACTGATTGAACCCCAAGTATAAGCAGAAAGCCAAAGAAGAAATCGACAAAATTCTAGTCACAGGTATCATCGAATCAGTAGAACAGTCAAATTGGGTAAGCCCTATGGTGGTCCAAGAAAAAAAGACTAAAGGGAAAATAAGAATATGCGTCAACCTGCGTAAGCTTAATGATGCTTGTGTACATGATCCCTTCCCTACGCCATTATCTGATGAAATCCTTGACAGTGTGGGAGGGCAGGAAGCATACTTGTTCACTGATGGGTTTTCGGGCTACTATCAGATCAGGATCACACCTGAAGATCACAGCTCCTCCCTGACTCGAACCGAGCATGTTTGAAGGGGCGCGATATGCCAACTTGTGGGATTCAAAGGATGTGAAGCGTATTGAGGAAAAAAAAATATTTTGGGTACTATTTGAGGGCGCGCTCGCAGTAGCAATTCACTCCTGGCCACACCTGTCGCCGATGATCTATGAAAAGTATAAGTGCATCGCGGCATTCTAGGTTATGATGCACAACATGCAGATTTGGGGTCATAAGGATCTAGCTTGGATGTTGTTGCCTTACATGGTCACCAATGAGGAAATCGATTGACTCATCATCACTTTGCCGCCACAATGGAAATTGGGATTCAAATCGGTAACGATTGACACTGCTGGTACTACCAAGAACTCAAAAGGATGTGAACCGAAAGGCTCCACCAGGATGGAGGTTTCCCCATATGCGGTGCAGGGCATGGAGCAGGATTCGCGGCGGGACATGGAGATTGAGGGCTTGGATGCGCAGGGCGCTAGTTCCCCACGTGGCACAAAATGGACAACTGAACCTCTCAAGGGCCGACGAATGAAACGATGGGCTACGAGGCCTGGTAGGGAGATTGAGATTACTTTAACCGAGGAAGATTTGGAGAAAATTGTAGATGCGGTCACTCTTTCTTCGGAGGACAGGTGGTTTGCCTTGGAAGAACAATAGAAGACCGCGGTCGCCGCATTATAGTCTGAGCTCCAAGCTCTTCAGCTCAAAGCTGATACCCTGCAAATGAGCTTGGTCCAAGTGCAGCTGCCTCAAGCGAACAACACTGAGTTGATCTCCACAACCAAGAGTTGCCTTTGCCCACTACCAGGCACAACAATCACTCTGCGTCCGCCCAGCTTATGTGTGTAAGTCCAGGCCTGTGCGAAATTACATCTAGACTTGGTCCAGCTTCAGGGCGAGCCGCTGCAGGCTCTCCACACATCCCTCTTTGAGGAAATCCAGCACATAAACCGACGATTGTAGCAACAGTTAAGTACAATCATGCATACCATCGTGGAAAAAACTACCGAGGCATCCCAGCCTCCAGGCACAAGCCGCGTGTATCCTTGCTGCCACACAGCAGACCGAGTTGGAATGTTTGATCAAAAAACTCTACACAGATGTGACCAAAGAAATTTTGGCCTCTGCCACCCCCCAGGCCAAGATTGAGGGACTTGTCACAACCCTGAAAGTTTTTCAGACCAAGATCCAGAGCGTTAAGGCTCAGATAGAGCAGCAGATTGCTGCGTTGTAAGCTAAATTCCAGCCGAAAACCCCTCCTAAGGTACGCGCCCAGAGAGTTACGCTAGTCACAGAAGCTACAAACACAACTACAATACAAATTGCTCAGGGCATCGAATTGCTTGAGACAACTATGAAGCTATGGTCTATGGTGCATTATGACCCTCTTCTGTGCGATTTTACCCAAGAACTGCGCTAGAAGGAAGAATAATTCGAGCAAATGGAGGTTGCAATGCCCACTCTGACCCCAACCCAATGCCTGGCACATCTGTGGGCCAGCCATGCACTCATAGATGACCTAGAGGGGCTTCGCCACAAGAAGAAGGTTATGAGTGACCACCTCAAGCCATGGGTCGATGAAGCCCTCAAGATATCTCAGGACTTGGATGTCACTGTCAAACAATTGAATCAGACCCTAGAGAGTGTCACCGCTGCCACAGAAGGCCCAAATTCACAAAAATTGGTGGACATTGCGCAGAACGCTGCCATGCAGAGTGAAGGATTGTTTTCCCCTTTGGTTGATGCAATCAAGTAGCTCCAGGCGAAGATGCAAACCCCACAGCCATTGTGACTTGGGACAAGTCACAAGATTGTGTTGGGGGCCTGTTGGAACGGGGTCCCCTAGCTGCATTTTTTATATATATTTTGTAGTAATTAGGCTAGCACAGGGGCTTTGGGTCTAGTCAAAGCTCCCAATGTATTGTAAGAGGTCAAAGGGTAGACCTAGATTCCGCAAACTACGGTTTTCGGGCCACAGGATAACGTAGGCTATGATGATATAAATAGATGGATAGTTTGAGTCTAAGGCTAAGTAAGTAAGTAAGATTGATGCTAAGTATGAATTATTGAGATTTTTTTTGGGCGGTATTGGGTAAGGACTTCTGTTGGCTGTGTGCGTGGAGATCCTCAGTCCTGCTGTGTGCAGACCCCGCTGGCTGTGTGCACGGGTTGTGACTTGGGTTTGTAACTCGGTTTTGGATGATTAATGAATATGGAATCTATTGAAGTATCTCTGTGTTACCTGAATTAGCTATGTTTACTGTTGAAGTATCTCTGTGTTATCTGAATTAGCTACGATTGTGTTATTCTATGATGATAATTATTGATGCGCTTGCTAAGACCTGCTTAATAATAGTAGTTTTGTTTATGTTGACACGCTGTCTATGAGGTTATAAGATTCTCTTTCTATACTATTAAAGGTTCGGTAATAATATTGCTTCTGTGCAAATATAATAGATCTCAACATGACTGCCTTAATTACTCTATTTCTCCCAGGGTGCGGAAACCTGGTTCCAACACCTGCCCATACTACTTCGGGTGAGACCTTGGCCTGCGAAAGTAGGTTATTGCCGAAAGGGCCAGTAGTATAGGGATTTGTTGGAAAACCTTAAATCCGAACCTGGGTCAAGACCCCTTAAGCCAAAAAGAGATAATAGTCAAATAATTCATTTATGAGTAGATAAATTTCTTTCGAATTAATCACATCCTAATGATGTGATTAATCCGAAAGACATTTATCTACATTATGGTTCACAAAGGTCTTAGATCTAAAAATTCATTTCTCAATTAAATAGAAGCTCTAGAGATAATAGTCAAATACATATTCCAGATTGTGTGAATTTCAAGGTAGTATTCTAGAAATTGTTATTTTCAAATGTAAAAATGAATAAATTTTATGACTATTGTGCTCATGAAATCTATCCATCCCATCACTATATAATGGGACTCTAGAGATGATAGTCAAATAATTCATTTCTCAATTAAATAGAAGCTCCAGAGATAATAGTCAAATAAATATTCTATATTGGTTGAATTCAAGGTAGTATTCTATAAATTGTTATTTTCAAATGTAAAAAAGAATTGAATCTAAATATTGTGTTCATGGAATCTATCTATCCCATCACTATATAATGAGACTCTATCTTAATATGAAATCTGATTTAATAAAATATTGTTTTTTTTTTGTTTTTATTACTTAATCCTATATATGAAAATCCATTAGAAAATATTACAACATAATTTCATTATATTCAACTCTAAAAAAATAAAAAAATAAGATAAGGTAAGATAAGATAATTTCACTTTCTCCATCAGTCTCGTACATGATAAGGTATTTCAACAATTCTATAGTGTAGTGAAATGCAATTTCAAAAGCATATATACTGACCAACGAGTCATTGTGCTCATATTTAATTTTAAAGGCATCCAATTTGATCGGACGATTAGTTGTTAATTGATCAAACTATATGAATTTTAAAGGCATCCATATTTAATTTTAAAGGCATCAAATTTGATCAAACGATTAGTTGTTAATTGATCTCATTAGGTGATTGTTTATCAAGTAATCATAGTGAAAAAACTGAGTATCCAGCGTGGGTGTAAACCTCTATATATAATGGGTTCAACATTATAGAATTTATTCCCTTTAATGCCAATTCTCTCATGGTCTGAAACCTATAATATTATAGTGAAAATAAATGGAGTTACTAACCATCATACCGTTGGCTTCCAATTCATGCCGCACAGATCGTTGACGATATCTGCTCGTAAACCTCGACCTTTCTGGAGAACCATGCACACTCTCATAATGACTAGGAAATATAAATTTGTGATGCATTCCATGAACATGAGTTTGATGACTCTTGTATCGGGTGATGGTGTACACGGTTATCAGCCCGTCCTCTAGAACGATGATATCATACATCTTTTATCAACGCCTTATTGCGTAATTCTCTTTACGTTTATTTCTTCTTTTACATAATCCTCCTCCCTCGTTTAGATCATATTCCATAATTTTATCAACCAGTTAATTACCATATTCCATGGATATGATTAGGAACCTACTTACCACGAACGTGGTGGTAGAATTTTTGGGGAAGTCAAGGAGATATTCAATTCACTTACACTCACTCCACTTAGTGATTTCCTTCAATGCCTTTCGATGGTCGATAGCGTTGAATGTCTGGGGATCGATAGAAATTTCAAAAATGACATAAAACCAACGCTCAATTATGTTTACAGGTCACTAACCGTAATACTAACACAACAAGAAAAACTCTCTTTTAGCACCATAAGTTAGCACCACTCACGTTATGTGGTGTTAATGTGATGTAAATGTTTATGTATCATATTAAAAATGAAGTATATCACCATAAGTTAGCACCACTTAAGTTATGTGGTGTTAATATGGTGTAAATGTTTATGTATTATATTAAAAATGAAGTATATCACCAAAAGTTAGCACCACTTAAGTTATGTGGTGTAAATGTTTATGTATTATATTAAAAATAAATTATATCATCATAAGTTAGCACCACTTACGTTATGTGGTGTTAATGTGGTGTAAATGTTTATGTATTATATTAAAAATAAATTATATCATCATAAGTTAGCACCACCTACGTTATGTGGTGTTAATGTGGTGTAAATGTTTATGTATCATATTAAAAATGAAGTATATAATCACCATATTTGACGGACAAGTTAGCACCATTCTTAATATGTGGTGTTAAAGTGAAATAATTTTTTATTGATCTTATTGGAAGTGGAGTATATCACCATATATTTAAAGAAGTGGTGTATGCTATATTGTCAAGTTCTATAAAGTAGGGTAGTTAACTTTGTGTTTGCCATGTTGGTGAATTGTCACCATAACTATAAAAAAATTACAAATATTTATATTATGAATATATAAATTAGAACTAAACTCACAAATATTTATTTTATAATATTTTTTTGTTTGTCATGTTTACATGTAAAACTAAAATTCAAAGTAATTGTTTTCTAAATATTTTATTTCAATTATTTACTTTTTATATTATTCTCATGAGAAAATAATAAATACACAAAACCATATTACATAATTATTTATTTTATGAATAAGCCAATTAAGATAAATATTTTTATATTATTGTAATTCCAAAATAAAATAAGGGTGACTCGATGTTGTTGGATTACTCTTTTTTGGAAGAACTCGTTCCAAAGGTTGAAAATGTATCTTTGTGAGGGTATTTTTAAGCCCTCCATCAAAGCTTTCTTAAAAGGTCCATCTAGGACTAAATAAAACCCCGAATTAAACTACATAGCTCCATCGTCAATATGAACTTGATATTTACTGAACTCTCTTTTCCTCAACTGAACTTGATCTTATCGAACTCACTCTGTGGTCCTGGGAAGTCTTGGCTAGTTTCACTCGTGCTCATAAAGATCTCGCTCCAAGGCTTTGCCAAGGATGCTCTCTCATAGACCAATAAAGATACAATGTCCGCTTGAATTATGTTAGTCTACTCCCTTGTTTGTCCCTAACTGGGTATTAAACCCTCTCCATTCCTTAGTATCCATCTTTGTCTCTCGCATGTCTATTTATGTCGTCCTTCTCGTTTTTCAATGAGCTTTTGAATTTCCTCTCGATGTGTTCTCGCGGTAGCGCTTTTGCCGTTCCTCTTGATCGACATCGATTGCAAGCCTCCTTCCTCTTGGCTTGGCTCGAGGGTGAGCTGGTTGGGCTTCTACCACCTTCCCTTTATCTTTCCAAACCACGGCCCTCAGGGCCGCAGTGGCTCTTGGAATGATCACGAGGTCAGCAGGACTCTTGGGAGCATGCCATCCTACTGAATCTTGACTAGGTTTTTGGGTAGATGACTTGTCCACACAATCAAACAAAGGCATAATTCCACATAATGAAAACGATCAAAGGTCCATGCATCCCACAGCTTATCGAAGAAAGGTGACCCGAGGGCCTCTTCCCTAGGACTTCTCCCCGCCCGTCCCTCTCCGTGGACCCATCGCCCTCATACTCGCTTAATTTATGCCATCCCATGTCCCCGACAACACCACGCACCCCATAAATTATCCCCATAACCCAAAGAACTCATGCCCTCCTTCAATCTCCTCGACCTCCCTTCGGTGTCCTCTCTCTCGTCATACCTCCCACCCCTCGAAATCGACAAAGGAGGCGTCGCTACCCATTGCTCAGCCCCGGTGGAATTCCCTCTCCCATTCCTCATGCGCACCGAGCCTCAAGTAGCTTCAAGGTGGTATAAACCAACAAATCCTTTGAACTAAACACAACCCATGACTACATCTTTAACTCTATACACCCGGCAAGATTGCTCGACCCCATTCCATCTGTTGGCATCGCTTACCCGATAGACTCACAATCTCGGTGCAAGTTGAGGTCATGCTCCGAATTCCTACTACCTCGACACAACGTAGACGCAGACCCAAAAGAACCCCAACCTTCTCCCAACCAGAGTCGTAATGGTTCCACTTTCACTACCCAGCATAAGACTATACCATTCCAGCTTAATCACCTTATGCTCCTATAGAGACCAGCCCAAATCATAAAAATAAACATGGCATGAACAAGGGAGAGGAAACCAAGTACATACCTGAGTTTCATCGTGGTGGAAGTGCAATGGAGGTTTGTTATCCCATTGTCGCGCCTGCACCAAAGTCTTTCATCATAACTAAACCCCCACACCTTCCTCCACCCTATTTTTAAGCTCCATGCACGAGCCTCAGTCCCGCTACCTCACCTTGTGCTGCATGCGATAGTACAACCCGCTGCCCTTGCCACTCATGTGGAAGGTGGTTGGCTTCAACCCCAAAGGACACTACCATTAACACTGATGGGAGGGTCGATCTTCTTTGTTACACCGTAATCGAGGAGCTGAGTCTGAGAACTGTGGGTGAGCTTTGCCCTTCGACCTGTCCTGCTCTTTGATGCTCTGCAGCTTGATCCGTTGTTCTTCCCCGAGATTAGGAAGCATGCTTAATTCAATAGGTTCATTCAGGTGAGCGCAACCACAATTTTCCGTGAGGCTCACACGAGCCCGTTTCCTTCCCTCCTTACATGGGTGATAATGATATAATCAAATTTCTTGTTTATATCCTCCAATCCCTACACATGTGAAGAAGTGCACCATATTTGGCTTAGTTTGCCCCACTTCGTTCCTTGATTAAGTTTTTTGAGAGTGTTCGTAACCAACTGAGAGTCTCCTTCGATTACTAGCTTTCTATATCCTAGCCTAATGGCCAAGAGGAGACCTTGGTGCACTCCTATGAATTATGCTTCATTGTTGTTGGCAAAGCCATAGGATTCATCATATATGAATCTTGTTGTGCCATGATGATCTCGAAAAATCCCCTCCAACCCTTGCTTGCCCTGGGATACGTCTTTCGAGGCTCCATCGAAGCTAAGTTTTGATGAATCCTTCTAGAGGAGGTTTGAAGATCCTCGATGGTGTCCCCTATGCCAGGGATGGCTTTCCAAGAAGCTTCTGGGAGACCATGCTAGGCGCTAGGTGGAGGCCCTAGAGAATTCTTTCTTCCCCGAGGAGTCATTTGCACAATCATCCGGGCATACATTTCTCCGAGAGGATACACTAGTAGAAAATGATGAAATTAGTGACTAGGTGACTAAAAAAGTTAGCTCACCTCTCACAATTATTTCAAGTGAATTACTACTAAATTCTGATCAATTTTAAGTGGACCGAACTAAAAATGACTAATTTAGTCTAGGATTAAAAATATACAACTAGATGATTTTATTGTACTCAGCCCTAGCGCGCGCTCGACGTGTCGAGAGCGAGCCGACACCTACCTACGACCTCCTCCTAGCCGCCATGGCATCGTGAGGGTGGGGACCCGAGGCTCCCCCTTCCTTCTCCTCTAGAAGTCCTTGCATTCAAGAAACCGATAGCGCCCATCAACAAGCGCCCTCTCCGACCGGGATCTCAAGCAAATGTTCGTGAAGAAGCCGGATAACATCCCTTCGATGGCCCTTCAAATCGAAGAAACTTGTCGATAAGTGCATTGAACCTCGGCTAAAAGAGGGCTCATTGGATAGTTTACTAGCCTCCGGCCCTCTCCCAAAAGTCATGGAAGACTCAGGTGCAAAGGAACCTGGATTCCTTTAGTCTTGGAAGGCATCAAAAGCCACTTTGTAGGCAAAGGATACTTTGTTTTTGTTTTCCTTTGAGAATGTGGAAGATAGAAGCTCTCTATCTTTAGTGAATGGCCCATATTTTATGGGTCCTCAGGGACTAGTTTACTTAAATAAATGGACCCCTAACTTAGATCATGCTCACATATGTGCCTTCAACCTGTTCTATTGTGGGTAAGCTCTCCCACATCTCCCACTCGCATTGCTCGAACTGTGAGTCTCTCCAAACCATTGGCAATACCCTACAAAGTATATTGATCAAGCTAAACTGAGAAAATATCAATACTAATGCGCACGTATATGTGTCGAGGTGGGATTTGGAAGTTTGGGGCTACCTAAAGCTATCAAATTAATTCGGTTGTCGATCTGACCCATATATCCAGGAGCCGGATTATGAGCAAATTTGCCTTCCATTTAAATGCGTACATTGTCACGACTATGGCCATTTTGCAAGGCACACAAGTACATTTGGTCAAAATTCCAACAATTTATTTCCGACACTTTTGACGTATTGTGCTGAAATTTCCCCATTTTCTATCAATTTTCGAAATCTCGCCAACAATCGTCACTCTAGCGACGTTTTTGGAGTATCGTCGCCAACAATGACGTTTAGGAAAATCGTCGAATACCGACATTACATGACGGACCATCGGAATAGTCGATGTTACGAGACAAACCGTCGATATTGCGACGTTTAGGAGACCGCTGCTTCGGCCTTGCGACGTTTAAGGAAACCGTCGGGCCTTGCGACTGTTGAGGGCAAAACCGTCGGAATATCGACATTTAAAGGCCTATGATAAAGTTTATATTACAACTCTCAAGCTAAATAATTCTGATTTGTACTTTTTGTTTGGGGTAGCATTTAATTTACTACATATCGTAAAACACATGACATTCAAAGATGTACTTAAGTAAAAAAACAAATTATCAGACATGTGACTATGCATTTCAAAAAGCCTATAGAGAATGTAGGTTTTAATACCTGCAGAATAAGTTTAAATTAATGCATCACTCAACAACTTTTTGTTTTATCTTGAAATTTTTGTTTTACCATAAATAGGGGTTGTTTGATCTCATAGTTCACCATTATATGGTGGGATACATTAAGGGTTGACATGAAATGTTGTCGGCTGAGCTCTTAGTGTTGAGGAATATTGTGGAAGTTAAAAAGTAAAAATTAATTAATTAATTTTTTTTTATTTTTTTATTATTTTTATTTTTATTTTTATATTTATTTATATTTTTATTTTTTTTATTTTTTAAATTTTTTTTTTATTTTTATTTTTTTTATTTATTATTATTATTATTATTATTTTTTCAATTTCGTTTGAGAAAGGCCGTATCAAATTTGCTAAGTTGTGACCGCACGGGTGCCTTTTGCACGTTCGTGCGGTCTGTTTGTGATTTTCTCCCTTGTGCCTTTGTTCGGTTGGGCACGCCGTCTCAGGATGCCTGCCCAAACGTGTTCGGGTCGAGTCGTTTTGTTTGAGGGCGCCCGCCAAGACGCGTTTGGGTAGGGTCAGGTCGTTTCATTTGAGGGCGCCCGCCAAGACGCGTTCGGGTCAAGTCGGGTTGTTTCATTTGAGGGCGCCCGCCCAAATGCGTTCAGTGTCGTCTTGCGGTCATTTTGTTTCGAGGGTGCCCGCCCAAATGTGTTTCTGGGTCAGTGTCGTTGTTTCGTTTTCGAGGGCACTAGGCCCAAACGCGTTTTGGGTCGGGTCGGCCGTTTTTGTTTGAGGGCGACCAGACGTATCAAATTTCTCTAATTTGTGACTGCATGGTGCCTTGTGCATGTTCGTGTGGCTCGTTTGTCATTTTCTCCCTTGTGCCTTCGTTTGATCAGGCGCGCCGTGTGAGGGCGCCTGCCCAACCGCATTTGGGTCGGGTTGGGTCATTTCGTTTTAGGGTGGGCGTATCAATTTTGCCAAGTTGTGACCGCACATGTGCCTTTTGCACGTTCGTGCGACACATTTTCCGTTTGCTCCCTTGTGCCTTCATTCGGTCATGCACACCGTGTCGCGTTGTGTGAGGGGGCCCGCACAAATGCGTTCGGGTCTGGTTGTTTCGTTTGAGGGCAGCCGTATCAAATTTGCTAATTTGTGACTGCACAGGTGCCTTGTGCACGTTCATGCGGTCTGTTTTCCATTTGCTCCCTTGTGCCTTCATTCGGTCGGGTGTGCCATGTCGTTTCGTTTGAGGGTGCCTGCCCAAACCCGTTTGGGTCGGGTCGTTTCTGTTGAGGGTGCCCGCCCAAACGCATTTGGGTCGGGTCGTTTCGGTTGAGGCTGCTCGCCCAAACGCATTTGGGTCAGGTCGTTTCGGTTGAGTGCGTTTGTATCAAATTTGCTAAGTTGTGACCACATGGGTGCCCTATGCACGTTCGTGCGACCCGTTTGTTGTTTTCTCCCTTATGCCTTCGTTCGATCGTGCACGTCGTGTCGCGCCGTGGGAGGGCGCCCGCCCAAACGTGTTCGGGTCGGGTCGGGTCGTTTCGTTTGAGGGTGACCATATCAAATTTGCTAATTTGTGACCGCACAGGTGCCTTGTGTACGTTCGTGTGGCCCGTTTGTCGTTTGCTCCCTTGTGCCTTCGTTCGGTTGGGCACGCCGTGTCGTTTCGTTTGAGGGCGCCCGCCCAAACCCGTTCGGGTCTGTCGTCTAGCGTGAGGGTGCACCCCGCCGCCAAACACGTTCGGTCGAGGGTCGTTTCGCTTGAGGGCGCCCGCCCAAATGCGTTTGGGCCGGGTTGTTTCGGTTGAGGGCGCCCCATATCAAATTTTTCTAAGTTGTGATCGCATCGAGTGCCCCCTGCTGCACGTTCGTGTGGCCCGTTTGACGGTTGCTCCCATGTGCCTTCATTCGGTCGGGTGCATTCGGGTTGGGTCGGGTTGTTTCGTTTTAGGGCGGTCGTATCAAATTTGCTAAGTTGTGACCGCACGGGTGCCTTTTTTATGTTCGTGCGGCCCGTTTGCGGTTTGCTCCCTTGTGCCTTCGTTCAGTCGTGCACGCCGTGTGAGGGCGCCCGCCCAAACACGTTCAAGCTTTCTCTGGGGTCAAGTTTCGCTTGAGAGCGGTCGTATCAAATTTGCTTAGTTGTGACCGCATGGGTGGCTTGTGGATGTTCGTGTGGCCCATTTGTTGTTTTCTCCCCTTGTGCCTTCGTTCACGGCGGCGCACCGTGTTGTTTTGTTTGAGGGCGCTCCACCCACAAACCCGTTTGGGCTCGGTCGTTTCCGGTGAGGGAGCCTCGCCCAAACGCGTCGTTCGGGTCGTTTCGGTTGAGGGCGCCCGCCCAAATGCGTTTGGGTCAGGTAATTGCAGTTGAGGGGGAGCGTATCAAATTTGATAAGTTGTGATCGCATGGGTGCCTTGTGCGCACGTTTGTGCGGCCCGTTTTCCGATTGCTCCCTTGTGCCTTCGTTCGGTCGTGCACACCATGTGAGGGCGCCTGCCTAAACGCGTTCGGATCATGTCATTTCGTTTGAGGGCGACCGTATCAAATTTGCTAAGTTGTGACCACATGGGTGCCTTGTGCACGTTCGTGCAGCCCGTTTGCCGTTTTCTCCTTCTGCCTTCGTTTGGTCCTACGGGCTCGCCGTGTCGTTTCGTTTGAGGGCGCCGCCTCAAACCCGTTCGGGTCGGCCCTTTTCTGCTGAGGGGCGCCCACCCAAACGCGTTCGGTTCGCGTCGTTTCGCCCTGAGGGCGCCCCCGCCCAAACGAGTTTGGGTCGTGTCATTTCTATTGAGAGGCGCCCATATCGAGTGCTTGCTAAGTTGCGACCGCAGACCGGGTCCTTCCACGTGACTCATGCGTGCACGTGTCTGTGCGTGTGCGCGTTCAGTGTCGAGTCGGGTTTGTGCAGCTGCCGACCGTGTTCGTGACGTGCGAACAATGCTTCTGAAGGCGCGAAAGTTGTTCATTAGGTCGGGGGCCGGGTCGTAACGCGCACCCGAACGCGTTCAAACATTTTTTCCAACATAGTATCGCAGCTAAGGTGCAAGAAAGAGACCGAAGATCGTCGATCCTAGTTGGCATTATGGCAAGGGTTATAAAGAAGGGTTTCAACCTTTGTTGGGAATCCTCTACTACATTCATCATGGGTTTCATTTTGAAGATCATTTCCAAGCTAGAAGTAATGGATGGAAGTTTATTTTCCGCTTTGTCCCGGGACTTTTAAAGAATGAGAATGTATGGGTTATTGATAATGGTGCTTCTAGACATATGATGGGATAGAATGCATCCAAATCTTTTAGACTTTGTCAGAAGCAACATCCATCTCCTAGCTCAATCTGAAATTGCATGTCCTTCTTATTCAAGTAGCTGAAATACTTCTTGTTCATGGTCATGTGGAAGGATGCCCACACCACCTAGCTCATCTTGAACCTAAGTGAACTTTGAAAGATATGTGATGATGGGCTCATCTTTGCTCATCTGCTTACTTCTTAGCTTCTCTTTGAGAGCAAGCTTCGTGACATCACTGGAAGCCCCGAAAATATTGAATATGGCTTTAAATTCTAAACATCTCATACACTTTCTTCTTCTCATTGAGATGAGGAATAATATGATCTCTCGACCCCCTCCCAGAATGATACTTCTTGCCTTGGTGTCATTCTTAGTATGTGGGCCGGGCCAACCGTTGGGGATCTTGAGGTGGCACTATTGCCTACTTGACATACTCTTCTACCCCATTATCTTCCAACACTACCGTGATTTTGCTTCTTCCATGCACGTAAATTTGAGGCTCCTTCTAAACTGCGTGGATTTGACCCTTAGCCCTAGGACCGACATATTGCTATCCAAGGAACTGCCTCTGGCTCCGCGCTTCAAACTATCACCCCGAAAACAATCTTGTCCTCATGTTGTCCTAGTTGGACCGACCTTGCAAACAAAACATGTACCCTTGCCCTACTTTCTGCACTCGGATAATCCCCTATTTCCTGTGTGCACATGTTTCCTAGTTCCTAGTGTAGAGGACTCCCTATTCTTTAGGGCTTGACTCCTATTTCCTAGTGCAGCAAATTGCTCCTATTCCTAGCACAATCGCTCATTACGAGAAAAGCTCTCTTTAATGCCGGCGTATTGGCTCCTCCAAGATATGCACTCACAACAAAGATATCTCACACAATTTTGTGCTCTCTCTCTCACAATCTCATGAGTTGTGTCTTGTCATAGTCCCTTTCTCTATCAAAACAACCAGTTAGAAAACTTTGTGCCTTTGTCCTCCTTTATTGATTCGATCCATGCTAAAATTGGCAAGTTACAAATTTAGAACATGTGTTTCTTGATTGAATAATTAACAGAGTCTAATCTGTTCTCTAACTCTCGTCCTTGCTTCAATCAAGTGCATTGAAGCTCCCAACTCGTCCTATTCTAAATTTATAACCCGCCTTCTCGAACTTGTAGTCAAAACTAAAGAAGGTCCATGTAATCGATCCTCCAACACTACGCATGAATTCACCATCTCCACAAACTCGCGTCCATGGGCAAAGGAAGACAAATCATGGTCTTTTTTGGCTAAGGCACGCACCGCAGAAGACCTTCTCTCGCTACAAGCCTTTTCAACAATCCCATTGTCCATCTTCGATTACATACGATGTCATTGGGTTCATGGTCTTCATATCACGCTTGACTAATTGTGGGTTTTGCTCCTGTCAGACTATCGATTAAGATGATTCATTGCATCCTAGGTTGACAGATCATAGCTACTGCCATCTCCATGAGATCAAGTTTAACAATCACTTTTTTTGAGGGAGGTTCTGGTTGTTTGTTTTGGGACTCAAGAGGTTCTCTTGTGACTTTCTCTCATCGGGTATGATTAGGAGAGGCCTACATTTATCTGTTCAAGAGTTGATTCTCTCGTTATACAAAGAGACTCTTTGGATGGCCTCTCCGTACTCGCACTCACTAAGAGCATCGTTTGTTTATTCTGCCGTATTTGGGTTCTTGGTGGTGTGAATCCTAGGTGGACTCTTTTCCTTGGAGTTAGATGGCAGCATAGATTCGTGAGACAATGAAATTTTCCCCACATGGTTAGTAGGCACATCACCTTTGTGATTTGAGAGCTTGATTTTCCCTAGTTCAAACTATGGTCTCCTCACCTTGGCTTGAGTAAGCCAAATCTCCATTGTGAAATTCTTCTCTCATCAACCTCTTTATAAAGAAGAGAGGAATTACCACCCCCTATAAAGAAAGGAAGCCTTTCTTGGTTCCATCCCTTTGCTTGTTCCCTCGGTTTTCTTCACAATGTTACTTGTGCGTGGTTCAAAATTTCAACTAGTATCCCACGAACAGTATATTCGTTGAACACTAGCGTAGTCGGGATCCCTTGCAACAAAGATGGTAAATGTGATGTAGCTTATTTGTAATGCAATGGTGATGATTATGATTATGTATCGATACTAGTCGAGAAACATTAGGCATGGGATGCGTGGGGCATGTTAGGTGATGGGATAAAAGTGTGAGTCCAATCATATATATATATATATATTTTAAAACTTGGCCTTTAATTTGCTTAAATCCCTTTGATTATGCATCTAGTTCCCAATGTAACCTTGGGGTGATTCAAATGGTCATAAACACCTAGGGTCTAGGCCTTGGTTCCCCATGAGACCTTGCTTTGAAGGGGGCATGTTAAAAGTAAACTATGAGAGTATATATGCTTTCTATTGCCCTTGGGATTTGGAGATCATGATACTGCAATAGCAGTAGTTATGTTGTTGGTTAGAGCTTGTTAGGTGCGGGGTTATGCTATTTGTTTGACATATTTCATACTAGAGAGTTAGGGAAATGCTACTAGTATCAGGTTAATTGTTCTTGAGATATGATAATCATAGATAATTTAATCTTAATAAATGTCCACAAATAACTCAGGTCAATGAGATTAAAATATTTATATTTTATTGAATTTATTAAAATATTAATTATCAATATTTATATTTTATTTTGTTTTAATTATATTATATAGAATTAAATTTTAAATATATTATGATTTTTATATTTAATTAATAATTAAAACTAATAAATATTAATATTTTAATTATTAAAAAAAAATTGTTTCACAGATGCACATGCCACATAAGATTTTGTAAACGTTTGATGGCATGGGTTATTAAAACAAATAAAAACCCAGAAGTATTCGAAGCCCTTGTCTGAAGCGCTTGTTCGATTTCATTAAAACAATTAAAAAGCCCGAAGCGTTCAAGCCCCGTTCGATTTCATGAAAACAAAATAAAAGCCCAAAGTGTAAGAAAGCCTCGTTCCAAGCCATTGCCGTTCGTGAAAGACCAAGACGAGGTTGAGGTACGGGAAGACGAGGTCGAGGTACTCTCTTCGACTCGACCGTTCAGAAGACGAGGTTGAGGTTTTGAGCGCATGCCAAAGTCCCCAAAGTCGAATCCTTCTGGACACTCTGTATGAAAGCCCAAAGTCGCAACTTCTGACACCGTAAGAAAGCCCAAGAAAAACTCACCGTTAGGCTATCGTGAAGACGAGGTTGAGGTTTTCGACGATGCCGAAGTCCCAAAGTCGAACTTGACACCGTGTGAGTGAAAGCCCAAGAACAAGAGGAAAATCGAGCCGTTTCTTACCCAAACTCGGGATTGGTCGAGTTATTGGCGACAAATGTTTTTGCTCGAGAATGGGAATTTTTCTATATAATTGGCGACTTTTTATCATTGAGAAGTTGTAGCCTTGCAAAGATTTTGCAGGGGTCAAGTGAACGATAGCTGATGGATGACCATTAACATTGAGAGACACACCGAAGTCGATTCTCGATACTCCCCGCATACGATGTATGCAAAGGCTCTCCCCTCCTTCGGTTTCTTACAGGCAAGTGCAAAGCACACGTTGCAAAATTACAATTTCAATATGTGGGAAGTCTCATCATGGACCATGTGTTCTCTCAGGGATTTGAGAAGCTCACCACGATGCGCCGCCGATGGGGAAAACAACAATTGTGGGAATAGATGGTGGGTTAGTGACGAACAACCCTGCCACAACGGGCGCAAACCATTACTCATGTGATGAATAATAAGGTTGACTTTCCTTCGTTAAAGGGATGGGTGATATCTTGGTTTTATCCCTTGGAGCGGGAGAATTTGATTGTCCATACAAATATGAGCAGTAAAAAGTTGGGGAATAGAGGAATGGGCTAAGCCGATCATGGATATTGTGAGTGCAGTGGAGTCTCGTATATCGTGGATCATGTGTCGTCACTGGGGTGGCTTTTGGTGACAATCAGGAAAACTATGTAAGATTGCAGGTAATTTATCAACCCTTGCATGAATACTTCAGTGTCAAATGTTAGAAAAATGGGCTAAACATATTTTAAAAACATATTTAAATGGGCTAAACATATTTATCAATCCTTCCATGAATATTTAAAAAATGGGTTAAACATATTGTCTGTGATGATTTATGATTTTGCAGACAACGAGAAAGCCAAGCGGAGGTGATGGTAAAGGACATGTGAAAGGATTGATGGAGTTGGTAGAGGAGACGTTGAAAGAGAAGAGCACGAAATCACAGGCGTGATATTCCATTCTTGGATGGAGAAGAAGGGTTTCCCGTGCATCGCCGAGAGATTAGATTGGTTTGCGCGAGCAGCCTTGTTACATGGAATCCGCTTTATATTGTATTATGAGCTAGTGAAGACCTTGTGGTATACTCTGGGCTCAGCATATCCAGTATATTCTCTTTTTGTTTGCATTTGCTTTCCCTATCATCAATTTCAATTGTTACTAATAGTGATTATTTATTCGCGCTCTTGTGCCCCTCAAGTCCTATATATCTATTTCTCTAAGCCATTTTTTTGTACAAAGCATCCCGAAATACAAAAGCCTGGCCGGAAGAAAATAAACATCCAGCGATTTGGATTTCCAACATTGGTACGATTCACTGGGCAACTTGCAATATCTATACCAAAAGCGGTGCTACAAAGTGATCCGGGTAAGTCACATACCAAGATTTTTTTAATGCATAAACTTAAGTTCGAAGTACAATGGAGGACAAAGGAGAATAGTTAGGACTCATTGAAATTCCACAGATGGCTATGCTTAGTTTCACTTAAAGATTTATAAGTTTTTCTCTATAACTTGATAATTTGATAAATCATGGATGTGAGTCCCTGTATGTAGTCGTCGCTTAGATTACATTCTCTTTGTTTATATTTAAAATTTGACTTTCCTCGTTTCTAGTGTTCAAGATTTGAGGCCTCTCTAGTGATCGGTTCTTATAATGGTCACCTTTTCCCCTTTTTTTCCCTTGGGTATGTGTCTTATATTTCATTACTAGACAATAAAAGGTACATCAAGAATTATGAATTTAAAGACACTACCTGTTGCGACTGCTGATGCAACATCCATAAATTCATTTTTGTAACAAACATTATATAAGCTTTTAATGTAACAAATACTCATAAGCAGATCCACCTGTTTCAGGAGCTATCTTGTATTGCAGATCCACCTGTTTCGGGCTGCAAAAACCTTCTTAGAATTCAACTGCTGAATTAAAAGTACTCATAAGCTGGTGGTTTGTATTGCTTCTTGATCCTTGAACAAATAAAGCTCTGTGAAAGAAAAATTTGTTTGTCTTCGGAGCCGTTTGAGAAATTTCCACCACATAAGCTATCATAAACATATAGTCCCTCCTTAGTGCACATCCGAATGCTTCATCAAAACATATGTAAAATTCTTTCCACAACCTTTTTAGCCATAAAAGGAAATCTTGGGGAGATCTTTGTAGCCTTTGTAGCTCCAAAACCATGGTCACCAAAACGATAGAGAGATATGTTAGAAACGCAATGCCCTTAATAGGATACCAGTCAGTATTTTGTACAATTAACCAAGTGATTACACCAAAAATATATTTGATTTTAAAATGTATCGTATGTTAGGATGGATGTGGCCTAAACTAGGCCTCAAGACATATTTTTTTCCGAGTTGCCGTAGAAGTAAATCCTTCTCTCGTGGCTTAGAGAGTAAAGAGAATCTCCTTCTCAGGACAAGTAACCACTCCGATTTCCCGCACTATCTTTTGAGATCATCGTGGCTAGGCAGAGGCCCTTCTAGACCTCTCGCCCCTCTCAAATCCTCCTCCTCATATTGCCGTAGCAAGACCTTCCAGTTGATATCCCTTGTAAATACAAATCCTTCAGAAGAACTCTTCTGTAATAATTACATCGTTCTCGTTACTTTGAACATGAGGGGTATGTGAGATGGCTCTTTGTAAGTGGGTACCGTATCCGAATTCCTATCATAAATTTCCTCTCACTATTGTAAATGGGATATCAACTCTTCCGTTCACATCGTGGGGAATCAAAACCCTTAGTTGCAACTCAAATGCAAAATGTCAAGTGCCTAGTAGCATTTATTTCTCTGCTTCGCTCCACCTTTCAGCCTAAAAATGTAGAGTACAAGGCTTCAGAGAGTTCACTCCAATCTTTTGAAGTGAAAAGACATTCTTGCTTTTTGGAAGGTTCCTATACCACAATGATAATATCAAAGAACACACATTTATATCTCACGTGGAAATTGTTTGCTCTAAGACCACTAGAAAACAAAATTCAAATGCTAAATCATATGTCAGTGGCATACATTTAAAATTTTTAAGGCTCTTATACTTTAAACACATAGCTTACAATGTCTGAGCTATTTAGTAGTTACCAGAGAGGCACATTCCATGGCAAAAACTGTAGAGGCACAGCCTCGTTTTGTTTTCGATCATTGAAACCGCTGCATTCACATCTTTGGGCACCACGTCTCCTCTATACATTAGATAGCATGCCATGTATTTTCTTCGTGTCCTGGGATCACATTTAGTCATCATGTTACCGGCCTCAAACATTTGAATTTTTTGTTTCTTTCTTACCGACAATGCTTCATGATAGGCTTCTCTCTTTTAGACACTACCGGTGCGTAAGATGAAAAGCATCCTTAAAAATGGCTTTCTCTTTTTATAACATATCATGGCATTTGTACAACAAAATACAAACACATTGGGACTGCTAGAATGGGAGGTTAGCTAGTATGGAGGGGACAAAGCCCACTATTGGTAATGGGATATCAACTCTTCCGTTCACATGGTGGGGAACCAAACCTTAGTTGCAACTCAAAGGGTGCAAAATGTCAAGTGCCTAGTAGCATTTACTGCACAAGTCTGCCTACCTTTCAGTCCTAAACATGTAGAGTACAAGGCTTTCAGTAGAGTTCACTCCAATCTTTTGAAGTGCAAAAGACATTCTTGATTTTTGGAAGGTTCCTATACCACAATGATAATATCAAAGAACACACATTTATATCTCACGTGGAAAATTGTCTCGCTCAAAGACCATTAGAAAACGAAATTCAAATGCTAGATCATATGTCAAAGGATACATTTAAAATTTTCAAGGCTCTTATACTTTAAACACATAGCTTACAATGTTCCGAGCTATTTAGTAGTTACCAGAGAGGCACATTCCATGGCAAAAACAAGAGAGGCACGTACCGTTTTGTTTTGATCATTGAAACCTGTTGCATCTTCACATCTTTTGGGCACCACGTCTCCTCTATACATTAGTACTAAGGCGTCATGTATTTTCCGTGTCCTGGGATCACATTTAGTCATCATGTCACCGGCCTCAAACACAAAATTTGTTATTTCTTTCACTCGACAATGCTTCATGATAGGCTTTTTCTTTAGACACTCATTGCATGCAGATGGAAAGCTATGAAATGAATTCTAGGAAAGGGAACAAGGTTCATTTGAAACTCATTTATGTCTACATTTAAGGCTCCTTTGAAATCGCAAGAGAACTTGCATGTAATGACGATATAACTTGCGAGATCAGTCTATTCAAGTATTTGTATGTAGGTCTTTCGATGTCTAGACGTCGCTTACATATGTCATAAATAGCTTCGTTGTCCGTAACACCGACACATCCGTGTGCTCCAAGAGAGAATGAGTTGACAATACACTAATATATGGTTCTACAACCCAGTGGAAACCCGTAAACTCCTAGGAAAGGTACAATATTTAAGGAAATCGATGGCAATCTTGATGCAATAAAAACTTGCATGTAAGTGATCTCCGTATAAATTGATTAAGCGAATACAAAAAGGAGACCCGACCCGCAGATGCCACAAAATTAGAGAGGTAAAATAGAGATCAAAGAAGAAAACACCCAAAAATGCTTCTTAAAAACTCGTCACATACACATCTATACCTGTGTTTGACATGGACCTCTGGAGGTTGCAAGGATGAGTATGCATATCTCAAGTTTATGCAAACTCAAGGTGGAACTAGAGATACACCAACTTGGAAAAGCTTGGCCACCTAAAAGTGCATATTAGACCAGTGGATTAAATGGCTATCCATATCCGGTAATTAATAAGCACCAAAGTTATGGTGCTCAATATGTTGGGTTTACATTGTTGAATAGAAATAGCGTAAATCCAATAGTGTAAAACCCGAACACAAAATGGGTGCTCATTGCTACCGTCATTCATATCCAATGCGCCCAATGCACTCTTTCACACACCTCCACAATTCACTAATCGGGGCTATAAAATGCATCTCTACACACCTCCACCCCCATGGAATGTGCCTCCGTAGAAACCCTTCCGTGGCAACGTTGATTTATAAATTCCTCGCAGACACGTTCATGCTTTTGTCTCAACTCCTCTATTTCCTCTTGATGCTTAAGTAATAAGAATTTGATTTTTTGGGTTACACTATTCTCATCTTCCAACTCATTGGCCAACAAGGTGGTATAATCTAGCAAAGTCACACCAAACCCTCCGAAGAAATGTAGCGTTTACCATCATGCTCGCCCTCGCAAGCACATTCCGGTCCAAAGCATTAGCAATGTTGCAATCCTCCATTTGTAGATTCTCTTGGCTCATTCTTTTAAACCACTTTGAGTACTGCTAGCAAAATGTAAGATTCATATCTTCTGTACCGACATCTTCCCCTCACCACTACCAGACGAGTTCTTTATGACCTCGTAAATTGAGTGGTTTTTCTCTTTATTAATCACCACAAAGCATTTGCTTGCAAGTTGCCCCTCCCTATAGAGTTGGGAGACTTTTGAACTTATATCTAAACCATCCCCTTTGTTCTTGCGATCATCGAATTCATTATGATGATGTTTTAGCACTCGCTCAGAGGCAAACACTGACATGGTTCACTTCATCAAATCTGCTATGCATTGGCCCTCTTCCGTTTAGAAGAAGCATTCATTAAGGCGATATTCAGTGTAAGAATCGCAACTAAAGACCTTGGGGAATCGTACCAATACTTGCGACTTGAAGGAAGGCGTTCGAAGTAAAATGCATCGCAGTGGCTTATCATTATCACCGAGCATCTCCGAAACATCATCTTCAATCGTTATGCACCTAGGATAATCAATATCCATCTCCTCCTCAAAGCAGTATCCACAAAAGGTATTGTCTGCGGTTGCCATTCGGCACACAAGAGCTCTGTATGTATTTCCGTATCAATCATGGCTGCAATATTTGTCACATCTTGATCTCGATAGGATCCACTTTCTGTCACCATTTCACTTGCAACACTCATTGCAGTGTCAACATCAATGTCAAAGGGGAAGTGAATATTGCGTAACATGACCCGGAAATTCATTTTAAAATAAGTAAGAAATATTAATGTACACTTATATATGTCTAATACAATAAGTAGTGAAAAATGTGTACGCTTTCTCGTTGTCTCCTTTCTTTGTGCGTGTGAGTATCTCAATGGTATTCTAACAATGCCCATATCAACAAAAAGCAACTCACCAAGACTTATCCAGTTCATGCACGAAATCCAAGAACAACATGCTACAAGGAGAAGCATGCAAAAGTTTAGAAATACTAATTGGGAGAACAATTACCATCTTCAAGTAGGTATCGGTATGTGGATTAACAAGGATGCTAGTGGGATTGCTAGAAAACTTGAATAAAAATTTAACCAATTACAATGGAATCAAAGATTATTTCCATTTACTATTGGAAATTAACAAAGATCCGCCACACAACGTAACAATCCTAAAGAGTCAAGTAGTGTTCATTGGTCACTACTTAGCTACGATACTAAGTTAATACAACATGGAAGCTCTTCTTTCTATAAACTTGGAGCTTCCCTGCATCGATTCCTTCTTGGCAACTGAATTAAGATTGCCAAATTCTTCAACTAATGCTTTTTGGTTTGATGTTTCATCAATCTCTCTGGTCGCTCACAAAGTCCGCACCATGAAATGGTTTAATTTTTGCTTGCACTAGTATTGACAAAGACCTTGCAGTGATGTATCATTGGAAGACGAAGGCAACCGTTCCTTAAAAACTTCACGTAAAACCCTTCTCGTGGCGCTGATTTATAAATTCTCGGCAGCATCCATTCCTCGCTTTTTGTCTCAACTCCTCTATTTCCTCTGATGCTTAAGTAATAAGAGTTTGATTTTTTTGGGTTACACTATTCTCATCTTCCAACTCATTGGCCAACAAGGTGGTATACTCGGAAAAGTCACAATTGCATTAATCGAAGAAACAGCTACCATCATGCTCCTTCGCAAGTACATTCTGGTCCAAAGCAAATGCAATGTTGCTTGCTCCGAAAATGTACTCAGAAGTCTGTGTTAGACACCATTTCTATGACTGGAAGCTTCTATGCTTGACTCACTATAAATCCTAGAATTGCTTGAAAGTCCCTCACAAAGTGGCACTTTATGATCCTGCAAATGAATTCAATTTAAATTTGAATCATCTATACTATAAAAAAATGGTCATGGTAAATGTCATGTTCAATTCTATTAGTTACAAATGACAAGAGGCTACTCTGCTTGTTCATCAATTAAGAGATAAGTAAACAGGCACACTGTGATCATAAGCACAAACATAGCATAAAGTCATTAAACAAATACTTGGGATGGTTGTCCTCGAAGCGACTGGGCAGGGCAGTGGAATTTGTGCTATGAATTAGTCAAGTCTACTTCTTTATTTTAAATAAGATATCTTTAGGAAAAACAGCCTATTCTTCCACCAAAACATATTTGTAGAGTCAACAAATTTCTTCAGACTTTGCTGTCAAGCCAAGATGTGTTGTTACTCGTGAGGCTTCCACCTTCCCACACAAGAGAATTTGTTGGGGTCCAACGTTGTCACTCATAACCGCATGTGGCCTTTGCTTTCTGGTCAAAACATTCTGCAGGGGTTTGTTTTCTCGCCAAAAGCATTTTCTAGCATCCACCTTTTTTCTATTAGCATTTGTGGAGCTCCTCGCTTCCACCTACATCATTTGTGAGAGTCTCGTTTTCGGTTGCAAAGACTCGCTTTTTGCTTCCTAAAGTTGAGCCATATTTAAGGGCCAACTCGTGAACCACTACAAGTTCGGCTCATATAGTGAACTAGGATCAATGGGGATGTTAAATAAGGGTTTAGAAGGGAATGTTAAACAAAAGGGCCTAATTTTATTCATTAATGAGGTACTGCAAGATATCAAATTCATCTACCAGAATTCAAAGCTTGTGTGGACATCAAACCCTAATTTTTCTTGTTGTATGAAAATAGTGACCTTGTGTAATTAAGGGCAATGGTTAAGAATTTAACTGTGATGATATGGCTGAAGGTATCAAGGTATCAATAAAAATGATTATGAATGGGGAGTCCAAAATATGAATGATCTTGACATTGACAACAAAGTAAAAAATGTTTCTAATATTTTGGAACACACCTTATATGGTGGAAAGATTGTATAGTGGCTCCATAATCCATTGTTTTCAAGATAATGAAATGCGAGTATTGTACCTAAATTATATTTGTTCCCTTTCCTTGCGTACCCATAGAAGACTGGAATTAGAAAATTATCATAGTAAGCACCAAGAGATCGGTTGAAATCTACTCCACAACCTATACTTCAAGGGAAAAAGGTCGTGAAGAGAGAGTGCATGTTATTCCTAAAATACACTCTGCAGGGAAGAAGCAACAAAGCGATCGATTCTAAAAATAGAAAGACCCATTAGATGAAGAAGAAAATGTGTAAAGTTATCTAAGATTCCATAGTGCTCTAGGTTGCCATCAACACTTTGATGGAAAAACTCGTTAATGAGGGAGGGCATGTTGTGTCGAAGAGCTCAATCGACTTGCAGATCAACATTGACAAGGTTGCCATCAAAAGTAGTCATTGATGAGATTGTGCCCGCATAGGTATCAACGAGCTGATCAACACCATGCCGATGATCCTATATGATAGTCTCTCGCAACATACCGACAGTTAAAATTTCGTGGTTCCTCTCTCCCTCGCTTGGCAAAGCCTTCCACTCTTCCACATGTAGCCTTACTAGAGACCTGTGTCGTGACTCCTTCCACCAACAAAGTATTTCTAGGAGTCCACCTCATGCATACATATGTTGCTTCTGGTCCCTCAGCCTTCCACCAAAAACATTTGTGAGTCAACAACTTCTTCAACATGCATGTCGCATGTGTTGTGACTCATGAGGCTTCCACCTTCCCACAAGAGAATTTGTTGGGGTCCAACATTGTCACTCAAGCACAAACAGGCTCTTTGCTTTCCTTGCCTCGTCAAAAACATTTGCAGCGGAGTTTGTTTTCTCGCCAAAAGCATTTTTCTCGGGCATCCACTCCTTTTTCTATTAGCATTTGTGGAGTCTCGCTTCCACCCTACAAGCATTTGTGGGAGTTCCGTTTTCTCTGCCAACAACATTTGCAAGGTGTAAATCTTTCCAATAACGTTTATGGATGTCCATCTTCCTCCAACATTGATGTGGAGTACCCATGCTTTGGTGAAAAACCCTAAATTGATTTTTCTCGTGTTTGTTTTGTCGAAAAGTGTTCACAGTGCACAAAGTACCCATGCATTATTGTTAGTATCATCACCATGGGGGACTTTTCACCGCTCCTTACTCGCTATTGATGTCTCCAGCGCGTGCTTAAATGGAATCCAATGGACCCAATACATTGCTTGTGATAAAAAAACATTCCTTTGCTTTTGTTTCAATTTTCTTCGATTAATAATAAGTTGAGTACCCTTTTGTTTTGATTCTAGTTTTTGACTCTCTCAAACTATCCATGTATTGTGACCTTCGCAATTCTTGGGACATTTGGCCTCTCGTATCCTCTCTTCCCATTTGGTGTTGATTGCTTTCCTCAAGTGCATAAGTATTTTATCATAGTATGCTTTGCCTTCGCTTTGTGGTAACTTGTGAGTAATTGTGCCATCTATTATTTAATGCTTAGTCTTAAAAGCTTCAGGCTATACTTATTCAAACCCCTAGCAAGCTCTTGTTTCCATGGTTTCATTCTTGATTTGTTGCTATTCTACGATTCATTTTTGTACCATCATTGAATGCATTTGTACTAAGCAAAGGGGAGATTAAATTTCCATGTGCAGCATTGGAAGACGAAGGCAAACTCGTTCCTTAAAAACTTGCGTCAGGGGAAACCCTTCGTCAGGCGCTGATTTATAAATCTCAGTACCCGTTCGATGCTTTTTGTCTCAACTCCTATATTTCCTCTTGATGCTTAAGTAATAAGAGTTTGATTTTTTGGGTTACACTATTCTCATCTTTCCAACTCATTGGCCAACAAGGTGGTATAATCCTGCAAAGTCACACCGCATCGAAGAAACGCTGATCATCATGCTTGCCTCTGCACGTACATTCGTCCAAAGCATTAGCACATGCTGCAATCCCTCCATTTGTAGATTCTCTTGGCTATCATTGGTCCTAGCTTTCAAATCCTCCATCTTGTAGATTCTTTTGGCTTCATTTTTATAAAAAAATGGCACCGTAAATGTCATATTTCGTGTCAATGTGAAATTTAAATGCTACATCTCTATATATCGATCATAAATTCTTGTGAACCAAGTGTATCCGTCAAATGAGGGAACATTCTGAAATATTGACAATTACAATGTACTCCGTATTGTTCACTACTAAGTAGAATGTCCCTATCGATAGTTGCATGTAAGATGTTTTAACTTTAGAGTTAATCCTATGCATCTTGAGACTATCTTCAAGATTATTTTATGCCCGATAAGTTTCGTATACATAGTAGGTAACCACATACAATTGAGATCTAGTTTTCCAATCTACACCGAGACTAGACTTACAGACATGAAGAAAGATAACGTAAGAGTATGATAGGAGTGAAGTTTAGAAATGACAAAAAACCAAAACAGAGAGACAAAGGGACAAAGAGGTATTAGGATTATAGTAAGTCTCTACATATAATAATCAAGAGTAAACCCATAACACTATAAATGTTGCAAGCCATCGCACCCCTAACATTCATCATTTCAAAAGTAACCCCAAGATATTACATTAGGTGGACAAATGATTACATGACATGATGAATTTATGATGAAAATGGTTTTCGTACACCTCAACTTGGCCATTCATAATTATTTGTCAACTCGCTATGCATGATTGAAAATACTCCACCTCCTCGGAACCGGGCTTCTCTAGTGTGCATTTTAGCTCGGTAAATACCAACTAGTATGTGCCTAAAAAGAAAATTGGGTACTACCCAAAAATATCACTTTCATAAGACTGGAAGGAAAATAGCTAGGCCAAAATATAACTTGAGGAATATAGCTAATTGAACAACTTGTCATTTGAGAAGAGGCATGTGTCAAATCCCAAACATACAAGCATAGGCCACCATGATGAAACTCCTGTAATCATAATAATATATTAAGTTAACAAAACCCAAATTAGCTTCGGAAGCATAGATTCCATTAACATTTTATTTGGGTTTTATAATTCTCATTAGAGTTGCAGTCTAACCTTGGAATGTGCCTCTATGTTTTTTGCAAACAAATGGCGTATGAAAGCACTCCGAAATCAACAATGCCAATGCCTTATGAGTGGGGAGGGGAGGGGGGGAATTTAAGAGGACCAATGTGAAAACAAAACAGAGCATACCATGATTCCATAAACCAATCCTCTAACAAATGATTAAAGCAATGGCAAAATGCACACAACACTCGAACTTCCCCAATTGGCTCGCCATCAATTCCACCACAACAATAAACATGTACCGCAAGATAGTAGTAGCTATAGTGGCAACAAAATGAATGGGCCGATGATTGCTCTATCATTTTTCTTGTGCTCCGTAAAAGTACGATGACCTTTATCCATAGAAACTAATTACTTTGAGATGAGCTATCGCCTTACCATGCAATCTTCTTTGTTGTCTCATGCAAGGCTACAAAGCCAAAGAACCGCCACGTTGACTTGTCTCTTACCAAAAAAAAGATAAAATGTAATGTATCATTGATATACGACGCCTAAGTTGCAAATTTCCAATACACCAAGTCGGCTATCATGGGCATTAAACCATTTCTTGTGTTCAACATCCCTTTTAAGTTTTTAGCCTATTGTTTTGAATACACTTTTAGAAAAAATTGCAAATCTTACAAAGTGGAAGTTCGTGAAGAGATAGCCATAGGGGTATATTCTTGTATTTCGAATAGCTCGTGGGAAGCAGAAACTCCAACAGATGAATAAATTCACGTAGCCCTCGAAGAAACCTTTCGAAGGCACTATCCTCAACCTCCTCATTGTTTTTTGGATAGAAATATATCCACAACTGTGAGAACATTTTTGTCAATTTAGAGTTTAACATTTTGTTATACTAGGAAACATATTATAAGGATTCATGGTTTCCCATCATAGGGTAATTGCAAAAATGTTTGGAATCTCACCAAATGCACAATGTGCATGAGAGGAAACTCCGAATTTTCTCGATTTGATATTGAGTTGGCTTTGACTCAAGCAGTTCAATTGTGATAGACCAAGCACTCCACCTCCGGAACTTCTCTAGGAGAAGAAGATGTCATGTTAAGCAAGCGTGGTTCAAACTTCATGACATAAATGCTTTACCTACCCGAGGTAGTTTTTCTATAACAAGCCTCCCTGGGTACTAAACCTCACTCTAGCTCCCCGCATCTGGGCCCAAATAGTCATGGAAGTGATGGAAAAAAAATAGTTTACAGCAGTGTTTAGGTTGGATTAAGTTTTAGTATGGCTTTGCCGATCGTATCCTTAAAATGGGTAAATCATTTTCTTATTAACTAATCTGGATTTAAATTAAAAATTAATTGAAAAAAATAAATTTAACTTAATTGGCACCACATATCCGACAATAACTACCATAGAGGGAGCTGGTCACCTGCATTGCCACATCCCGAATCGACTATAGCTACAAACATGTGATGAGTTAGAGGAAGCAAAGTCGATCGTAGAGCTACTTACAACCAAGGTAAACATTATGTACTATCAAATAAAATTTAAACCTTGAAATGATAGGTTGATGATTAAAAATGAAGAAAAAGTTTTGGATAGTTGAAACCGACTAAGCAATGAAAAATGTAGTTATTCTATAACCTCAACTTGGCCATTCGACAATTATTGTCACCCTTAGCGTTAAAAATGATCAAAATTTTGCATTGTGCTTCCGCACTCACCTCAGGAGGTCGAAGAGTCGACAACGTCTATCAATTTATCATCTCTTTCATTGCGACTAACAAGGTCGTCAACTTGGCCATTCATAATTATTTTGTCAATCCCGCACGCAGGCATGTGTTAAATATCGTATTTTTTATCAGTATTTCTAACATACCGTATAAGAATAGACTCAGCTGTGCATGAGAAATTTCTCGCCCTCGCCTCTTGTCTAAGATACCGCATTGTAATATCCCTCGTTGAGCTCTTGTTGGAGTGATTTGAATTCCCACATACCTAAACCTTTCATGATCCGGCCTATTCTTTTTATTACACCGACATAATTGAGGTGTATTCTGGCATGCACCTAGGTGGGGGTACTAATGGTCCATCAATTGTGTGTGTGTAACGTAGTGCATTGTACTTAGAGAATTCATTGGGCATATTGAATATAGAAACTAGCAAAGAGACCCATTCAAACTATGAGGTCTCATATGCACCTCAAGGGCCGTAAAGCTCAAGGATGCATATCTCAACCCGGAAGTGCATATCACACTCCGGGTTTAAATGGGTTTGTGCTAATGATGTATTTTTTGAATGTGTAAGAATCTCCATATTGATTGACCTTGTGGTTTATGTTTTCCAAATGCAACCTGGAAACCCAATTTGCTTTCCAAGAGATGGGACAACCTATTTCCATTGGTGAAAGTTTTCGAGGATTACACATCGGTGAATTTTGAACGACTTTCAACAAATTTATTTTCTTCTTAAAATATATTTTTTTTGGTATTTTTCGACAGATTGATATGTTGCAACCCAAAATAATGATGAAATGAAATTTGGAGACCAAGAAATAAACATATACATTTCAAGTCATGCAAGAATCGTTTAATTTCTTCTAGAGCACGTTTTGCACATTTTCTAGAGCACTCAAAGAAATTCTTCATAACATAGGTGCATGTTGTTTATGATGATAAATTTCTGTAGGAATATAAACAATTAATTATATCCATCTCTATCGAAGCGATTGTGGTCCCGATCCCCAATTTCACTACGAAGCTTTAGTAGATTTCTTCTCGCCTATGTATTTTTTTTTCAAATTTATTTCAAATACTATCGTTGTTCAATAAGTTACACATGGACATGTCAAAATTGTAGACTAGGTTATAACTTAAGTGTGGGGTGAAATGCCTAACCCCTCTATATACCAAGCATCGGGAAATTCACTGAAACATGGAAATGCCTTCAACCGTACTCTATGACCTTTTAAACAATTAATTATATCCATCTCTATCAGAAGCGATTGTGGTCCCGATCCCCAATTTCACTACGAAGCTTTAGTAGATTTCTTTCTGCCTATATTTTTTTTTCAAATTTATTTCATTACCAACTGTTGTTCAGCAAGTTATGGACATGTCAAAATTGTAGACTAGGTTATAACTTAAGTTGCAGGAAATGCCTAACCCCTCTATATAACAGTACTGGAAATTCACTGAAACATGGAAATGCCTTCAATCGTACTCTATGACCTTTGTGATTTGGAAATGCCACATGATATGGCTCAGGTCTCTTCTGGGTTGTTTCAATGCATATTTTAAGCTCTTCAGGTGCGTATGAGGGGTGTGGGACCCATAGGAAGTTTAAAAACTCCTAATCCATTGAAAATGATGACACATTAACCTCTAATTCGATTCTAAAGCTACCCACAAAATTATTAACTTATCGTTCTCATATTCTTGCAAGATAATGAGCTATATATATATATATATATATATATATATATATATTATTGTTTTCCCTGGACATACTATTTTTGAGGGTAATGTTTCTAGGTGTTAACATTTTCGAAACTTGTACCCATTTCCAAGTTTTCTACAATTTAGGATCTAACTTATGTGCAATATGTACAAGTTGTACGAAACAGTTGGAAGATAAAACATATTTGGTTGGGTTTTGTTGTGCACAAAATATGCACTTCTGTTCTCAATTCTTTATGTTTCCCAATGATTTCCCTACGATGACCCCTCTCAAGGCCGCTTATTATCAATATACATGTTCCCTATGTCGTGACCCACTTGTTTAGCACTGCCCTTATCTAGGCTTGTGACACCATGTTTGATAATCCCCCTCCTATAGGCACCCTTTTCGTCCAGGTCAACCGACCTACAGTTGGCGTTTGCCTCCTTTAGGTCCTGCCTTTTTCTCTAGATTACGTCATCTATACTTGATGTTTCCTTCATATAGGCACTCCATTTTTCTCCAAGTTAGGTCATTTATAGATGATGTCTGCCTCCTTTAGGCACCCTTTTCTCATGGGCTAGCTGCTGGACAATAAGACACTATGAACCATGTCTGCTTCCTTTAGGCATCAGATATCTAATTTGTTTTCTTAGCTTGATGTTCTAGTAGTATTATATTGTTTAGCATGTGCACATCCCCTAGAAATCTAGTATCACTTCAAGTTGGCCCCTATTGGCCTCACGGAACACACCTTCATTTCTACTAGATAATTGATGATATTATTGCCCAAAGATTTCCCTACGATAACCCCTCTCAAGGCCCCTTATTACCATTATACATGTTCCCTATGTCATGACCCACTTGTTTAGCACTGCCCTTATCTAGGCTTGTGACACCATGTTTGATAATCCCCCTCCTATAGGCACCCTTTTCGTCCAGGTCAACCGACCTGTAGTTGGCGTTTGCCTCCTCTAGGTCCTGCATTTTTCTCTAGGTTACGTCATCTATACGTGATGTTTCCTTCCTATAGGCTCTCCCTTTTTCTCCAAGTTAGGTCATCTACAGATGATGTCTGCCTCCTTTAGGCACCCTTTTCTCATGGGCTAGCTGCTGGACAGTAAGGCACTATGACCCATGTCTGCTTCCTTTAGGCATCAAATATCTAATTTGTTTTCTTAGCTTGTTGTTCTAGTAGTATTATATTGTTTAGCATGTGCACATCCCCTAGACATCTAGTATCACTTCAAGTTGGCCCCTATTGGCTTCATGGAACACACCTTCATTTCTACTAGATAATTGATGATATATTGGATAATCCTATATGGTCGAGAAGATATTGCATTACCTCCTTCGTCTTTAAATATCTTACCACATGATCCTATGAATTTTATAGAAATATGCCATTTTCAGGCACCATTTTGCACCCTTTTTGTCCAAACAAACTTTGGTTTTTCTTCAAGACCCTAGTGTTGCCAAAATTCCACTTTTTGCGTGTCTTCTCAACTTCCTTTTGTACCATGGATTTCTTGTTGATCATTGTAATACCGTATCTATATTTTTATGTATCATGGTATAGAGAAAAATAATTGAAAATATATATAAACTTGTGTGCTTTGCACCTCATTAATTTTATCCAACCTCTCATGCATTGGATGTGAAAATTTCTGAATCTAAACTAGAAATCCTACTGCAGTAAATCTGATTTGCATTGCTTACTTGTCTTATTAAATTACAAGTTATTTTTATGAATATTCGGTAAAAATAATATTGAAAATACATTGTAGCCTACATAATTATACATGGGAACAACATACATTTTTCTCATGCAAGGCTACAAAGCCAAATAACTGCCATAGTGACTTGCATTTTACCAAAAACAAGATAAATGTAGCGGCATTGATACACAACGAAGTTGCAAATGTCCAATACACCAAGTTGGCGATCATGGGCATTAAACCATTTCTTGTGTTCAACATCCCTTTTAAGATTTAGCTTATTGTTTTGAATACACTTTCAGAAAAGTTGTAGATCTTACAAAGTGGAAGTTCACAAGAGATAGCCATAGGGGTATACTCTGTCTTTCGAATAGCTCAGGGAATCCATAAGCACATACTGTTAAACCAATCCCTAAGAAAAACTCCAACAGATGATTAAATTTACAACCCTCGAAGAAAATTTCAGAGGCACTATCCTCAACCCTCATTGTTTTTGGATAGAATAGTCCGCAACTCTCACAACATTTTTGGCAATTTAGAGTTTAACATTTTGGTATATTGGGCAACATTATAAGATTTCATGGTTTCCCATCATAGGATAATTGCAAAAATGTTTGGAATCTCACCAAATGCACAATGTGCATGAGAGGAAACTCTGAATTCACTGATTTGATATTGAGTTGGTTTGACTCGAGTTCAATTGTGACAAACCAAGCACTCCACCTCTGGAACTGCTCTAGGAGAAGAAGAGGTCATGTTACAAGTGTTGTTCAAACTTCATGACAGAAATGCTTTACCTACCTAAGCTAGTTCTGCTTTGACAGTTCCTCGGTGTTAAAATTGGACAACTAGGTCCAAACTCCGGGTTGTGCTGCTCAGATGACGATCGCAATATTTTTATTGGATTCCTCTTTCGGAGAGGTGTAAGACTGATCTAAAGATCATCTCGATCAGATGAGTAGAACATGTACTTTGAATTTATTCCACTTATGTGCTAGGTCGGCCTAGAATAAAATATAGACTTAAATGTCTTAAAGGACGTGTCACACACCCCCAAATATTCCTATATATTTGAGAGACTTAGAGTTCATTTGACACACACATTGTGTGGAGGAATTCTCTCTCTCTTGATGGCGTTGGAGCTCGCGTGTATTCTTTGTTTGCGTTGTTCGGGTTATGTGTGACACGCTAGTCTGAATGACCTATTGGTCGAATGACCTATTGGAGACTTTGCTGGTAGAAGCATCCTGCTGATCGCCGTAACGCCACCATTTCTTATCTCTGTCTTGGCTTGTCTTCTGTCGATCTATTAGTATGTTCTATCTTCTTCAGTATTGTGCCCTAATCTAAAATGGCATAGAACATGAACTGAAATTAACATGGTATCAGAGCAAAAGGGGAAGACAATGCCCTAAGCTTGAATCAGCGTGAGCAAGTCTGCCTAGTTAGCGTGGCAGGAGTCATAGGTGACAGCATATTGCTAAGAACAAATCTCGGTTAGGGTTTATCTAAAGACAGTTTGCTGGCCAAGGAGCTGTCATGCAAATCGCTGTCATGTGATGGTAGTGTGAAGGATTTTTGTGACCGGTTTTGGGCCGAGTATAAGGAAAACCTTCTGCAGCGCGTATTTCGCTGTGGTGACGTCAAGATGTGTGGTAGGCCGCATGCCATACCACCACAGCGAAATGGCAGCGCGTATTATTAGGGCTTGTGATTCAGGGTTTCCATCCTCCCTCGAGACTGCTTGACTTTCCTCGTGGATTTGGACAGCGGCGGATGCATCCGTTGAGTAAAACTTATTGCTTACAATGATTTCTCGAGAAAGCAGAAAGCTCTTACCGTTTGCGAAGGTTTTGAGAGATGAAGAATCCAGATGTTGGTGCCATTCCGGTGATGCAGAGCTCCATCGCAGAGGGCGCAGCTGGATTGTTGAAAATTCTCGCCTGGCAAAGGCCAGTCCTGCACGACGCACAGAAGCCATATGACCCGGTGGCCCCGCTACCGAGAATCCCATCAACGGTTCACTAGTGCTGCCGAGAATCCCATAGACAGTTTCCGGTATGGCCGACGACACTCACAGCATGAGTAGACTGTACTGATTATTTCTTTTTTGCTCGTTTTTGAAGTCCCAGTCTCGCCCCTCCTCCCTGCGACTCTCAAACTATCGGAACCGCTAAATTTCGGGGGCAGACGGGGTCTATGCTGCAAGCACGATTTTCATGTGTTTCGTTCTTCTTTATAGAGCAAATCGACTGCTTGTAACATCCCCTGTTCATAATATATGAGGAATAGGCGGGGTTCGGCTGATACTTCACAGGTTTGGATGATGCATTTATAGATTTTAAAGTTTCTGAACTCTGTGTTGTGAGCATTTGGAGAAAGAAGTATGTTGGGAAAACGCCATCGACCTACTATGAAGCGCACACCAAGCATGTCGCAGTTGGGTTCATGCTCAGGGCTGAAAATCGTGTTGAAAATCACGCGGAATTTTTTTTTTTGGTTACCGCCATAAGGCTTTCAATGGTACAGTAACCGCTCGTATGGATTAAAAAAAAAAAAAAAAAAAAAAAACGCGCTGCCGGCATTTTTTTTCAGTGGGCCAAAGCACAACCGGGTTTTCGACATAGCGTTTCAACTTATGACAAGCTTGTCGATGTTCTCGGCTGGTCTAGGAACTTTGAAACACTGCAGAGGGTTTTGTTAGAGAGATTCGCCGAATGTTGCAGTAATTCTGACAAAACATTCTCATTTGCTACTGTAAGTATTGATGATCCCAATTTGCTGAATTAAGTCATGGAAATGATCGAGAAGTTGGAGATTTCTGCCAGGAGAGACGCTTATGGAAAGCTTGTGGCTGCTCTGTTTAAAGAGAACCATCTCGGTACCACCAAAGTCGTATTGGAAAAGATGGCGAGTGCTGATTGTGCTCCGAAAACATTCACATTCCGTCCACTCATATTGTTCTGCTGTCAGAAATACCAGATGGATAAGCTACGGTGGGTCTTTGAGATGATGAAGATGAACGACTGTCCTCCTGGTTCTCTGTGCTTTAATTTTGTTTTAAATGGATTTTGTAAGGGGAAACGATTTGCAGAGGCAGCTGAACTTCCTGAGAGTATGGCTAAGATGGGCTGCAAACCGAATGCAATTACATATAATATAGTTTCTTCACTTTCAAAGGTGGGAACTGCACAAGGAGCTATGGATGCAGGGTGTTTTTAATACATCATCTCAGAAGGGTTCTAAGTCATCTACTAAGGCAGCTCATCCGACTTTCAATCATAAGAAATTGACTAATAGCATAATTTCATGAGATGCACTGCCATCCAGTTTTGTTGGACCTGGAAAGGAAGCTCTCCAACGACGAGATGCAGCTCTTTCAGCTGCAGTAGAAGCCTTACAAGAAGCATCTGCAGCAGAAAGTGTTATTCGATGTTTAAGGTAATTGTTGAGATGCTTGAAAGAGTCATCTGCATTTGTCATTTATGTATGATAGTCAAGCCTACTAATGTACCAGCAATGTAATTCATACCATGAATATATGCCTGTTATATGTTTAGCGAAATTGCAGTCATAGACACATCAATACCCAGTTATGCCACTTCTCATGATCCTGTGTCATAAAATATATCTGTAGACACATTAATATCCAACGCTAATATCTGCAGACAAATCACAATAATTCCCAAATCTGTGCACGTGGCAAAGACTGGATCTCAAGTGAAGACAAAGAAATTGTTTTGATGTACTTGACAGAGTCTTTAAGAGCAGTAAAGTGCCTTGTCCTGATTTATCTTGTTGGATGGTTGGGGCTGAAAAACTGATGAGCATGGGTGCCACTATGACTGTGCCGGATCTGTATGGACTGACATGGAGAAGGGTATAAAATCTGTATGATTGGATCCTATATCAGTGAAATTCAGGAGAAAAATCGCAGAACTGAGATCTGCAGTCTTGGCCAGATCAGTGATTCAGCAAGCAGTGATGAGTGTGATAGTTCTAAATCTATGATTCTATGTCACTGTCATCATGACAGTGACATAGATAGACACCCATGATTGAATCTGGAATTTTTAAAGGGTTGACTGCTAAAGTCCTTGGGAAATTCTATGTGGTGGTCAAATTGTTGACGAAATGGGCATAGATGTAAGTCATTGAGCTAGGCAAATTTTGACAGCCCTAGGAGCAGTCTGCTGAAATAACCAGAAATGGGCAGATCTGGAAGCAAATCAAGGTGCATTGCCTAAAATGCAGGATAAACCAAGGTAGATTGGATCCCTAGTTTTGTAAACTGTAGTCTTAGAAGGCTGCTTGAAGAAGCTACTCACAGAATAACCAGTAGTGGCTGAAAGGACTTCTAACACAAGCTGAGGCTTGTTGATATGTTCCCCCTGTATGTCAGTGACATAAATAAACACCTATGTAGCAGCAGCATGTGACTGTATCAGTCCTACATTGGAGCGTTATGGTAAACTTAAAATGTGAACTGGGAAGTTTATGCAGCTTTTAGTCACATGGTTGGAATCTTGATCAGAAAAGTCTGTTGGATGGCTTTGACTGTGGGAGATCAGGTCCCAATTCCAAGATGGTGTCTGGGATGCCCTCATTTAAAACATATGTCTTCTCTCAAGAGAGAAGCTGACATTAAGAGGGAGATATATCTGTATATGCTCCTGAATGGATGTCTTTCTTCAACTAAAGAAGATCCTCATGGCTCAGGGACATATGGCTCTAGAGGGGGAAATTCCGAAGGAAAACCAAGAAGCCATATTAATAACAGGATATCTAGCAACCATGAGTACTTTTGTACAATCTGACCTTGGATACCTGTGAGGAAGTCGTAAAGCATCAAGTCTGGAAGGATGTTATGCTGTGGTCCCAAGACCATAGGACAAAGCAGTTGTCACCTCAAAATGGCTCTACAAGATCAAGCATGGATCTGTTGGAAGTGCTGAAAAGTTCAAGGCAAGATTCGTTGCCTGTGAGGAAGATATAGACTATGATGACATATTTGCACCTGTGGCTCATTCGATCTATTATAGCCCTTGCTGCTGCGGAAGGATGGAGTCTTCATCAGATGATGTGAAGACTGCATTTTTCTGCATGGTGTGATAAAGGAAGAGATATATGTGGAGAAACCTTTGGGGTTGGAAGTCCAGGATCGGGACACCCATGTCTGCAGGTTGAAGAAAGCCCTCTATGAGCTGAAACAAGCACCCTGAGATTGGTACAAGAGGACAGATAGCTACTTGATGAAGCTGGGCTTCACTCGAAGTAATGCTGATCCAAACCCTTACTTCAAGATTGTCAAGGGAAAACCTCTCATTCTGGTGATGTATGTGGATGACCTCTTCTGACAGGTGCTGACCCTCTCATTCATCAGTGCAAGAGGGAGCTCGCTGCTGAGTTCAAGATGAAGGACCTAGGACTGATGTCTAGGCCTGAAGGTCTAGCAGAGACCTGGCGAGATTTTCCTTTCTCAACGAAAATACGTTATGAAGTTTCTTGTATGATGGACTGTAAGTCCATGGAACTCAACTTTAAGAAGTTGAGTAGCAGTGTTGCTGGGCCCGTCCTACTGAGTATCGTCAGCTCATAGGGACCCTGATGTTCTTAATGAACACCTGTTCGGAGGTATGTTGTGCAGTGAACACTTTGATTCAACACATGGTTGATCATAACATTCACTGGGTTGGTGCCAAGAAACTCTTGAGATATCTCTGAGGCACGATAGACCATGGGCTGAGATACACTGCCGGGAGTATGACACTCCGTGGATATACTGATGCCGATTGGGCTGGCAGTGTGGTGGATCGTAAGAGAACATCGGGATGCTGCTTCAATCTTGGTTCTACTTCGATCTCATGGATGAGCAGGTAGCAAAAGTCGGTGGCTTTGAGCACCACTGAGGCTGAATACATTGCAGCTAGTATGGCCTGTTGTGAAGCAGTTTGGTTGCGAAAGCTCTTTAGTGAGCTGTTTGGACATGTGCTAGATACCACTGTGATACTCTGTGATAACCAGAGTGGGATTTGTATGACTGAGAATCCTGTGTTCCACGATTGATCCAAGCATGTTGATGGTTGGTACCACTTTATCTGGGATATGGTACAACGAGGCGCCGTAAGGCTCGATCATATAGGAACTGATGAGCAGGTCGCGGATATTCTCACAATGCCCTTGGGGAAGGTCATGTTCCTAACCTTCCGTGAGAATCTTGGAATCATGGAACGACCCTATTCTGAGGGTCCTGTTGGACGATGAGCTCTAGGAGCTCAAAGGGGGGTTTTTGGGGATAGCTTCTCAGAGCTATAAGCACTTATGGTGCTTCTGCCCCACCGTTGTGATTATTGAGTTGGTTCTCCTCTCATTTATTTGTGCCCCGTATGCATCCTACCCATTGAGTTCAGGGCTCATGGGAAGTACCTCTCATTTGGTCAATGAGATGGGAAAGGCTAGAGACTAGTAGCAAAGACTGATGGACGCATTAGAATTTTTCGTACTCTCTATCTAGGATGGCATGGTCCAACCACTTGATCTGGGATCAAGTTTAGTGAGGTCTGGGACCTCTGCATGACTTCGGGTCAGATGAACCAACTCTGGGTTGGTTGCAGACTCTTTGTGAGTCTGATAGAGGTTTCGGACCTCTGGGCTGAATCTGTCAGCCGGGTATGATGTCTTTGTGACTGACCCACTTCTGTTCTGAAATAAAGAGGCTAGCAAAGAAAGTTACAGCGGGATGACGCAAGATGTTTGGATTGCACTAGTGGACGGAGTTCTCCCTAGTTGAGAGGGAGTGTTAAAATTGGAAAACTAGGTCCAAACTCCATGTTGTGCTACTCAGATGACGATCGCAATATTTTTATTGGATTCCTCTTTCGGAGAGGTGTAAGATTGATCTAAAGATCATCTCGATCGGATGAGCAGAACATGTACTTTGAATTTATTCCACTTATGTGCTGGGTCGGCCCGGAATAAAATATTGACTTAAATGTCTTAAAGGACGTGTCACACACCCCCAAAGATTCCTATATATTGGAGAGACTTGGAGTTCATTTGAGACACATTGGTGTGGAGGAATTCTCTCTCTTGATGGCGTTGGAGCTGCGTATTCTTTGTTTGGGTTGTTCTAGGGTTATGTGTGACACGCTTGGCTGAATGACCTATTGGAGACTTTGCTGGTAGAAGCATCCTGCTGATCGCCGTAACGCCACCATTTCTTATCTCTGTCTTGGCTTGTCTTCTATCGATCTATTAGTATGTTCTATCTTCTTCAGTATTGTACCCTAATCTGAAATGGCATAGAACATGAACTGAAATTAACACTCGGGGTACTAAACTCAGTTTAGCTCCCCAGATTCAGCCAAGCAGTCAGGGTTCTCTCCAGAATTTTTGTCCTTCAACCTTGGATGGCAAGAAAGTGGGGCAACCTTGGATGGAAAAAATGTGGGGCTGCTTTGCTCCCACACTTCCCCAGTATTAATAGCCAGGCCCCCTCAGCCCTAGTTAGCCCCCAGATGACATCATCAACAATTTTACAATGGTCAACACCCCTGCCTCGGCCATCAAGACTAGTAGCCAATGCATCCAACTCGAACTGCCCCAAGTGGCCTACCATCAATTCTGCCACAATAGTAAACATGTACTGCAAGATAGTATCTGCTATAGTGGGAGCTGCAAGCTTCCATTGGGCCTTGCACTCGGACCAGGTTGTCCTGCTCAATTCTTTGTGTCTGTGACTGCTATCTGAGGTGGGCATTAATTTGTCAAGCTGCACGTACTCGTGAACTCCGAACTCATTGTTGTGTTCATTGGAAGGATTCTGAACATTTGGGTACCTACCTTAACGTCATCATGCTTTTATGTACGAAACGTTAGTCACAACGGGTGCACTTTATTGGATGCCTTTGCAACTCTTTTCATGGGCTATTTCAGTGGTGTAGATGATGATCTAGGGTGCAACTTTGATTGTTGTTATAGATCAGATTTGGGCACTCTCTCTGAATGCTCTTTTGACATTTATCTTATGTTCATCCTTGCTTGAAGAGGGCGCTGCCATAGGTGGTATTTTAGCCTGTTTCTATACCAAAAAAACCACCATGATTTCACGAAATCATTAAGAGCAATTGAGATAGGGGAGAAGAAACAATAATGGATTTATCCTATTGGTTTTAAATATGTTGAGTAGAAATCATGGGTGTATCATATTTGAATTGAATTAATGTGTATTGATGAATTTAAATCATTGCTCGTTCTAACTTGGGAAATGTGTAATATTGAATTAGGTCTATTGATTCAATACGTGAACAAGAAAAAGAGCAAAGTCTATTCGAACAAAGAGTTTAAATGAATTTATGAGGGACACACCTTCTGGAGTCATAGGTATTAATGAGATACCTTCCAAAGGAAGTAATTTATCTACAATTCCATCTTCCCATTTAGATTTTACAGATGATGTATATGTCCCAGTAGTAATTGATACTTGCCATAATGTGGAGGCTACACTTGAAAATGGATTTGAAATTGATAGATTGCAATCATATAGAGAGTGGTTGATGAACGCTGATGTTGATCTAGTCATAAGAAATGCAATTCATGTAGCATACAAAACAATGATCTCTGACACAAAGAATGCAACATATACAGAAACAACAGTTGATGATCTACTAGGGTAAATAGTCATTTATATTTTGCTTATAAACTTTAGGGTTATAATTACATAACATATGATTATTAATAATATATTATATCGCAATGTTCAGGAGTAATATCAATGTTCTCGAAGAAGACACTAACACCAATGGACAACAAAATCAATCTCCTCCATCAGATGAACAAACTATACCATCTATTGGTGCATCTTTTCAACCTCTCTTAAAACATCCAAATGAATATGTTAAAGGAGAGGCAACTAATGGTATGCCATTCATAATCACATTAAATGAAAAAGGGCAAGTGTTAAATGATGAAAGTGGGAGAACATGGAGAGACATACTTCACCGTGAAGCATTGAGATTATTTGGTCCTACAATTACTAAAGATTTTCGTCATCAAGGTAAAACACATATACTATGTTTTTTCATAAATTGCATACTTAATTTATGTAGTATAAACTATAATCTTAATGTTTCATGTTTCATATTAAAAAAAATTATATATTGTACACAATGTTACATTCCCTAAATTTCATTACTACGATACTAGAAACCTTAAGATTTTTTCTATGGATTATTTACTTTCTACGTGTATTTCACAGATAAATCTAAGAAGGATGAGTTATTATCTCTTATTCATAAAGTATTGACAATTGTACCTCCAAAACAAATTCTTCATAGTGTTGTTGAATATATTAAAAATACCAGGAATGCTTTGAGAGGAGAATTGGTAAGAAACAAAAATGTAGTCAAGCTGCACTTCATAGGAGAAGGAGAGTGGAAGAGGTTATTGGATGAGATTGCTATTAAGAAAAAAAAGGAAGAATGGAACTTTGGTTGGAAAAGACAAATATGCACATACTTGTACAGTATCTTTGGAATGTGATCTTTGGAATGTGGTGGTTCATAAACCCAACATTGGAGTCTATAAAATCATAATTCCTATTCCTTTTGTCTTCATCGTGATTTTCATGGATTGCCTTGTCATCACTGGGAATCCTTTCTTCTAACAACTTTTACAAAGCTTCCTTTAATCGCCCTATCTTGACATTCATCATTGCTTCCATGTATTCTTTTAAACCATCGGTCAAAAATCCCACGTCCCCTTTTATACCATCTATCTTAACATTCATTGTGGCTTCCAATCCATTTTTTGTTACTTTTTGCGAGAGAGAGATTTGTTTTACTCTATCTCCTAAATTTGATATATCATGCTCATTTATTCCTCTTCTTCATGTATCATAGAAGAGGTTTATAGTTGGTTACTGGGTGTGCCAATTTTTTTGTTTCAAGGAATTTTGGAATCATATAATGATATCTATGCTTCACTATGCCCCTAGAATCACTGCAAACTGATTTTTCAAACATTAGTTATGAAACATTTAAAAAAATACACACCTTTTTCTTGCTTCTTAGGACCTCTATATTGAAATTGTTGTATCTTTGTAATTTTGGATCACAAAGATCTGAAATTTTGTCGTTTAGGAGACCTATGAGTCTTATCTCCAACCCCACATGCCAGACCCACATTGGATTCTTCAAGTCTTCAAGAAAGAGTTATGCCTAATTTCCCATGATGGCCTAATTATAGATTATAGACTGGTTCAGTAGAGCAGACTTGTATGGAGTGCCACATGTCAATGTTTCGACCTTCAGCCTTCAAAATGTTACCGAAAAAACTTAAGTGCGTCTAATATGAGTCAATTTTTACGAAATTCAAATTCGATGCTGAGAGAGAAAGTTATGACACCTATTTGAGATGGAATTCTTGAGCATTCAAAAACCCTAAATTCTTGGGACCATATCTTAGAAAATATAGTGAACCAAGATCTAAAAATTTTACACGAAGTTCATTAGGATTTCATCTCGAAATGGTCAATATTTTATCTCTGAACCTTCGTAGAAAATATTTTATAGCTAAAATTCGAAGATGGCATGTTTGCAGCAACAAAACCCTAGAATCTAAACCTCTCATGCCAAATGTTATGTAACGAGATCACAAAAAAGATAAATCAACCACTTAAAAATTAGCCTCTTCGAGGGGGAAACCTCTTTTACATCAAATACATGAAAAATTCTTGGATTATACAATTGATAAGACCTCCTTTGTATATATAGGAGTTTAAGGGGTCACAATATAATTAGAGTCTACATAACAATAATAATGTAAGGGCACAACAATAACAATAATGAGTTTCTATGGGGCACAACAATAACAACATGGGGATACATGGGCACAACAATAACAATAGGGAGGTATACTAACGACAACAATAAGGGGAATTACATAGAATTATAGGGACCTAAAGTAGCCTTCCCTATTATTAGCTTCTTACATGTGTTGAGAATGACCAATTTTTGTGCAGATGATCTCCCAAATTATTTGCCTTGTGTATTATTTGCTTCTTACATGTGTTAGAATAAAAAATTTTGGTGCACATGATCTCACAAATAAAGGTGTAAACTTGACATAGGAGTCCTAATAAGAAATGGTATTCCTTCCACTGCAACTATTTTTTAACAATGGGTCTCGAGTGTAAATTGTGTCTCTATCTATTGGCTATTTTGGAGAATAGACACCTCCAAATATGGTGTGTCCTTTAGAATATTAAATTGTTAACCTCCAACGTGTGGTTGATAGTAAAATTGTTAGCAAATATTGAGAATAAAAAGGGTCCTAAGGTTACATGTATAGTTTGCCTCGAAATATTTTTATTGTAGAGGTATAGTTGGCCTCAAAGGATTTCAATTGTACATGTATAGCTAGCCTTGAATAATTCTAATGGTTATTGGTAATTTGAGGAAACTCATGATGATGATGGTGTAGGGAGAGTTACAAGTACACCCATGGAGACAAGTGATGGAAGAATGGTTTAATAAACCATGCACACAATAGAGATCCTATTAAATTGACATTTGCTTCCTTGCATTCCCATATATGGTTTTTCTTATATATTGATGTCAACAACATAAAGTATGATGAAAATGCTAAGTTGGATCAAACATAGATATTATTGATTAAAAAATTGGACAAGTTAGGTGTGATAAATAATTCATTTCTCAATTAAATAGGAGCTCTAGAGATAATAGTCAAATAAATATCTAGATTGTGTGAATTTCAAATTTCAAGGTAGTATTTTAGAAATTGTTATTTTCGAATATAAAAATGAATAAATTTTCTGAGTATTGTGCTCATGGAATCTATCTATACCATCACTATATAACAGGACTCTAGAGATTATAGTCAAATAATTCATTTCTCAGTAGATAAATGTTTTTCGGATTAATCATATCCTAATAATGCGATTAATCAGAAAGACATTTATCTACATTATGGATCACAAAAGTTTTAGATCTAACAATTCATTTCTCAATTAAATAAAATCTCTAGAAATAATAGTCAAATAAATATTTTAGATTGTTTGAATTTCAAGGTAGTATTCTAGAAATTGTTACTTTCAAATGTAAAAATGAATTGAAGTTGAGTATTGTGCTCATGGGATATATCTATCCCATCACTATATAATGGGACTCTATCTTAATATGAAATCTGATTTAATAAATTATTGTTCTCTTGTTTTTATTATTTTATCCTATATTAAAATCCGTTGGAAGATATTACAACATTATAGTGAAGTCTGAAAAATATTTCTGTCACTTTGGCCATCAGTCTCGTACATGAATAAGATATTTCAATGATTCTATAGTGTAGTGAAATGCAATTTGAAAAGCATATATATTGACAAGGCATTCAATTTGATCAGACGATTAGTTGTTAATTGAGCTCTGATTAGGTGATTATTCATCCAATTTGATCGGACGATTAGTTGTTAATTGTAAATTTTTGTAGATGTTCTATGCTTGATGCAATTTTACTTTTATAATAGCAATCACATAAATAATTAATTAAAATGTTGATAGAACATACCAGTGGATCTATAGAAGACAAACCAGAAACAGGAGAATGTGTTGGTGCGTTACAGCGATCAGCAGGATGCTTCAACCAGCAAAGTCTTCTTGGTTGGCCAACCCAAAATGTGTCACAATAGTCCTCAAATCAATTATCCAGTCAACTCAAAGTCAACCCGAGAAAAGTTAACGCAGTCCAGAAAAAATTCAACGCAGGGCAGCAACAAGAAATTCAACGCAGCTCCAACTTCGGTCAAATTTTTGACCTCGATTTTTGTGCCAATGAGTACGGCCTACAAAAATTGAACTCTTCACAAAATTTCAGCTCAAATGGACAATGCATTGACCAAAGTCAACGCTGGTCAAACTTGCCCAGAAACCCTAACTGCAGAAAACTTGCTGCAGTAAATTTCGTCCTTTAGCTGCAGTAGATTTCGTCCTTCTTCTCACGTGGGAGATGAAACTACTTCTCAAATGCCTGTAGATAATGAGAAGTGTGTGGATGAGATGAGTGAAAAGCTCTCCAACGTTGACTGTATTTATATCCATCATTGAGGTGTGTGACACATCTGTTGGGGGTGTAAAACCTTACGACCGACCTGCACTTAAATTTATTATAAATAATAAATTCAAAATAAATGTTCTGCTCATCAGATTAAAATCAATTTTATATCGATTTTACACCTCTCCGAAAGAGGAATCCAATACAAATATTGAAATCTTCATCTGAGCATCACAAGATGGAGTTTGGACCTAGTTGTCCAAATTTAACACTCCCTCTCAACTAGGGAGAACTCCATCCACCAGTGCAATCAAACATCGTGCGTCATCCCGCCGTAACTTTCTTTACTGGCCTCTTTATTTCAGAACAGAATTGGGTCAGTCACAAAGACATCATCCCTCGGCTGACAAATTCAGCCTAGAGGTCCGAAACCTCTATCAGACTCACAAAGAGTATCCAACCAACCCGAAGTTGGTTCATTTGACCCAAAGTCAGGCAGAGGTTCGAGACCTCACTAGACTTGATCCCAGATCAAGTGGTTGGACCGTGCCATCCTAGATAGAGAGTACGGAAATCTCTGATGCGTCCATCAGTCTTTGCTACTGGTCTCTAGCTTTTCCCATCTCATTGGCCAAATGAGAGGTACTTCCCATGAGCCCTGAACTCAATGGGTAGGATGCATACGGGGCACTGATAATGAGAGGTGAACCAACTCAATAATCACAACGGTGGGGTCCAAGCACACCAACAAGGTTTGGCAAGCCTAGCCTTGTGGTTGCTCATAGCTCCGAGAAGCTGTCCCCAAGCCCCCTGGAGCTCCTCGAGTTCATCGTCCAATAGGACCCACATCATAGGGTCGTTCCACGATACCAAGTCTCTCACGGAAGGTTAGGAGCTTGACCTTCCCCAGGGGCTTAGTGAGAATATCCGCGACCTGCTCATCAGTTCCTATATGATTGAGCCTTACGGTGCCTCGCTGTACCATATCTCGGATGAAATGGTATCTGATATCAATAAGCTTGGATCGGTCGTGGAAAAAAGGATTCTCGGTCAAGAGAATCCCGCTCTGATTATCACAGAGTATCACGGTGGTATCTAGCACATGTCCAAACAGCCCACTAAAGAGCTTTCGCAACCAAACTGCTTCACAACAGGCCATACTTGCTGCAATGTATTTGGCCTCTGCGGTGCTCAAAGCCACCGACTTATGCTTCCTACTCATCCATGAAATCGAAGAATAACCAAGATTGAAGCAGCATCCCGATGTGCTCTTATGATCCACCACACTGCCAGCCCAGTCGGCATCAGTATATCCACAGAGTGTCACGCTTCCGGCAGTGTATCTCAACCCATGGTTTATCGTGCCCCGAAGGTATCTCAGAATATTCCTGGCACCAACCCAGTGAAAGTGATGAGGCTCAACCATCTGTTGACTCAAAGTGTTCATTGCAAAACATATATCTGGACAGGTGTTCACTAAGAACATCAGAGCCCCTATGAGTTGACGATACTCAGTAGGATTTGCCAATACGAGCCCAGCAACGCTGCCACTCAACTTCTTGAAGTTGAGTTCCATTGGTGTTGACACAGACTTGCAGTCCACCATACCAAATCTTTCCAGACGTTTCACAATGTATTTTCCTTGAGAAAAGAAAATCTCTCCAGGTCTCTGCCATACCTCCAGGCCTAGGAAGTAGTGCATTAGTCCTAGGTCCTTCATCTCGAACTCAGCAGCGAGCTCCCTCTTGCATTGATGAATGAGAGGGTTAGCGCCTGTCAGGAAGAGGTCGTCCACATACAGCACCAAAATGAGAGGCTTCCCCTGGACAACCTTGAAGTAAAGTTTCGGATCAGCATTACTTCGAGTAAAGCCTAGCTTCATCAAGTAGCTATCTATCCTCTCGTACCAAGCTCTGGGTGCTTGCTTCAACCCATAGAGGGCTTTCTTCAACCTGCAGACATGAGTGTCCCCATCTTGGACTTCAAACCCCAGAGGTTGTTCTACATACACCTCTTCTTTTATTGCACCATGCAGAAAAGCGGTCTTGACATCCATCTGATGAAGACTCCATCCTTGCATAGCAGCAAGGGCTATGATTGATCGAATGGTGGTATATCGTGCCACATGTGCAAATATGTCATCATAGTCTATTCCTTCCTTTTGAGAGAAGCCACGGGCAACAAATCTTGCCTTGAACTTTTCAGCACTCCCATCAGATCCATGTTTGATCTTGTAGAGCCATTTCGCGGTGACAACAGATTTGTCCTTCGGTCTCGGGACCACATCCCATACATCATTCTTCATTATGGACTCATATTCTTCGTGCATAGCATCCTTCCAGACTTGATGCTTTACGGCTTCCTCAAAAGATCCAGGTTCAAATTGTACAATAGTACTCATGGCAGCTAGATACCCTTGGTATCTACACGGCTTCTTGCTTTCTCGGAATGTCCCCCTCGGGGCAGCATGTCCCTCGGCATCTTCGAGAGTGTCCCTGAGCCATGATGGTCTCTTTCTCAGTGAAGGAGATGGATTGATTGGGTCCATTGGTCCTTCAACATCAGGCATTGTCTCATACTGCGGTTCTTCTTGATTTCCAGGCCTTGCTTCATGATTTTCCTCAGATCTTGGAAGATCTACTACTTTCTTCAGGGAAGCATCTTCGTCAAAAAGTGACATCATGGCATATCTCTACTTCCCTTTGACCAGGTACATAGACTCTATAGGCCTTAGAGGTTTCGCTGTAGCCCACAAACATTCCTTTCTTCCTAGAAGCATCCAGCTTACTTCTCTTTTCTTTTGGCACATGAAAATAAACAGGACATCCAAAAATTCTAAAATGTGAGACGTTAGGTTTCTTACCAGTGAAAACCTCTTCGGGAGTTTTGGAGTCCAGGGCGGAATGAGGGCATCGGTTTTGAATGTATACAGCAGTATTCGCAGCTTCTCCCCACAGAAACTTCGGTAGACCCTGGTCACATAGCATGGCACGGGCAGCTTCCACAATGGTCCCGTTCTTTCGTTCAGCAACGCCATTCTGCTCAGGAGTATAGGCAGTAGTAGTCTCCCTCTTAATGCCAGCTTCTCTACAAAAGTCCTTGAACTCATTTGACTCATATTCAGTGCCATTGTCGGTCCTCAAAATCTTGATCTTCTTCCCTGTCATATTTTCCACCAAGGCTTTGAAGGTACGGAACTACATGAAAGCCTCATCCTTCTTCTTCAAGAAGTATATCCAGGTTTTGTGGGAGAAGTCATCAGTGAATGTCATATAGTAAGAACATCCTCCTAGGGATGTCACGGGTAGCATACCAGATAGATCAGAATGGACCAGTTGCAAAATATCATATGTCTTTGTGACACTTGAGGGGAAAGGTCCCCTTGTATGCTTTCCTTCGGCACAACCCTTACATACACCTTCATGATTATTTCCAAAGTCGGGCATCCCTGTCACCACCTTCCTTGCTTCGAGAAGGGCCTTGTAATGAAGGTGTCCAAACCTTCGGTGCCATAGTTCAGTTTGTCGAATAGTATCACATGTCATAGCTCCTAGAGGACTTCCTTCAACCTGGTAGAGTGTTCCAACTCTAAAACCAATCACAATAGCTTCCTTGAGATTCTTCTTCCACATGCGCACTTTTCCATCAATGAATGCCACATTGAAGCCTTTGTCTTCAATCGCTGATATAGACACAAGGTTCTTCTTCAATTTTGGTACATAGAGTACATCTTGCAAATGTAGGACTTGTCCTTAAGACAAGTGGAGGGTCACAGTCCCTGTCCCTTTTACGGGATATGTGGCATTATCTCCAAGGATAATTTCCAGATTAGTATCCTTCTCAACCATGTCAGAGAGTGCTTCCTTGAACCCAGTGATGTGTCTTGAGGCACCACTATCTATCAGCCAGACATCCATAGTGTTGGGCGGGGATGCAACAGAGAGGGCAGATACACGAATGTATTCAGTTCTTTTATCAACAACATTTGACTCCTCATACCTGGAGTTTCTAGACCTTTTGAAAGGTTGATTGTTTCCGCCAGAGGGAGCCTTCCTCTTTCCTTTGGACCTGTCGTTTCTTTGATTTCCATTTCTTCGGTTGTTGTTGTTGTCGTCATCACTATCAAGAGAATCCTTCTTGAAAGGACATTCTCTAGCATAGTGACCAGGCCTATGACAAGTGAAACACTTGCCCTTCTTTCCTTGGGCCCTTGCTCTTCCTTTGTTCTTAGGATCACTAGAGTTCTTATTTCTAGAATGAGAAGCGTAGGCAACATTTATGTCATTTTCATATTCCTTCATTCTTGTCTCTTCTTGCATGCATCTTGATAGTAGCTCGTCAAAGTTAGGAATTGTATTATTATTGAGAATGGTAGTGTTGAATACTTGCCATTCATATGGGAGCCCTCTAAGTGCGGTGAGTACCATCTCACGATCGGCTATTGTCTCCCCAATAGCCAGCAGATTGTTCTTGATCTCGGTCAATTTCAGAAAGTATGTTTGGATAGACTCATCCCTGCCTTTCTTCAGATTCTTCAATTGATTCTTGAATAATAGCACTTGGTTTGCATTGTTTACTTTGAACATTTGTATCAACTTATCATACATCTCCTTGGATGTTCCTAACTCAGATATGTAGGCAACCAGACTTTTATGTATGGATTCCTTGATCATTAGCTTTGCTTTGATCTCTCCCTTCTTATACTTGGTTTTAGCAGCAGCAGTAGCAGTGGATGGAGGTTCTTGTATCTTACCCAACACATAGTCCATGAGATCATGGTCTTCCAATTTGAGATCTAATATCATCTTCCAAGCATGGAAGTCATCCCTTCCAGTCAGCTTGTCATCCTCCTTGAAGCCATAACTTGTGGAACTCATTTTTCTCAGATGGTGATTGCTATAAGTTAGGGCTTGTCTTCACCTCACCTCTGATACCATGTAAATTTTTGTAGATGTTCTATGCTTGATGCAATTTTACTTTTATAACAGCAATCACATAAATAGTTAAGTAAAATGCTGATAGAACATACCAGTGGATCTATAGAAGACAAACCAGAAATAGGAGAATGTGTTGGTGCGTTACGGCGATCAGCAGGATGCTTCAACCAGCAAAGTCTTATTGGTCAGCCAACCCAAAATGTGTCACAACAGTCCTCAAATCAATTATCCAGTCAACTCAGAGTCAACCCCAGAAAAGTTAACGCAGTCCAGAAAAAAGTCAACGCAGCGCCAACTTCGGTCAACTTTTTGACCTCGATTTTTGTGCCAATAAGTATGGCCTACAAAAATCGAACTCTCCACAAAATTTCAGCTAAAACGGACCATGTGTTGACCAAAGTCAACGCTGGTCAAACTTGCCCAGAAACCCTAACTGCAGAAAATTTGTTGCAGTAAATTTCATCCTTTAGTTGCAGTAGATTTCGTCCTTCTTCTCACGTGGGACATGAAACTGCTTCTCAAATGCCTGTAGATAATGAGAAGTGTGTGGATGAGATGAGTGAAAAGCTCTCCAATGTTGACTGTATTTATATCCATCATTGAGGTGTGTGACACCTCTGTTGGGGGTGTAAAACCTTAAGGCCGACCTGCACTTAAATTTATTATAAATAATAAATTCAAAATAAATGTTCTGCTCATCAGATTAAAATCAATTTTATATCGATTTTACACCTCTCCGAAAGAGGAATCCAATACAAATATTGGAATCTTCATCTGAGCATCACACGATGGAGTTTGGACCTAGTTGTCCAAATTTAACATTAATTGAGCTGATTAGGTGATTATTTATCATGCAATCAGTGAAATTTTTAGAGATAAAGAACAAAAACTGAGTATCATCCAGCTTGGGCGTAAACCTCTATATAAATGGGGTTCTACATTATAGAATTTATTCCCGTTAATTCCAATTCTCTCATAGACCGAAACCTATAATATTATAGCGAGCAGCAATGGAGTTACTATCCATCGTCCCATTGGCTTCCAATTCATGCTTACACAGATTGTTGATGAGTTCTGCTCATAAGCCTCAACCTTTCTGGAGAACCATGCATACTCTGAGAATGACTAGGAAATGGAAATCTGTGTTGCCTTCCATGAGCATGAGCTTGACGATCATTGTATCGGGTGATGGTGTACAAAGACAGATAGATGGTAATTATCAGCCCGTCCTCTGGAACGATGATATCATACATCTTCTATCAACGCCTTATGGGGTAATTCTCTTTAAGTTTCTTCTTCTGCATATTCCTCCTCTTTCGTTTACATCATATTCAGTAATATTCTCCACCACTTTACATTATTTGACGGATATGGTTAGGAACCTGCGTACCGCGACCGTGCTGATAGAGTTGTTGGGGAAGTAAAGGAGATATTCAATTCACTTACACTCACTCCCCTCAGTGATCTCCTATTGATAGCGTTGAACGTTTGGGAATCGATAGGCATTTCAAAAATATGATAAAATTAGCGCTCAATTATGTTTACAGGTCACTCACCGTAACTCTAACATCATTATCTGTTATGTGTTATGTGTTATGTTTTATATATGGATTACATGTTGTTGGAGTAATTATTGCACTTTTATGGAATTCTTAATTTCTATTCTAGGGATTTAATTACAGATTTGGAAGTTTACCAACACTTGTGAGTTTTGGTGTAACGACAATCCTCTTGATGGTATCAGAGCTTTGGACACAAGTTTCATAACCAAAACTGCTTTTGAGGGGGTGTTGATTCCCCCTAGGCACATTTGAGGGGGTGTTGGAGTAATCACCACACTTCTATGGAATCCCTTGGGGTCACATACATGGTGGAGGTTTACTCCCGATCTCCTACTAACATCTGGTGTTGGTGTCTTGATTGTGGTGTTTGTCCCCCGTGCCTTGGTTCTCTTTGTGATGCTTCAGTCCATTATTGCAGTCCTCAATAAAACAGTGGCATATTCCCATTTGTGTAAATTTCGCTCTACGTTAATACTTCCCTACATGAAAATTTTGATGTAACCACAAACCTATTCACATCTAATAATAAACTATTTTGATCACCAGTTATTGGAGCGAAAAAGGCATTGGATGTGGGCGAGAGAGTGTTGTCACTGATCTCAACTCAACTGCCTTGGGTTTTCGAACTCTTCGACTACATGGATACCCGGTGTCTGCTGGTATATATCCACGTATTATTAATAAATCATAATCATTCCTTGAATTTATGTCACTATGATAGCTAAACTGCCATCTAAGTATCATTCAAATATGAAATTTCATTCTTTATTTTCTCAACGATCCTACGATAGCTTCTTCTCTTTTGACGTCAATGAAAAGTTTAATTTTGTTTCAGACGTTTTGAAACATTTCCAAGACCAAAATGGGAAGTTTGCATGCTCTCCCAATCCGACAGAGGGAGAGATAAAAAGCGTTGTCAATCTATATCATGCTTCCCTCATTGCCTTTTCCGGTGAGATAGTTACGGAGGAGGCTGAAATCTTATCATAAAATTATCTAAAAAGAAACTCTACTAAAGATTCCGGTCTGCAGTCTTTCATGAGAGGTGATCACTATTAATATTATGTACCTCCTCATTCACACATCACACCATGTTTGGTGGTTTCATTATGTGTTTTAGTGTTTAAATTTGCATATAGGGGACGTTCTGGAATATGGTTGGCACACGTATTTGCCACGATTAGAAGTAAGGAATTATATGGTCGTTTTTAGGCAGGATATTAAGAACAGGTATGGTAAATAGTTTCAAAATGACGTTGTGTTTCTATATTAGTCTAGATTCATCTTAATTCCTGATCTATCAAGTGTCGATAGTTCAAATTTATGGAGGTGCAAACTTTTTTTTTTAGTGTAAAACTTGAGAAAAGGTTTGCACCTCAAAGATTTGATCTTTTTCTGTGCTTGATAGATCTTGAGTTAAGATGGATCTAGGTTGGTTTAGTAGGCCAAGGAAAATCTGTTGATAATATAAGGAACATATGATTAATTTGATCAATAATATGTAATTACATCTAATATCAATATCACCATTTTAACTCTTTATATTCTAAAATAGCTTTAATGATGAAAAATGATGAAATAATTTTTTTAATGCAAAGTGACAATGTAATAATATTGAATGATAGAAAATGTGAATAATAAGAATGTAGTCAATTACAAATAGTCTTCATCCTCTCAAATTATTTTACTGTACTATTTTTATTGTCACCATCATTAGTTTTGTCATCTTTTCATATCAATTATATGGTAAGTTTCAATGGTTTCAGAATGAACCTATTGAACTGTTACGATCTATAGTTTCAAAATGAACCTATGTTTACATATGAAGAATCTGCATAAGAAAATGGGTAAAGTTCCATGATTAAAAATCATAGCTTTCATAAAATGGGGTAAAGTTCCATAAAGTTCCATGATTAAGATTTATGTATTTATTTTTGTTCATCTATGAAGTAAGCATTTTAATGTCTTTCCTGGCTGGATAATTATGTAATTTATATGGTCACATTATTATGTATCAATAGTTTGAGAAACAAAGATATTATTTTATTGTTTTTAAGATATTATTATTGCTTTTTTCACTAGTTTGATTTCCGTGTATCTTGAATATATACTTTGCATTGTTTCAGGAATACAGAGAAGCTTTTAGAACTTGCAAAACTGGAGTTCAACATCTTTCAATCTATACAGAAGAAAGAGTTAGAGAGTCTCTTCAGGTGATGCGAAATATGCCCTCCAGTATCTTGCCTCGGAGATGAAACATCGATTTTAGTAGATGTCCAGTAAAGTAAAATATGAAATTTGTATATGTAAATGGTGCAAATATTTCGGCTCGTCTCATATCACCTTCACTCGACATCGTCACGTGGAATACTACACTATGGCTTCTTGTATCGCGTTTGAGCCTCAACATTCTGGATTCAGACTCGGCTTTGCCAAAGCCTGTCATATCATCACTGTACTGGATGATATGTACGACCTCTTTGGAACAGTTGACGAGCTCAAACTCTTCACAAAAGCAATTGAGAGGTGATGATGATCAGTGAAGAAAAATTTAGAAGAATATTTGTGTGCTTATCCACTAATGGGCTTTGTGTGTAATGAGCAGATGGGATCCGTCCGCGACAGATTGCCTTCCAGAATATATGAAAGGAGTGTACATGATGGTTTACGATACTCTCAACGAAATGTCTCCGGAGGCAGACAAGGCTCAATGCCGAGACATGCTCACCTATGTTCGACAGGCTGTATAACATAACAAACAATAACTTATTTTAGATTTTGTACTACTTTAAATTTTTTGGGTCGGGAATATTTTGATGATTTTGCTAATATTTCAAAATCTAATGAACAGATTGTAACTACATCAATTCTTACACCTAGTTACTATAACCTAGTTATCAATTCTTATACCTAGTTACTATGGATCAAATTTCAAATATTTTTTCAAAGTCTGTAATGAAATAAGTGGGTTAATGATTAAGAGCATATATTTGAAGTTATACTTTGAAATTATAGGATTATGACAAATAATGAAGAGAAATCTGATTTGTTTTCTCAATATTCAAAATAGTTAAATAGAATACATATAAAATATCAACCATAAATAACTAATAACTAGAGTGAAAATAGACTAAACTAAAATAAAATTGAATTGGCTATGACACCTAGCAACAACATAATCAAAATGTGATGACACCTAGCATAGAACATACAGTAACATTAATATCTCAATAGGGTAGAATATGTATGCATTTGTAGACTTGGGAGTTAAATAATTATAAGGAAATGAGTGTCTTGTCCCACAAACAAAAAGTCTCATACACCAATTGTGAAATTGAAAGAAAAGATGGGAGTGCTCCAAGAAAGAAACTGTTAGCTAGTTAGCTAGGGTTTGAAAATTTTGAACAGGGAATTTTTAGGTTTTCACCACTGGTTCAACGATGGCAGCCTCCTCGGGAGGGGGGCCAAATCCCTCCTACCGAAATGTCACCATCGGAGATCAATCAACCAAATAGCAACAAACTGGAACTTCTCAGCAAAGAATGAATCCAGTTTTAGGAGCAGAATGGCAAGCAAAAAAAAGGGACAATGAAGAAACCAAGATTTGTCATCCCCGCATCTAAGTTGGATGAATACAGAAGCTATATGAAGAACCATGCATTAATCTGTAAGTTTATTGGTATTTGGCCTACCGAAAAAGATTTTTTAAAATGGATACAAATAAAATGGCAGCCCAAGGGTCACATTGATCTCAAATTTGGGGCAAAGTGTTTTTTTTTACAGTTATTTTTACTAACCTATTAGACAAAGAACACATTTTTGAGGGAGGGCCATATTTTTATAACAATGTAGGGCTTTTTCTCAGACAGTGGGAGGAATATTACAACCCAGATCAAGAGAAATTTCTTGCTGCACCTGTTTGGGTTCGGTTATTTGGCCTTCCAATGGATTTCTAGGATCCGGATATATTAGAAGGCATAGGAAATTCTTTAGGCAATTTTGTTAAAATAGCAGAAACCACTCGCCATGGTCGTTATACTTCTTTTTCTCGAATTTGTGTATATATGAATATTGGAATAGGAAGGAAATATCTGGCCTCAGCTTCTTGACTATGAACATATCCCTTTTCGATGTCGGAGATGTCACGAGTATGGGCATCTGTATAAATCATGTCCTCTAAATGTCACTGAACAAAAACCCTTCAGTCAATCTGCATCTAATGAACATAATCGCCCGAGAGAAGATGGCTTTGTTACAGTAACTAATAAAAAACGTAGCAACAGAGCTGTAAATAATGCTCAAAACCAGAATGCCATGCAGAATCCTCCAGTCCAGAAAACAACAAAACGGTATGAAATATTGCAGGAAGAAGGTGAACTGTTGACTGTTGAAATCGTAGATGAAGGAATAGAACCTGGTCAATAAGCGGTGACTCAGAAAAATTTGTCAATAAAACGAAAGGCAACCCAGGATAATGTTGAGACTGAGGAGAGTAGTTTGCTGGAACTCACACCCATGGATGTGGAACAAAATAAAGATGACCTAAGTGCAGAAGAAAAAGTTTTGAAACACCTACTATACCAATGGAGGAATCTGGATGATAGGTTCATCCCGGCGGATTAGAAGAAACTGTATAAAGAAACCTTTGAACATTATTTGACAGCTCAAGCACACAAGGAAGTACAAGAAATTGAACAAGCAGTTGGGAAGAACACTAATCCTCAACCAAAACCATCCAAAAAACGAGGAAGAAGAACTTTACAGGAATCAATACAATTGGTTGGAGAAATGTTGATTAATACTGGAAAGATAATACTGTTAACAATGGTATTCCAACAACTACCTAAAGTTACCTAATGAAAGTAATCTCCTAGAATATTAGAGGCCTTAATAGTAAAGGAAAACAAAGATATCTGAAAGAAAGATTAAAAGTTGAGAAACCTCAGGTCATGTTAATTCAAGAAACGAAGGTTTCAGGTTAGAAGCTTCAACACATTATTCAATCCTTTAAACTTCAATATGAGGTGATGGCAATTGACTCAATAGGTACGGCAAGGGGAATAGCAATTGTTTGGAATGCAGCTGAAATAGTAGCAGAAGGATGGATGGGTCTTCACAGAATTCTAACTGGTAATTTTCGACAAATTCGATCAGAAGAAAAGATTCTCATATCGGTTGTTTATGGGCCTCCAATTCCAGGAGAAAGAGAAGAGTTCCTTCAAAGTATAAGGGCTTTGAATAATATGCATCAAGAGAAATATTGGCTTCTTGGGGGAGATTTTAAATAGAAAAAGAAGGAGGAATAAGAAGAGAAGATCCAGAAATGGAGCTTTTCAAAAACTTGTTAACAGATCTGCGTTTAGTAGATATTCCCACGGTGAATGGGAAATTTACTTGGAATAATAGACGTGGTGAATGTCATCAAGTAGCATCACGGTTGGGCCGCTTTATTGCCTCGGAAGCTCTGGTAGTTTTAGATATCTATTACGAGGCAGTTATTTTACCTATGCTTGGATCAGACCATTGGCCGATTAGAATAGAAATAGATGCAAAAGAAGCTCCGAAAAATAGAGCTTTTAGGTTTGAATTATTTTGGTTAAGATATCCAATATTTCTGGAAAACGCTAAAAATTGTTGGACTTCTAATCAGATTATTGGAATAAATAAGGTGCACTCCTTTCAATTAATATTAAAGCAATTACAAGTCGAAATAAAATGGTGGAATAGAGTAGAATTTGGAAATATTCAACAGGCTCAGATTCGATTGAAAGAAAAAATGCAAGATATTCAACAAAGAATAATCCTTCATGGCAGAACAGAAGCACTAGCAGTTGAAGAAGGTAATACACTCAGCCTGCAAGAGGAATGTAGGAAACAAGAAGAGATTTTATGGAAACAGAAATCACGGATTCAATGGCTAAAAGAAGGTGAGAGAAATACCAATTTTTTCCATAAGACAATGATACAGAGAAGGCAGCACAATAGAATCTTTTCGTTGAAAGATCAAAATGGTAATAGATTGCTTAAACATGAGGAAATGGAAAAGGAGTTGGTTGATCATTTCAAAAATTTGCTTACAGAATCTAATCATAATAAACAAGCAGCAATTGAAAAAATAACTGCTCATATTCTGACAGTGGTTACCAGAGAAAAGAACTTAGCTTTACTATGGGAAATCAGCCTCCAAGAAGTTGAGGAAGTAGTCATGAACATGCCCCAAAATAAAGCTCCTGGACCGGACAACTTTACTAGTGAATTTTTTAAAGCCTCCTGGAGTTTTAGGAGTCATGATATTTTAGAAGTAGTTGAGGAATCAAGGAGAAATAGCACTGTGTATCCAGCCCTAAATGCAACTTTCTTAACTCTTATACCTAAACAGAAAAATTCAGATACCCTTGTTGGATTTAGGCCTATTGCTCTTTGTAATTTCATTTATAAAATTCTCTCCATAATTATGGTGAATAGACTTAAACCTCTTCTGCCAAGGCTGATTGCCCCGGAGCAGACTGGTTTTGTTAAAGGAAAACAAATCTTAGACGGAATTGTGATTGCCCAGGAAGCAATTCATTCCTTAAAAACTATGAAAAGAAAAAGAATGCTAATCAAATTAGACCTCTCTAAAGCATATGATCGCATTCACTGGCATTACTTGATAGAGGTTCTGCGAGCGTTTGGATTTGATGATAGATGGTTACAATGGCTGCGGTCTTTTATTTCTTCTCCAAATTTCTCCATTTTACTTAATGGTATCCCGGCTCAACCGTTCAATATTTCTCAAGGCCTCCATCAAGGAGATCCTCTATCTCCATTTCTATTCATTATCGCTGTTGAAGGACTGGGCAGATAATCAAGGCTCATCTTGTTGAAGGAAAGTTGCAGGGTTTAAGGTTGTGGGAACCTGATCTTCCCCTAACACACCAGTAGTTCGTTGATGATATCCTGCTATTTTGTCAGACTTCGGTGAAAGAAATCAAAGATATTCTACAGATCCTGGAAATCTTTATGGAAGCATCAGGTACACAAATAAATAATGATAAATAAAATGTTTATTTCTTTAACTCCAATAATGCAACTCAAAAATTCTTAGCCAGAACTCTTGGGTTTAAAATAGGTTCTTTTCTTATGAAATATTTGGGAATTATTTTAAATACTGCTCTAGTAAGAATTGCAGATTGGAAGGATCTCATTATAAAAGTGGAGAAAACAATACATCATTGGGCATTTCGAGTACTCAACGCTCTTGGCAGAATTATTATGCTAAAATCAGTGCTTCAATCCCTCCCTCTTTACCAATTATCAGGAAGAGCTTGTCCTAAAGGTATTTGTAATCAAATGGTCAATCTCTTCAAGAAGTTTTTATGGCAAGGCACGCAGGCCAATAGGAAATGGGCTCTCTTAACATGGGATAAAATTATTAAACCAAAATCTGCAGGAGGATTGGGACTACGAGATCCCTTGGTTTTAAATAATGTTATGGGTGCTAAACTATGATGGAGATGGATTCAAGGAGGACATGATCTATGGAAGAGTATATGGGAAACAAAATATGATATGCCGCATTCAGTTACAGGTAAATTGAAAGTGGATATAGTACCAAAAGGTTCTTCAATTTGGAATCTAGCAGCAATGAACAGGCACCTAATTCGATCCCATAGTTTCTGGGAAGTGAGGGAAGGAAGAATGACACTCTTTTGGGAAGATTCATCGCAGAAAAGAGAAAAACTGTTTAGTAGACTTGATTTAGGGGAAATTTTTATTTTTACTAATACTCTGAACTACAGACTAATTAACAACTATTGGTTTCAACAACAGAATAGTTAGTGGAGAAAATGGAAGGAGAAAATCCATTGGCCAGAAGCTCCGGAAACGCAACAATGGGCTAACTTGGAAAAATAACTCAAATCAAGGAAAATTTGCCAAGCAAATGGTTCATATATTCTCCGATGGAGTTACCAGACAAAAGGAATGTTCACTATCAAGGAAGGATATCATATTCAATCACAAAATGCCCTTAATAATGAAAGAATTATATGGAAAAAAATTTGGGTATCGAAACATTGGCCAAAAGTAGAATATTTTCTATGGTTGTTAAGTCATCGTAAAATTCTGACATGGGAAAATATGCAGAAGCGAAGAATGTATGGGCCCTCTAGATGTTATCTATGTCGTGCAGGAATTGAAACAATAGAACATCTTCTCAATAGTTTCCCCATCATAGAGACTCTGGGGAGACGTTTAGAACAACTATTCAGACAAACAGATAGAGATAATTAGAATATAAATGAAAGCATTAGAAATTGGTGTAGAGGAGGATTTAAATGTGAAGTTCTAAATATAGCCTGGAGATTATCAATTGGGTTTCTCCTCTGGAGCATATGGAAAGAAAGGAACCATAGGATCTTCAGAGATGTAGAACAAACCATGAATCAAATATGGCAGAAATTAATAGAGAATATCCGTGAAACTATCTTAGTGGAAAGCTGGGCTGATGAAGATTGGCATGCGAAATATTTTTAAGCTCAAATGCTTGCCAATTTAAATTTAAAACCCCAAATGTTATACAAAAATCTTTGGAAATATAAACCTCCATCTCAAAATATAGAAGAGAAGTGGAAGGCCCCCCAAAATGGATTTATTAAACTCAATTATGATGGTGCTTTAAAAGGTAATCCGGGTCAAGCAGGAACTGGAGGGATATTCCGGAACTCTCTAGGGGAAGCCTGTCAGGTTTATGCATCAGATTTGGGCTTTGAAACCAATAATGAAGCAGAATTAATCGCAGTAAAACAAGGGTTACTCATAGCCATAAGAGAAAACTATCAATGCCTCATTGTAGAAGGAGACTCTGCAATGGTTACAGGTGTTCTTTGCAAATTATAACAAGGTTCGACTTGAGAGAAAATAAGTAAAAGTTGGAGAATGGTGTCTCTAATTCAAGAAATAAGCATGCTGATTAGAGACATCCAGTATCTGATACCAAGACACATTCGTCGAAAAGGAAATGAGGTGGCAGATTATTTAGCTAATTGGGGTTGTAAAAATTCTGATAGGAATTTGGATGCAAGACCAAGTGATCGAATCTGGAACATTGAGTTACATTCCCTTCAGCTTATTATACAAAAAGATCTCAGAGAAAATGAAGAACCCCGATCGGGGTGGCGGAATGAGAGCACAACATTGCCATCTGTAAGGCATGTTAGAGGATAATTAAGGCAAGTTAATGGTAAGAGGTGTGGCTCAGCTCACACGCTGCATACCCACCATCCCAATGAACTTTCATTATTACAGTAATTGTCTCGACAAATTGGCTCTGTCTCGGCAGCAAGGTAGGAGGATTATATCCTTTTCCTGTTTTGGTTGTGATTCTATCCCTCTTCGAACTGGAGAAAGGCTTTGCAAAGCGCCAAGGACGCTGACGAGGAAGGACGGGTTGCGTTTCTCGATAGGGTATGTTCTGGTTTCTCTTATTATGGCTTCAAATTTAGTTCTGCCTCCATGATTCAAGAAGATGTCTTCTGCTATTATGTCAGGTGGTGTCGATCAAGCTGATTTTTTAGGTTCTCTACTTGGTTTTATAGGCCTGCATGTGATGATAGAAGGAATTCACTTTAATTTCCAGCCCTGTTTTCGTAGTCCTAATTTCCATCTGGTTTTCTGTATGGGGTTTCATTTCTGCATTATTCCCACAGCATGCAGCCTTGGGGATAGTTCTGGTTTATATCTGAAGACGCATTCTGCTTATATTCAAAATGCGATTTTATATATGCCTTGTAGTGTTTGTTGGGACCTCGTTCAATTTAAGGGTTCTAACACAGTGTGCTATTATTTTCACTGTCGCACCTTCAAATTATGTATTCGCAATATTGCTGAACCAAATCAGTTCTGGGTTGGTCATATAGTTGTTGAGAAGTCCGTTGGGAACAGTCATTTACATGGTCATTTCCTCAACTACAAGATTTTTGTTTCTGTCTTTTTCCAAGATAATAGTCAAGGTCTGAGCAATTTGGTTCTGTTAAAACTTACCAAGAGTCTGTCTGTCAATGAGTTTAGCCCTTATTATTATAATTATTGTAAGAATTTCAACTCAGTAGTATTCCAAAGCACCATTAATAGTTTGAGCCAGTTCGCTCAGTCTCATCTCGACATCTGTTCATCTATGAATGGCGTAACTGCTCTGTCTCATATTTTACGAAGGAATCAAGAAGGGTTGGTCTGGTATGAGGATTCTAAGTTTTACGTATTCGCTACTGTCCCATATACAATTTTTTTCAATTCAAAGCAGGAACAGGGACATTCAGGTTACAATGACAAAAGGAAAGGGAAGGAAAATTCACTCAAACCAAGTTGCAGAAAGAAGCAAAAGAGGAAGGAAAACCAATCAACAGACCTTTGAAAGCTTAGCAAATAGCTATGAAACTGGAATTCCGATAGAAATTCGGAAAACAATACAGGGATGGGAAAGAGATACTGATGATGAAGATGGTGATATCCAGGAAGGAATATACTTCCTCTCAGACCTAGGCAGTGCATGAGGGAGAGTCTCTCTCTTTCAACAATCTGTTAAAACTTACTGGAAGATCAAATGTGTGCTTGCAAAAGCACTGTTGATTACACAGGAAAGACAACTAAATTCTTCCTCGCTGTTTGAGCTCCAGCAGATGAAACAAGACATGAGGGAAATGACAAAGGCACAGATCCAAGCAAATGTGAGATTAGCACAGATGGAGCAACAACTGCAAAACCTGTAGCAAGCTGAGATGTCGGGGTCAACTGCAAAAGACCCTGCACCTGTTGATTCATCAGATGGTTAACTCTCTTTTTTATTATGGATACAAATATCGAGATAGCTACCGCTTTCCCAACTTAGAAACAAAGAGCTTGGTGATGACAACCCTTCTTGAACCTGTGCCTATGTAAAGAGATCTCAAATCAAAAGTCATTGATACTCTATTTAGGTTAGGTAATTTAGCTCTCCAATTTTACTAGTTTAGTTAGGTTTTGTAAAATTATTAGAGCACAAATATGGATTTAGCTGAAGAATAATTGGACAAACTTGCGAGAATTGAAAAAGAAAAATTGGAATTGTGAATGAATTTGATTCATCAATATTAAGTTGAGAATTAATATATAAAGCAACTAAGTTAAGTTTATTTGTACATGCAATAAATATGGATAATTAAAGCTAATTGAAGTTAAGTGTGCTTTATGTTCTATTAATGTGCACATGCACCACATGCGAGCACTAGAGTTAACTAACTAAAGCCAAGTGCACACCAGATGTAAGAAATCGAGTTAACTGACTAAAGACAAGTGCACATCGCATGAAATAACTAGAGTTGAACTAAAGCTAATTAAGCCTAACTATGTGGATGTACACCAACACCCCCCTTAAGCATAACTTAGGTGAGTGTGATGCACAATGAATGAGTTTTTGCAACAAGACCATTTTAGGTACCCATATACAATGCATGAAAAGAGGAAAGAGGGAAAATCCAATGGGAAGAAAAACCCTCCTCAAAATATAATGCAAAAAGTAGAGAAAAGACAACTGCTATGTAGTTTTGTCCTTCACCCTGAGACGATCTCACAAAAATCAAAATTTATGCTCAGTGAAAGTCTCGGTGAAGATATAAACAGTCTGCTCGGAACTCGGACAATATTGAAGATCGATGATCCCATCATGGATCTAGAGGAATAAGCTTCAGTTTTTGGAAATATATGTATCAACTCCCATGTTTTGATCGAGGACTGAATTTCCTTATACATCGTTGCATGCCAATATGGATTCCCTGCAACTTCGTCTTGCATTTGACGATTAGATTCGGGTACCCTATATGCATGCATGGGAATGGTCGTCTTTAGGGATGCACGCAAGTGCATGTGTGGCTTTAGAGATGCCTTTGTGGATGCATACATGCACATACACGGTGTTATAAATTCCTCCTTAGATGCATGCATGGGCATGCATGGCTCTGCGACTGAGAGTGCATGTGGAGCACCACTAAGTTGTGACCTCATCAAATTTGCATCATCAACATCATCAATATTAGAGGAATCAAAGTCCTCTTCTATGTTTTTGAAATTAGTGTCTTCATCACTAGCAGAGGAAGATATTTCCTCGTGTGCGATGTCTTCGTTATTGGACAAGATCTGAAACATGTTCATTAACAAAAGAAGAAGTAGAGTCTTCTTGTTCAACATTGTCTTGATAATATTTTTCCACATTATTGGAGTCTTCACCACTTTCATGACTGCTATAATAACTCGATCTCTTTACCTCCAAATGGTGTCCTTCTAAATCATTTTCCTCACCATATAATATTTTCATTGTAGTCCAGATTTCATGTGGTGATTCAATATTTCTCATCTCATAAAGAATATCATGAGAGACACGCTGAAAGTCAGGATGGTCAGTGAGAATTTGCATTTGTCTCTGATGTAGAAGTTACTCAACCCACAATAAAACAATTAATATTTCATATATTTTAAATGTTGTGATATACATTGTTAAGTCCAAAGTAAATTTGAACACAGGACCGTATTTCCCAGTGCTTCTTGTATGATATCGATAAGCAGGTCATTAAATTTAAACATGTATATAATAAAAATAAAAATATTAAATTTATTTCCATTTCTACAAATTAAATAATTTTTAAAATTCATAATAAAGATAATAAAGATTACAATTTAATTTGATTTAAAAAAAAAAAATTATGTGAGAAAAAATTCTAATAGCATTAGATGACTTAGTCAACACCAAATTAAGGATTTAGATGTTAGAATAATAATCACTTTTGTTCATATTTCGGCTTAGTACATGTGATTAATGATGTTGACTAGGATTTAGATGTTAGAATAATAATCACTTTTGTTCATATTTCGTCTCAGTACATGTGATTAATGATGTTGACTGTTCCGTAGTTGGGGGGAGTTAATAGTCGGCAAGCTTAGGTGGGAAATAAAGATATTCGGTAGATTTAAATATAGAAACTCAGGCTCAATCCATGTATAAATTTTTGTGTTTGGGAATGAAATGTTAAGTTGTTGAGTTGATCAGTTTTCAACTCTCACATGGTATGAGAGTAGAGAGTTTCAACTTAGTTTTTGGGCGAGTGTGGTAGTTACACCGAGAGCAACGTTGAGGAGTTGTGACGTTGTATGAGGAGAGACGCCAATCACTGTGAAGTCGACTAGCATGTGACAAATTTGAGTGGCATGTGTATGCTCCATGTTGGAGTTGTTGGAGAATGAGGTTGCAGATCTCAATGATGTCCTATTATGGAGTCAAGTGAATTGTTGTGCTAAAGTGTGATTGAATGGTGAGGAGGAGAAGTTGAGTTGCTGCATTGAGCTTGGTTTAGAGGCGTTTTTGAACCTGTTGTATCTATAGGATAAGGGGAGAGGCGCTCTAGTCTAGTTTGAATGCGAACCGGAGGTGAAGGAGTTGTTCGGCGCAATCGTTGGGGTCGGTCTTGCACACCCTCCTAAATAGCGCCAAGAGAGGTCAAAGTAGGGATATGTTATGTATAAGTTTGTGAATCAATGTAAATGTCTCATGGCAGTTTAAGGAGGTCGAGCTATGGGAGAAGTAGAGAGGGGAGCAATTTTTCATATTGTGTTTTCTATATTTGTTGTTTGGTATCAAGATTTGCAATTATAGGTGCTCGAAGTTGCATCAGCTGTAAATGTTTTGGAGACCATCTGATTCTCCAGTGGGAGGGACATCTATGGATTTGAGTGCATGTGTATTTCTCTCACATTGTTGTGTTGCGCACGACTATTGAGTTGCACTATGGTGTGGCGTGAAAATGAAGCTTTCCTATTGAGTGTTATCATGTTGCGTGTTATCCCATTGGTGAGGATAATGAGTTTATTTGGGAAAATGGTAAGGATATTCAGTTCATGTTGTTGTCCTTGAATGTTTGTGCCAAAGTTCCATCTCAAACTCTAGTTGGATATTTTATGAAAGATGGGAGGCCATGATTGTGTTATAAAATTAATTTCAACCACTGCGTTAAATATATTGACAACAAGCATATTTCAAGTAGATATTTTGGAGGTTACATATTTCGTTTGCAGGCTAAGGACATGGCCTAAATGAAGTTCTCAAGTTCTCAACACTAGTACAAATTCCTCATTCCGTAACACATGAGATAATTAAAGTCAAATAGAAATTTAATGCATGGCTAGTAAAAAACTTATGGTCAAACATTAATTTCACAACTAATATGTGTACTCTTGCAACATTCCGCAACACATGAGATAATTAAAGTCAAATAGACATTTAATGCATGGTTGTTAAAAAATTATGGTCAAACATTCATTCCACAACTAATATGTGTACTTTGCAACATAGAGTATTAGAAATGTATGTTTTGATATAACAACTATGTAGAATTTTTTGGAAAAGTGGCAGATGCAAGTCTGAGAGATCAAGTGGATAAAATTGTGGAGCAATTTGTGGTGGGAACATAAAAAAAATTTGCTATGGGTTTTACAGTGAGTTACTCTGCAACGGGTGGTGAAGTGTAAATCTAAGTAAAAGTGGTGTTTTACTTGGTGAACTAGCTACAGCCTCTATATGAATGAATTTCATGTTTTAGAAATTTTAAACCAAAGTTTTGTTGTGTTGCTCTCACTTACTCTGTTTTACTATGTTTAACTCCAATTGCATGATTTAATCTCTGCGACTCAATTGTATTTAGTAATTGCGTGATTTAATCTTCGCGACTCTGTTGTCTTGAGTAATATCACTCCGCGACTATCAGTTGAGGAAAAATTCTCTGTTTTAAATTGTTCACATGGTATCAGAGCGGGTTTAAAATTTTATTACTGTAACTGCAAGTGTTTTTACTCAAAGTTAAAAGTTGTTTTGAAGGCATTATCTTTGGAGCGCAGCGTATTTACTAGCAAGGAGAAAGTTTTTTTAACAGTTAAAATGGAACCATAAGGCATTATTTTTGGAGCGTATTTACCTGCAAGGAGAAAGTTTTTTTAACAGTTAAAATGGAAGCATAAAGCACAAGCTTGACTAATCCACAAATACCTCAGTTTAATGGGAAAAATTATTATTATTGGGCTATTACAATGAAGGCTTTGTTTTCTTCCCAAGATATTTGGGAATTGGTGGAGAATGGTTTCCGATATGCAACAGCATACAGTGCTTTGACACAAGAAGAAAATGATTTATTGAGGGATAACATGAAGAAGGACTCAAAATCCATCTTCTACATTTTTCAGGCAGTTCATGAAATTATTTTCCCAAGGATAGCAACAACAACAAAGTCCAAACAAGCATGGGATACCCTCCAGGCAACCTACCAAGGCATGGAAAATGTGAAGACAACAAAACTACAAATGTTGAGAAGAGATTTTGAGACAATTTATATGAAAGAGTATGAGAATGTAGACTCATTTTTTACACATGTAATTGGACTCATTACCCAAATCAAGTCTCATGGTGAGACACTTGAGGAAAGAAGAATAGTTGAGAAATTTTGGGAAGTCTTCCAACAAGATTTGATGTCATAGTTGTGGTCATAGAAGAGATAAAGGATCTCTCACAGCTTTCAATAGATGAAATTCATGCATCACTGATTTCTCATAAACACATACTAAACATAGCAACAAACTCCTCATTGGACCATGCCTTCAAGACACAAGTTTCATTTGTTCAAGGTAGAGGCGGAGGAAGATCAAATGCTAGAGGAAGTGGAAGAAGCCCACACAAAGGTATAGGAGGAATCCCTTCAATTTCAAGTGGAAGGGGCGGAAATCAAAATCCAAGTTAAGGCCCATGACAGAATCATGCACAAGGTCAGAGGTATGATAAATCTCAAGTTCAATTTAATTATTGTAAGAAGTATGGTCATTATGCAAATGAATGTAGAAAGAAGCAACATGACATAAGTAACAAACCAAGTGCAAATTTCACAAAGGAAAATTAGAACCATGATGGCATGTTTTTAGCTTCTAATGTAGCACAAGAAAAACAAGGGGATGTATGGTTTTTAGATTCGGGGTGTAGAAACCCCATGACTAGGAACATAGAAATGTTTTCCTATCTACATGAAAGTGTGAAACTTGAAGTGACATTAGGGACTGATAACAAATTTTTTGTCATGGGAAAATGAAGAGTCAATATTCTAACAAAGAAGGGGGAGAAGAAGTACATTTCAGATGTTTATTTTTTCCCTGGTTTGAAGCGTAACCTCATAAGCATTGGACAACTCATGCAAAAGGGCTACAATGTATTTTTCAAAAATTATGAGTGCACAATTTTGGATAAGTCACGAAGTATACAGTTGATTGCAAAAGTTCAGATGATGGACAATAGAATGTTTCCTCTCAAGATAAAAACATATTCGAAGGAAGAAGGTGCTCAAGCATAACTATCAATGAATTCATAGAGAATGAAAAAAATGTAGCAGCAGTCACACAAGTAAACTTTCAAGTAGAAGATAAATATTCAAATGCATTATGGCATTTGAGATTTTTCCATCTCAATTTTGGAGGTTTGAATTTTTTCCATAGGAAATTCATGGTGAAGATATTTCCACTCATAGAAAAACTATACATCCTATGTGAAGGATGCATCTTGGGAAAACAACATAGAGAATCATTTCCAGCAGGAAATTCAATAGGGGAAAAGGCACCCTTGGAGATTGTCCATTCAGATTTATGTGGACCAATGCAGACACCATCAACAAAATGGTGTTGTGGAAAGAAAATATAGAACCATTATGGAAATAGCAAGGAGTATGTTGAAGAAAAATCATTTTCCAAATGATTATTGGGCTGAAGTTTTTGCTTGCGCATCATATATTATTAATAGGTGTCCAACCAAAAGTGTCAAGAATATGGTTCCTGAAGAGGCATGGAGTGGAAGAAATCATGGTGTCACTCACATGAGAGTGTTCCAATGTGTGGCTTATGCACATCTCCAACATGAATTAAGGAATATTTTGTACAGTAAGGGGGAAAATGCATATTTGTTGGATATAGTGATGAATCCAAGGCATAAAAGCTCTACAATCCATCAACCAAGAAGTTCATAATCAGCAGAGATATGAAATTCATAGAAGAGGAAAAATGGGATGGATGTTTAGAGAAGAGGGTCAATGTAAAAACATGTATACCACATGAAGACAAAGAGGAATTGACCACAACAAATAATTCCTCAATGGTGACTCCTCCTACTCATATTCAAGCTCATCAAAGCAGTCACCAAGTGACACCGTCAATAAATAATAGGGCAGTGTCATGCAGTCAAGCAAGTGCTTCTCCAAGCACACCACAAAGACCCATAGTCTCATATACTTCAATCACAACACCAAGTGACATGTGAAGTCCATCTTCCGCAATCATAAGAAGACAAACATTCCGAAATTTATGTGAAAGTTATGAGGAAAATGAAGTTGATAGTAACGTTGGTATAAATTCCTTATTTGCATTGTTTTGTCATGTAGATGATCCAATCCATTTATATGATGAAGTCAAATAATAAAAATGGGTCGTGGAAATCGATGAAGAAATAGAAGCAATAGAAAATAATGACACATGGGAGTTAGTGGACCTTCCGCAAGGAAAAGAAGTCACTAGATTGAAGTGGGTCTATAACACCAAGAGAAACGTTGAAGGAAAGATTAAAATGCATAAAGTAAGGCTTGTTGTCAAAGGATACAAGCAACAACATGGAAGATATTATGCAAAGACATTTGTGCCAGTCCCAAGGATGGAGACAGTACATACATTGTTGTCAATTGCCACACAACATAAATGGAAAGTGTATTAATGGACGTAAAATCAACATTCTTGAATGGAGTGTTGAAAGAGGAAATATATGTTGTGCAACCTCCTGGTTATGAGGTAGAAGGCCAAGAAGACAAGGTGTATAGGTTGAGGAAATATATTTATGGGCTGAAGCAATCTCCGCATGCATGGTATAGCATGATAGATGCTTACTTGATGGACAATGGCTTTGAAAAATGTGACGATGAGCCTACTCTCTACATCAAAGAGAGTGATAGTAAAATTCTTATTGTTGTTTTATAGGTAGATGATTTGATTTTTATAGGGAGTGATGATTTACTCATTGCTCATTTCAAAGAAGTCATGAAAAGTGAGTTTGAAATGAATGAATTGGGGTTGTTAAGGTATTTTTTTGGCACAGAAGTGAAGCAAATAGAAAATGGTATTTTTATTTCCCAAGAAAAATATGTAGCATACATTTTGGTGAGGTTTAATATGCAGAACAACAAGCCCATACCAACTCCAACTGTCATGGGGTTGAAGTTGAGCAAAGAATATTGCAGCAGTAATTTCAATCCGACATTATACAAAAGTATGGTGGGTAGCTGACACAGACCATATGGTTAGGCATGCGTCATCTAGATTCAAATTGTCCAAACATTCTTATAGGAAATTTAGTTCTACTGCAATATCTTTCATGTTGACATTTGACCCATTTATTTGATGAACATTTTTCATTTTATCAGCAACTTCTATTATTTTTCCACATTTAGCAACCTTAGGCTTCATTTATTTATCAATTTTTCTTTCATCATTACTGCACAAAAATTCAATATCAACAACATATCCTGCATCCACACACCAATTTTTATATTTAAAAACATAAGGCTCAACAGAGGATTTTGTCCTCAAGTCTTCATGCTGATCTTTCAAACATTTTGTGGCTATATGTGGGAATTGAACCCATGTTCACATAATCGTCATCACCAAGCAATGTTCCTTGCTCTGGTTCATAAACATATACATTTATTTGGAGTTTCTTTACTTCCCTTAGTTTGTGTTTCTGTCTAAACTTCTTGATTGGCCATTTAATTGTTCTCTTTATTACCCATCAATGTATTTGTCTTTGTAATAGTTCCATTAACACTTCAAGTCGTGCCTTTAATTCAACTATCTCCTCTTCATCACCAATGCCAATTTCTGTGGCATCTATGTAAATTTTCTCTGAATCCTGCAAATGACTTTCCATAGTCATCTTCATTTCCTTCTTTCGTGAACTTCACCTTGTTCACTGTAACATGGAATTGAATTAATTTACCAAGTTATATCCTCTGAACTTGGCCAATGGTTCACTTCACTTGAATCTTCTTTATGAGCACACATTGCTCGTCTACTTCATTTGCTGCAAACAACTACAATATTTCTTCAAATTGTCTTTACAATGACCAGAATTTGGGTGTCGGGCCTTGTTGATCATGCACCAAATTACAATGTAATTTTTACTTGACTCTAAATTCCTTTTGACCCAAATTTTAATTAATTTTTTACATCAGTGAAACTTGGTGTACTTTTGACTCTTAACTCAAGCTCTACAAATTAGACACTGACTTTTTAATTACAATTTTCTCTATTGACATTTGGCATCCATCCTCACTTGAACTCAATAATGTGAATCCTTAATTACAACTCCTTTCATCAATAATGTCTCTCGACTCGATCAATTACATGGACCTTGACTTGAATTTTTTTTATATTGAGAGACTCTATTACTTCAACTCAACTTGTGCAAGGACTTTTCTCTATTTTAGCACCTGGCTTGACAAACTGACTTGATTGACTTATTTCATAAACTCTTCAACTTTTACTTTATCAAAAATCTTCTCAAAAGAAAAAAAAAAAGTGAAACTGACCTTGAAAAAGTTTGTTAGACTCTTTTTACTTCATGGTATATAGAACTTTACTTCAGCCTCAGTACTAGTACGTTAATTATCCTGTAAATGTTTCACAGAACTTCAATCTTTATAAGACATAATCTGTACTTAAATCTGATCTCTTATGCTTAAAGTTTCTTATCATACTGTGGTTAGCTTCAAATATTCACGAGAATACTATCATTTTTATGGGATCTATGTATCTGTTTTAGGTAAGTTGTACATTCCAAGATAAGCAGTTGAGTTAGCTTTCGTTAGAGGCGATAAGGAATTGATTTAGAGACTTGTTTTTCTGAGACTACATCGAACTACACTCAAATTACTGGATCCCCTCAACTTTAGAACCAACGAGTACAAGAGCAAGAACATACTCATCAACTCCTCTTTAATCAAAAAATGATTCCACAATTCTCCAATAGTGCCTAATGCAACACTCTCCCACAAATTACCTGATCAAGATGCCTTAAATAATGCAGATGAGATCAACTGTGCACAATCACCGGTATATGAACATCGTTCAACTCGTGGGATGTTCATTGATACATACATCGAACAAATTAAATTCTACATGCCCTCCAGAATTCAGCGTTCATCCGACAAGCACATGGACTGACCATTTGTGACTGGGACTTCAAAAATTAAGTTCCAGGATGCCACACCAACTGCTAGGCTCTACGAGGGAAATAGTTGGAAGTTTTCCACTTGATAGGCTGAACTTGAGAAAATATTTGAATAACATGACTATGCATTTCCTTAGAACCTATGTAAAATGTAGCATGAATATCACCTTTTCAGTTACTGCGTCAAAATGCTAAGGAAGATATTTGCAAGACGCAAGCTATCAACAACCACATTATGGTATCTTCTTTGCATAATGATCTTCATATTTTAAGCGGGAGGAAACTGTTTGAATTACCATAGCATCATCATTGAAACAGGAATTTCACACTATTGGCACTGGAAATATTTCACAACTACTCGCTTCGACCAGACATTGATCACCTTGGCGGCTTCACCCGGTCTGAAACCGTCTCTAATTGTACTATTCAGTGGCTCCTCTTGTTAATATACACAGAACCCGAGACTAGTTAATTAGAATATACATATAGGTTTCGAGCAATCGTTGACATCTCATAATGATGAGCCCTAAAATTAAAGTATATGATCAATCTCGTGTGGAAAGAACTCACGAGACCACTCAACGCACCCTTTCTTTCTCAATATGCAGATCCAAAACAACACCAACAATTCCCACACTAAATTTGAGCTCTCAGATGAGGTTCACACAGACTCTTATAAAGTAATGGATGGTTGCAACTTCACGCAAAACCAAGGAGCAATTGGCTTCCTAATATTTTATTCACGGGTCAGGAACAACGCCTCCAGAACTGCGCATAATGCCTTCTTGGAATCACACCTACACAATTACACTGCCTTCATAGATTAATTCTCCAAACAGTCAATTGCAATGCTTTCTGCAATCAATGCTCTTTTGCTAAACAAGAAAACAACAGTCACTGTGACAAGTATACAAACAACAAATCCACATAGCATTACCGCACAACCATGCCACAGAAATCAATGATTCCAATATTGATTTAGGCATGTTGCTGCAAATCTTACACTTCAACGCGATTTCGATGGTTAATTTGGTGACTAAGCCACCACGAACATGAACTCGCACTACTATAAACAACTAAATACTCAATTTCCAGTCAATTACTCATACACGCTCAAATTTTCCTTCCACGAGTCACACAGCTGAACTAAAACACCATAGTCTTCTCTGATTAACACAGATGTAACTCCTTCTCTTTATGTTTATGTCACGATATCTTGTGCTTTAATACCAAAAAATTGACACAGGTCTAGCCATAGGTCCAACAACTTAATAATAAACACACACCATAATACTCAACCGAACTCTCGAAACAATATCTGCACATAAACTCTCATGGTATAATTCATTAATAAAAAAAATAATTATTGGAGGATTAGTGGCTTCATGCTTGGTCTCTCATTCCTCACTCTCACACACACTTCACACTTCTACATACATACATGCCTCTTGGGCTCACCTAGATTTATAAAAATGGATTAGAACCCAAGTAGGTTCTAGATTCATAAACTAACTCCAAAAATATCTCTCATAATCCATAAAATATCTCATCTAATCTCTTATCCCTAGATAAGAGACAACTATCTATTAAATATCTCAAACCTTCCAAAATAATCTCCAATCTTCTCCTATTTACAAGAATTATCACTTTCTCCTAAGACTTTAGGAAAAAAACAATAAATAATTATTTCTTATCTTAAGAAACCAACTCCCTTGGTACATATTTGACCTAGGTTAGATGCACATGCGTCAATAGCTTAATGAATTTGACTGCAACGAGGTGTGATATAATGTATGCATTTAGTTTTGTGTCAAGGTTCATGGAGACATCCAATGAGACACATTGGAAAGAATCCAAAAGGATTTTAAGGTATGTCAATGGTACAAAGGAGTATGGTATTTTGTAAACTGGTACAAAGGATTTTAGGTTAGTTGGTTACACAGACAGTGACTGGGCACGAAGTGTTGATGATAGAAAGAGCATGTCAGGATATGTTTTTCATTTAGGTTCGATATCCATTTCATGGGCCTCCAAGAAGCAGCGGATAGTGTCATTGTCAACATCAGAAGTTGAATATGTTTCCGCAAAAACAAAAACGTGTTAAGAAATTTGGATGAGAATAATGTTGAGGGATTTATGCCATGAACAAGAGGGAACAACGACCATTTTCTGTGAAAACAGTTTTGCAATTGCATTATCAAACAATTATGCTTTTCACAAGAGGACCAAGCACATTGATACTAAGTATTAGTTTATAAGAGAATTGGTTAAAAAGGGTGAGATTGTGTTGCAACATTGCAGGTCAGAAGAACAATTTGCAGACATCTTCACAAAGCCATTGGCACGTGGAAATTTTGTTTATCTCAAAGATTGTTTGAGAATTGTGAGTGGCAGCAGTTGTGATTAAGGGGGGTGTTGGAAAATTAATCTCAACCATCGCATTAAATATACTGACATCAACCATACCTCAAGTAGATATTTTGTAGGTTGCATATTTAGTTTGCAGGCTAAAGGACATGGCGTAAATTAAGTTCTAAACATGAGTACAAATTCCTCATTCTGCAACACATCAAATAATGCATTGGAAGGAATTACCACTCCTCAAACTATCAAGATAGAAGGACATATCAAGAAGAAATAGGTAATAGTGTTGATTGATTTAGGTAATACCCATAATTTTATTCATTGTAAGGTAGCCAAGGAATTGAATTTCTTCCTATACCCAACACCATAATGTCAAGTGATGGTTGCAAATGGAGGAACTATAAATTGCTTTGGAAAAAGCCATAATATCAATCTAACCATGGGGGAATATGTATTGAATATTCCAATTCTTTCCATTCCAATGGGAGGTGTTGATGTTGTACTAGGAGTACAATGGTTACAATATTTGGGGATGGCAACTTTTAATTTTCAAGAACTTTTCTTGAAATTGTTTTCGGAAGGAAAGGAAGTTGAATTACGGGGTATCGCAGGGAAGTCGGGAAAGATAATAAGTTCTAATGTCATGACAAAGCTTCTGAAGAAAGAACAATGAGGCGTAATTGCACAATTATGCTCACTAGAAGTTCCAACATCAAAATCATCTATTTCTGTATATCTCCAAAAATTATTGGACAATCATTTCAAAGTGTTTGAAACTCTCAAAGGACTCCCACCTATTCGTGATCATGATCATCCTATTCATTTGATTCCAGGAAGTGTTCCTCCAAACATCAGGCCTTACAGATATCCTTATGTCCAAAAGAAAAATTGAACGTATGATTGCATAAATGTTAGAGGTTGGTATAATTCAAACTAGTCAAAGTTATTTCTCTACTCCAGTAGTATTGGTGCACAAGAAGGATGGATCATGGCACATGTGTCCAAATTATAGGGAGCTTAATAAGCTCACTATTAAAGATAAATTTCCCATTCTTGTGATTGATGAATTATTGGATGTATTACATGAATAAATTTAGTTTACCAAGTTGGATCTTTGTTCAAGATATCATCAAATTATAATGAAGACATATGTGAAACCCTTTCCTGTGGGTCCCTGCGGAGGCACTCTCCCTCGGGTACATTTGATCTGTGCTGTGCCCCCACACAAAATCTCCACCGTTGATCTCTGGTCAACATATGATGCTTTGGTCAACTGCGGAGGCACCCTATGGTTCTTTTCAAAACCTTTCACTGCCCCTGTAACACTACGATTAATAAAAAAACATAAGATTTTAAACCCGAACTTCAAATCTTTTACAAACCGCAATGGATTCTTTTCGCGTTACAAAACGCCCCTACGTCATTAGACCAAAAACGAGCGCGAACGCATTCTAATTGGCTGTTGTTGGGGCCCACGAAACTCAAACGGAATTACAAATCTGATCACATAAAAATTTGCGTAACAAATCCTGGTGGTGACGTCATGGGAAAAACGAACGCGAATCAACGCGATTGGTCCTCGTGGCAGTGGAACCACATCGGCGCATCAACGATTGGCGAAACAATGGTTATGGCGGAATGAACTTTGACGAAGTGATGAAGCGATGAGCGATTGTTCGATTGGCAGTGGAACCACATCGCGTCGGCGCTTCGCATTGGCAGAAAGCATAAGCGGATGAGCGGAAGACTTGGTGACATTGGTGATTGCGCTGAGCGATTTGCGTGATGTGCGATGAGCGACATCGGCATCGCCACATCGCATTAGCGATAAACCTTCGGCACATAACATAAGCGGTGGCATGAACGGTGGTTTGGCGATGTGCGATGTAGTGGGGACCAATTATGACGTGGCCCATTCAAAAAAAAAAAACTTTAAAAAGACTTTGGCGCGTTGAACAAAAAACTTCCTTGTTTGGTTGTTGAGGGATTTTACGCCCGAAAAGACTTTCTTTAATAGAAACATGTTGTTGCGTGGCTTGAACCACGAAAGTCTTCATTTCCTCTGCAAAAGACGACTGCGGCCATAAGAAAATTTAATTTCATCTCTGCAATGGTGGCTGCAGCCCATAAACATAAATTCTCCCCTTACTACTTCATTAAACTCTGTTAAATGCACAGTGCTGCGCACTCAACCTTCTGCTGCTGCCCCTGTTGTACTTTGTTTCTACCTGCACAGGGTTTGCAGGTGAATTTAATATTTTCAACAGTAAACCTCTATATAAAATGGGTTCTACATTATAGACTTTATTCCCTTTAATTCCAATTCTCTCATAGTCTGAAACCTATAATATTATAGTGAAAATAAATGGAGTTACTAACCATCATCCCATTGGCTTCCAATTCATGCCCGCACAGATCGTTGATGATTTCTACTCGTAAACCTCGACCTTCCTGGAGAACCATGCACACTCTCATAATGGCTAGGAAACATAAATTTGTGATGCCTTCCATGAACATGATTTTGACGACCGTTGTATTGGGTGATGGTGTACACGGTTATCAGCCCGTCCTCTGGAATGATAATATCATAAATCTTCTATCAACACCTTATGGGGTAATTCTCTTTATGTTTATTTCTTCTTCTACATAATCCTCCTCCGTCGTTTAGATCATATTTCGTAATTTTATCAACCAGTTAATTACCATATTTCATGGATATGATTAGGAACCTACTTACCACGAACGTGATGGTAGAATTTTTGGGGAAGTCAAGGAGATATTCAATTCACTTACACTCACTCCCCTTAGTGATCTCCTTCAACGCCTTTCGATGGTCGATAGCGTTGAACGTCTAGGGATCGATAAACATTTCAAAAATGATATAAAATCAACGCCCAATTATGTTTACAGGTCACTAACCGTAAGAATAACATCATAATCTGTTATTTTTTATATATGCATTACATGTGATTCTAATGATGAAATATTTTAATCACCAATTATTGGAGCAAAAAAGGTATTGGATGTGGGTGAGAGAGTGTTGTTACTGATCTCAACTCAACTGCCTTGGGCTTTCGAACTCTTCGACTACATGGATACCTAGTGTTTGCCGGTATATATCCACATATTTTATTACTCTGATAGCTAAACTTCCATCTAAGTATCATTAAAATATGAAATTTCGTTCTTTATTTTCTCAAATATCCTACTGCTTCTCTTTAGACGTCAATGAAAAGTTTAATTTTGTTTCACACATTTTGAAACATTTCCAAGACCAAAATGGGAAGTTTGCATGCTCTCCCAATCCGACAGAGGGAGATAGAAGAAGAGTTGTCAATCTATATTGTGCTTCTCTCATTGCCTTTCCTGGTAAAGTTACGGAGGAGGCTGAAATATTCTCAGAAAAATATCTAAAAGAAACTCTGCAAAAGATTCTAGTCTGCAGTCTTTCACGAGAGGTGATCATTATTAATATTACGTACCTACTCATTCACACATCACACCATGTTTGGTGGTTTCAATATGTGTCTCATCACATGTTTTAGTGTTTGAATTTGCAGATAGGGGATGTTCTGGAATATGGTTGGCACACGTATTTTCCACGATTAGAAACAAGGAATTAAGAAATTAAGGAATAATGGTTGGCATAATTGTGCAATTAAGAAATTAAGTTTTTTCATTCCATTAGATCTAATTATCTTTCCTGGTTTCCCTTCTATACCCCTTAATTCAACTTCGTTTCCTTCCCAAAAAAAAATTCAAGAAAAGTTCTTGAAAATTAAAAGCTATCGTACCCAAATATTGCAACCATTGGACTCCTAGTACAATGTCAACACCACCCATTGGAATGGAAAGCAATGGAATATTCAATACATATTCTCCCATGCTTAGCTTGATATTATGGCACCTTCGAGAGCAATTTATAGTTCCTTCATTTGCAACCACCACTTGACACTTTGGTGCTGGATATAGGAAGAAATTCAATTCCTTGGCTATCTTACAATGAATAAAATTATGAGTACTACTTGAATCAATCAACACTTTTACGTTTTTATTCTTGATATATCCTTCTATCTTAAGTTTTTGAGGAGTGGTAATTCCTACCAATGCATTGAAAGATACAATGAGATTCATTTCCTCTTTTTGAAGGGTTGGTTTCTAGTGTATATTCTCCTCTTTTGATGTTTCTTGTTCCTTTTCTTCCTCCTATTCACAATATATGTACAATAATTTCTTCTCAGCACACTTATGACATTTAGTGTGTTTTTTATCACAACTGCAACAAATCCATTTTACTCTTTTTTCCTCCAATTTTTGTGGCATAAACCTTGTAGGTTGTGGAAGCTTAGGAGCAACAACACTTCCATTTTTATAGTTGTGAGAGGTAGACTTCCTTGTTGCCATAATTTTGCTTTCAACTTCTCTTGCCACCCTGAATTCCTTCTCCAATGAATCAGGTTGCCAAAGGCGAACCTCATGTTGGATGTTATCCTTCAAATTTCCTATGAAGACTTGAATCCTATGCTCCTCAGGAATTTCAATTATTTTGATATTCAATTTTTAGAATTCCTCAATGTGCTCCACCATTAAACCCTTTTATTTGAGATTTATCATTTGGCTAAAGAAGGTGTTTCTCTTTTTATATTCATAATGTGCTATCATTTCCTCTGTAAGAATTGACCAACTGACAAGTGGTTGAAGAGAGAAAAGTCATCGATACCATAAAAAATGATTAGGTTCAAAATATAAAGTTGTGATGAATACCTTTTGTGTGTGTTGCACATCATGGAGATCAAAATATTTCTCCATTTGTAGTATCCATGTTACCAAATCATTGCCATCAAAATTCCTCATATTGATCTTTGGAATGTGGTGGTTCTTAAACCCAACATTGGAGTCTGTAAAATCATAATTCTTATTCATTTTGTCTTCATCGTGATTTTCATGGATTGCTTTGTCATCGCTGGGAATCCTTTCTTCTAACAAATTTTACAAAGCTTCTTTTAATCGCCCTATCTTGACATTCATCATTGCTTCCATGTATTATTTTAAACCATCAGTCAAAAATCCCATGTCCCCTTTTATACCATCTATCTTAACATTCATCGTGGCTTCCAATCCATTTTTTGTTACTTTTTGCGAGAGAGAGATTTGTTTCACTCTGTCTCCTAAATTTGATATATCATGCTCATTTCTTCCTCTTCTTCATGTATCATAGAAGAGGTTTATAGTTGGTTACTGGGTGTGCCCATTTTTTTGTTTCAAGGAATTTTGGAATCAAACAATGATATCTATGCTTCACTATGCCCCTGGGATCACTTCAAATTGATTTTTCAAACAAAAGTTATGAAACATTTAAAAAAATACACACCTTTTTCTTGCTTCTTAGGACCTCAATATTGAAATTGTTGTATTTTTGTAATTTTGGATCACAAAGATCTGAAATTTTGTCGTTTAGGAAACCTATGAGTCTTATCTCCAACCCCACATGTCAGACCCACATTGGATTCTTCAAGTCTTCAAGGAAGAGTTATGCCTAATTTCCCACGATGGCCTAATTACAGATTATAGACTGGTTCAGTAGAGCAGACTTGTACGGAGAGCCACATGTCAATGTTTTGACCTTTGTCCTTCAAAACATTACCGAAAAAACTTAAGTGCGTCCAAAATGAGTCAATTTTTACGAAATTCAAATTCGATGCGGAGAGAGAAAGTTATGACACCTATTTGAGATGGAATTCTTGAGCATTCAAAAACCCTAAATTCTTGGGACCATATCTTAGAAAATATAGTGAACCAAGATCTAAAAATTTTACACAAAGTTCATTAGGATTTCGTCTTGACATGGTCAATATTTCATCTCTGAACCTTCGTAGAAAATGTTTTATAACAAAAATTCCAAGATGGCATGTTTGCAGCAACAAAACCCTAGAATCCAAACCTCTCATGCCAAATGTTATGTAACGAGATCACAAAAGAGATAAATCAACCACTTAAAAATTAGCCTCTTCGAGGGGGAAACCTCTTTTACATCGAATACATGAAAAATTCTTGGATTATACAATTGATAAGACCTCCTTTGTATATATAAGAGTTTAAGGGGTCACAATATAATTAGAGCCTACATAACAATAATAATGTAAGGGCACAACAATAACAATAATGAGTTTCTATGGGGCACAACAATAACAACATGGGGATACATGGGGCACAACAATAACAATAGGGGGGTATACTAATGATAACAATAAGGGGAATTACATATAATTATAGGGACCTAAAGTAGCCTTCCCTATTATTAGCTTCTTACATGTGTTGAGAATGACCAATTTTTGTGGAGATGATCTCCCAAATAAAGGTGTAAACTTTGAAGTAGCCTTGGGTATTATTTTCTTCTTACATGTGTTAGAATAATAAATTTTGGTGCAGATGATCTCGCAAATAAAGGTGTAAACTTGACGTAGGAGACAATAAGAAATGGCATTCCTTCCATTGCAACTACTTTTTAACAATGGGTCTTCAGTGTAAGTTGTGTCTCTATCTATTGGCTCTTTTGGAGAATATACACCTCCAAAGATGGTGTCCTTTAGAATATTAAATTGTTAACCTCCAACGTGTGGTTGATAGTAAAATTGTTAGTAAATATTGAGAATAAAAAGGGTCCTAAGGTTACATGTATAGTTGGCCTCGAAGCATTTTTATTGTAGAGGTATAGTTGGCCTCAAAGGATTTCAAATGTACATGTATAGCTAGCCTTGAATAATTTTCATGGTTACCGGTAATTTGAGGAAACTCATGATGATGATGGTGTAGGGAGAGTTACAAGTACACCCATGGAGAGAAGTGATGGAAGAATGGTTTAATCTCATGATGGTGTAGGGAGAGTTACAAGTACACCCATGGAGAGAAGTGATGGAAGAATGGTTTAATAAACCATGCACACAATAGAGATCCTACTAAATTGACATTTGCTTCAGTGCATTCCCATATATGGTTTTTCTTATATATTGATGTCAACATCAGAAAGTATGATGAAAATGCTAAGTTGGATCAAACATAGATATTATTGATTAACAAAATTGGACAAGTTAGGTGTGATAAATAATTCATTTCTCAATTAAATAGGAGTTCTAGAGATAATAGTCAAATAAATATTCTAGATTGTGTGAATTTCAATGTAGTATTCTAGAAGTTGTTATTTTCAAATATAAAAATGAATAAATTTTCTGAGTATTGTGCTCATGGAATCTATCTATCCTATCACTATATAACAAGACTTAGAGATAATAGTCAAATAATTCATTTCTTAGTAGATAAATGTCTTTCAGATTAATCACATCCTAATAATGTGATTAAAAACATTTATCTACATTATGGATCACAAAAGTCTTAGATCTAACAATTCATTTCTCAATTAAATAAAAGCTCTAGAAATAATAGTCAAATAAATATTTTAGATTGTGTGAATTTCAAGATAGTATTCTAGAAATTGTTATTTTCAAATGTAAAAATAATAAATTTTTAAGTGTAAAAATGGATTGAAGCTGAGTATTGTGCTCATGGAATCTATCCCATGACTATATAATGGGACTCTATCTTAATATGAAATCTGATTTAATAAATTATTGTTCAATCCTATATATGAAAATCTGTTGGAAGATATTACAACGTAATGTCATTATAGTCAAGTCTGAAAAATATTTGTGTCACTTTGGCCATCAGTCTCGTACATGAATGAATAAGATATTTCAACGATTCTATAGTGTAGTGAAATGCAGTTTGAAAAACATATATACCGACAAGGCATCCAATTTGATCGGACGATTAGTTGTTAATTGAGCTGATTAGGTGATTATTTATCAAGCAATCACAGTGAAATTTTTAGAGATAAAGAACAAAAACTGAGTATCATCCAGCGTGGGCGTAAACCTCTATGTAAACGGGGTTCTACATTATAGAATTTATTCCCGTTAATTCCAATTCTCTCATAGACCGAAACCTATAATATTATAGGGAGCAGCAATGGAGTTACTATCCATCGTCCCATTGGCTTCCAATTCATGCCCGCACAGATCGTTGACGAGTTCTGCTCATAAGCCTCAACCTTTCTGGAGAACCATGCACACTCTGAGAATGACTAGGAAACGGAAATCTGTGTTGCCTTCCATGAACAGAAGCTTGACGACCGTTGTATCGGGTGATGGTGTACAAAGACGGACAGACCGTAATTATCAGCCCGTCCTCTGGAACGATGATATCATACAGCTTCTATCAACGCCTTATGGGGTAATTCTCTTTAAGTTTCTTCTCCTGCATATTCTCCACCACTTTACATTATTTGATGGATATGGTTAGGAACCTGCGTACCGCGACCGTGCAGATAGACTTGTTGGGGAAGTCAAGGAGATATTCAATTCACTTACACTCACTCCCCTCAGTGATCTCCTTCAACGCCTTTCTATGGTCGATAGCGTTGAACGTCTGGGAATCGATAGGCATTTCAAAAATGAGATAAAATCGGCGCTCAATTATGTTTACAGGTCACTCACCGTAACTCTAACATCATTATCTGTTATGTGTTATGTTTTATATATGGATTATATGTTGTTGGAGTAATTATTGCATTTTTATGGAATTCTTAATTTTTATTCTAGGGATTTAGTTATAGATTTGGAAGTTTACTAATACTTGTGAGTTTTGGTGTAACTGAAAATTTCTTCATGGTATCATAGCTTTGGACACAAGTTTCATAACCAAAACTGCTTTTGTGGGGGTTTTTGAGGGGGTGTTGATTCCCCCTAGACACATTTGAGGGGGTGTTGGAGTAATCACCACACTTCTATAAAATCCCTTGGGTCACATACATGGTGGAGGTTTGCTCCCGATTTCCTACTAACCTCTGGTGTGGTCGGTGTCGTGATTGTGGTGTTTGTCCCCCGGTTCGATTCTCTTTGTGATGCTTCAGTGCATTATTGCAATTCTCGTCGGTGTCCTGATTGTGGTGTTTGTCCCCCGGTTCGATTCTCTTTGTGATGCTTCAGTCCATTATTGCAATTCTCAATAGAACAGTGGCATATTCCCATTTGTGTAAATTTCCTTTTACGTTAATACTTCTCTACATGAAAATTTTGATGTAACTACAAACCTCTTCACTTCTAATAATAAACTATTTTGATCACCAGTTATTGGACCGAAAAAGGCATTGGATGTGGGCGAGAGAGTGTTGTCACTGATCTCAACTCAACTGCCTTGGGCTTTCGAACTCTTCGACCCGAGCAGAAATGGAGTTACTATCCTTCGTTCCATTGGCTTCCAATTCATGCCCGCACAGATCGTTGATGAGTTCTGCTCTACATTATAGAATTCTCTCATAGACCGAAACCTATCAACGCCTTATGGGGTAATTCTCTTTAAGTTTCTTCTTCTGCACATTCCTCCTCTTTCGTTTACGTCATATTCATTAATATTCTCCATTATTTGATGGATATGGTTAGGAACCTGCGTACCTACTTCTATCAATGCCTTATGGGGTAATTCTCTTTATGATTAGGAACCTACTTACCACGAATGTGCTGATAGACTTGTTGGGGAAGTAAAGGAGATATTCAATTCACTTACACTCACTCCCCTCAGTGATCTCCTTCAACGCCTTTCGATGGTCGATAGCGTTGAACGTCTGGGGATCGATATGCATTTCAAAAATGAGATAAAATCAGCGCTCAATTATGTTTACAGGTCATTCACAGTAACCCTTTATCAGCTATGTTTTATATATGGATTACATGTTGTTGGAGTAATTACTGCATTTTTTATGGATCTGATTCTAGTTAATAGTTTGGAAGTTTATCAACATCTGCGAGAGTTTTGGTGTAAGGACAAATCTCTTCATGGTATCTTGGACACAAGTTTGATTCATACTGCATTTGAAGAGGTGTTTTTGAAAAAATATTAGAATAATCATGACACTTAGTTATCGATTTGAAAATTTACCAACACGTGTAACCACAAACCTCTTCACATTAATTCTAATAATAAACTATTTTGATCACCAGTTATTGGAGCGAAAAAGGCATTGGATGTGGGCGAGAGAGTGTTGTTACTGATCTCAACTCAACTGCCTTGGGCGTTCGAACTCTTCGACTACATGGATACGCGGTGTCTGCCGGTATATATCCAACTATTATTAATAAATAGATAATCATTCCTTGAATTTCTGTCACTATGGTCTATATCCAACTATTATTAATAAATCATAATCATTCCTTGAATTTCTGTCATTCATAATCAAATATGAAATTTCGTTCTTTATTTTCTCAACGATCCTACAATAGCGGCTTCTCTTTTGACGTCAATGGAAGTTTAACTTTGTTTCAGACGTTTTGAAACATTTCCAAGACCAAAATGGGAAGTTTGCATGCTCTCCCAATCCGACAGAGGGAGAGAGAAAAAGCGTTGTCAATCTATATCGTGCTTCCCTCATTGCCTTTGCCGGTGAGAAATTTATGGAGGAGGCTGAAATCTTCTCAGAAAAATATCTAAAGGAAACTCTGCTAAAGATTCCGGTCTGCAGTCTTTCACGAGAGGTGATCACTATTAATATTACGTACCTCCTCATTCACACATCACACCATGTTTGGTGGTTTCAATATGTGTTTACTGTTTAAATTTGCAGATAGGGGACGTTCTGGAATATGGTTGGCACACGTATTTGCCACGATTAGAAGCAAGGAATTATATGGACGTCTTTGGGCAGGATATTAAGAACACGTACGGTCAATAGTTTTAGAACGAAGCTGTGTTTGTATATTAGTTTAGATTTATTTTAATATTGGATTTATTAAGTGTTGAGAGAGATCAAATTTCTAGAGGTGCAAACATCTTTTTTTGAGTGTAAAACTGGAGATAAAATTTGCATCTCAAAGATTTGATGCCTCTCTGCGTTTGATAGATCTGGAGTTAACATGGATCTAGGCTGGTTTCAGTAGTGTCATTTTTTCATATCAATCGTATGAACCTATATTTACATATAAAAAATCTGCATAAAAAAAATGAGTAAATTTCCATGATTAAAAATCATAGCTTAAAGTTCCAAAATGTTCCATGATTAAGATTTATGTATTTATTTTTGTTCATATATGAAGTAAGCATTTTAATGTCTTTCTGGCTGGATAATTATGTAATTTATATGGTCGCATTATTATGTATCATTAGTTTGAGAAACAAAGATATTATTATTGTTTTTTTCACTAGTTTGATTTCCGTGTATCTTGAATATATACTTTGCATTGTTTCAGAAACACAGAGAAGCTTTTAGAACTTGCAAAACTGGAGTTCAACATCTTTCAATCTATACAAAAGAAAGAGTCTCTTCAGGTGATGCGAAATATGCCCTCCAGTATCTTGCCTCGGAGATGAAACATCGATTTTAGTAGAAGTCCAGTAAAGTAAAATCTGAAATTTGTATATGTAGATGGTGGAAAGATTCCGGCTCGTCTCATATCACCTTCACTCGACATCGTCACGTGGAATACTACACTCTGGCTTCTTGTATCGCGTTTGAGCCTCAACATTCTGGATTCAGACTCGGCTTTGCCAAAGCCTGTCATATCATCACTGTACTGGATGATATTTACGACCTCTTCGGAACTGTTGACGAGCTCGAACTCTTCACAGAAGCAATTAAGAGGTGATGATGATCAGTCAAGAAAAATTTAGAAGAATATTTGCGTGCTTCGTATCCGCTAACGGGCTTCGTGTGTAATGAGCAGATGGAATCCGTCCGCGACAGATTGCCTTCCAGAATATATGAAAGGAGTGTACATGATGGTTTACGACACCCTCAACGAAATGTCTCGGGAGGCAGACAAGGCTCAAGGCCGAGACACGCTCACCTATGTTCGACAGGCTGTATAACATAACAAACAATAACTTATTTTGGATTTTGTAATAATTCGTTGGGTCTGGAATATTTTGATGATTTTGCTAATATTTCAAAATCTAATTAACAGATTGTAACTACATCAATTCTTACACCTAATTACTATAACCTAGTTGTCAATTCTTATAATTCTTATACCTAGTTACTATAGATCAAATTTCAAATATTTTTTCAAAATCTGCAATGAAATAAGTGGATTTAATGATTAAGAGTATGTATCTGAACTTATACTTTGAAATTATAAGACTATGACAAAAATGAAAAGAAATCTGATTTGTTTTCTCAATATTCAAAATAGTTAAATAGAATATATATAAAACATCAACCATAAATAACTCATAACCTGAGTTAAAATAGACTAAACTAAAATGAAATTTAACTGATTATGACACCTAGCAACAACATAATCAAAATGTGATGACACTTAGTACAAAACATATAATAACATTAATATCTGAAGAGAGTAGAATATGTATGTATTTGTAGACTTGGGAGTTAAATAACTATAAGAAAATAAGTGTCTTGTCGCACAAACAAAAAGTCTCATACACCAATTTAATGGTGTATATGTGGCCAACTTAACGACTTTAAAATTAGATAATAAGTAATAATAATATAACATTATTGCTCACGTATTTGGGCAGTGATTACTGACTTTGCTCCTCTGTGTGGGCAGTGGGAGGATTGTATTGATTCGTTTATGCAAGAAGCAAAGTGGATAGCCACTAGTGAGCTGCCAACCTTTGAAGAGCACTACGAGAACGGTAAAGTTAGTTGTGCTCATCGCATAGCGGCATTGCAACCCATTCTGACAACGGACATCTCCTTTCCTCATCGAAGCTCAATGATTTGGCATCTGCCGTACTTCGATTACGAGGTGATACCCAGTGCTACAAGGTACTCTGTAATCTTCTATACCAAATCATAACACCAGAAAGAAATATGTATTGAATATTGCCATTTTATTTTTGAACTGTTTTGATTTTGAATGGGATGGTGATCATAATGTTATTGGGAATGCAGGCTGACAGGGCCCGTGGAGAAGAAGCTTCGTCTATATCTTGTTATATGAAAGACAATCCAGGATCAACGGAGGAAGATGCTCTCAATCATATCAACGCCATGATCAATGACGTAATTAAAGGATTAAACTGGGAACTTCTCAAACGTGACAGCAACGTTCCCATAGCTGCCAAGAAACATGTTTCTGACATTAGTAGAGCTCTCCATTATGGATACAAATGTCGAGATAGCTACCTCTTTCCCAACTTAGAAACAAAGAGCTTGGTGATGACAACCCTTCTTGAACCCGTGCCTATGTAAAGACATCTCAAAATCTCAAATCAAAAGTCGTTGGTAATCTATTTAGGTTAGGTAATTTAGCTCTCTGATTTTACTAGTCTAGTTAGGTTTTCTAAAATTATTAGAGCACAAATATGGATCTAGTTGAAGAATAATTGCACAAATTTGCGAGAATTGAAAAAGAAAAATTGGAATTGAGAATCAATTTGATTCATCAATATTAAGTTGAGAATCAATATATAAACCAGCTAAGTTACGTTTATTTGTACATGAAATAACTATGGATAATTAAAGCTAATTGAAGCTAAGTGTGCTTTATGTTCTATTAATGGGCACATGCATCACATGGGAGCATTAGAGTAAACTAACTAAATCCAAGTGCACACCAGATGTAAGAAATCAAATTAACTGACAAAAAGCAAGTGCACATCGGATGCAATAACTAGAGTTGAACTAAAGCTAATTAAGCCTAACTATGTGGATGTACACCAACTCCCCCCTTAAGCATAACTTAGGTGAGTGCTATGCACAATGAATGAGTTCTTGCAACAAGACCATTTTAGGTACCCATATACAATACATGAAAAGAGAAAAAAGGGAAAACTCTCTGGGAAGAAAATCTCCCCTCAAAATATAATGCAAAAAGTAGAGAAAAGACAACTGCTATGTAGTTGTGTCCTTCACCCTAAAACGATTTATGTGGTGATAGTCAGTGAAAATCTGCATTTGTGTGTGATGTAGAAGTTACTCAACCCACAATAAAACGATTAATATTTCATATATTCTAAATGTCGTGATATATACTGTTAAGTCCAAAGTAAATTTGAACACATGACCGTATTTCCCACTGCTTCTTGTATGATATCGATAAGCAGCTCATTAAATTTAAACATGTATATAGTAAAAATAAAAATATTAAATTTATTTCCATTTTTAAAAATTAAATAATTTTTAAAATTCATAATAAAGATAATAAAGATTACAATTTAATTTGAATTTTTTTTAAAATAAATTTGGTGAGAAAAACTTCTAATAGCATTTAGATGACAACACCAAATTAAAGATTTAGATGTTAGAATAATAATCACTTTTGTTCATATTTCGGCTTAGTACATGTAATTAATGATGTTGACTGTTCCTTAGTTAGGGGAGTTAATAGTCGGCAAGCTTAGGTGGGTAATAAAGATATTCGGTACATTTCAATATAGAAACTCAGGCTCAACTCTCACATGGTATAAATTTTTGTGTTTGGGAATGAAATGTTAAGTTGGTGAGTTGATCAGTTTTCAACTCTCACATGGTAAAAGATTTTGTGTTTTGCAATCAGAGGTGCTCGAAGTTGCATCAGTTGTAAAATTTTTGGAGACCATCCGATTCTCCAGTGGGAGGGACATCTGTGGATCTGAGTGCATGTGTATTTCTCTCACATTGTTGTGTTGTGCGTGGATATTGAGTTGCACTATGGTGTGGCGTGAAAATGAAGCTTTCCTATTGAGTGTTATCGTGTTGCGTGTTATCTCATTGGTGAGGATAATGAGTTTATTTGGGAAAATGGGAAGGATATTCAGTTCATGTTGCAGTCCGTGAATGTTTGTGCCAAAGTTCCATCTCAAACTCTAGTTGGATATTTTATGAAAGATGGGAGGCCGTGATTGTGTTAGAAAATTAATTTCAATCGAGCATATTTCAAGTAGATATTTTGGAGGTTATATATTTAGTTTGCAGATTAAGGACATGGCTTAAATGAAGTTTTCAAATTTTCAGCATTAATACAAATTCGGACATGGCTTAAATGAAGTTCTCAAATTTTCAGCATTAGTACAAATTCTTAATTCCGTAACAAATAAGATAATTAAAGTCAAATAGACATTTAATGCATGGTTGGTAAAAAACTTATGGTCAAACATTAATTTCACAATGGCAACACATAAGATAATTAAAGTCAAATAGACATTTAATGCATGGTTGGTAAAAACTTATGGTCAAACATTCATTCCACAACTAATATGTGTATTTTGCAACATAGAGTATTAGAAATGTATGTTTTGATATAACAACTATGTAGAAGTTTTTGGAAAAGTGGTAGATGTAAGTATGAGAGATCAAGTGGATAAAATCGTGGAGCAATTTGTGGTGGGCACATAAAAACAATTTGTTACGATTTTTACAGTGAGTTACTCTGCAACCGGTGGTGAAGTGTAAATCTAAGTAAAAGTGGTGTTTTACTTGGTGAACTAGGTGCAGCCTCTATATGAATGAATTTCATGTTTTAGAAATTATAAACCAAAGTTTTGTTGTGTTGCTCTCACTTACTTTTTTTTACTATGTTTAACTCCAATTGCATGATATAATCTTTGTGACTCAGTTGTGTTAGCCACCCATAAATTCTGTCATATCAGGTGGTGGCTAAATGATGTTGGATAGCCTTCAAGAAACAATTTCATTGCTAAAATTGCTGATGCTTAAAGTCTTTTGATAATATCCTATCCTTTGGATAAATGGTCACTGCTTTTCCCCTCTTCAAACTCAGAAATTATGTTGTCATTACATAAAGAAAAACTGCTACAAACACCTTTTTTCCCCTCCCTTCCACCTCCAAAATTAACCTCATTTTAACACTTCCATCTCCCATGAGAAACCTTCATTTTCATATTTCTCCCCTTTCCCCTTCATTAAAACCCTTTGATAAGGCCTAAGACCCTATCTTTGCCTTATCAAAACCCTCAAAACCCCTTGAAAACCATTAAAAATCCATAAAAATACATTATTTATGACTTAAGCCCCCTTGGGCTAAGTCTTTAACCCGCCCTTCCATACGTCCTGGTGCCAGAACCAAGCGCTGATCCTCTAAGCGCTTATCATATCGCCCCATGCCGATTAGCCCTTCATCCATAACCCCCGGTCATATGGCCTTCCATGTAACCCGTGGCCCCGCAGACGGGCTCCTAACCATTTTGTATTTATATCCTTCCCCCGAAAAATATTGAAACTTTATGTTATATTGAAACTATGGGTTTTTTATCATTTTTTAAAGTTTCCAATGGCGCAAATTTTCGGTCAATCTCCACCATCGATCTGATCCACAGATCGACGGCGCGCAGTCCATTTCCCCGATGGTCCCCACCAACCACCCACTGTCGCAAAAACCACGCGGTATCCATCGCACCGCTTTTAAGAGCGGGGCGGTTTTTTCCATTTCGTAGTGATTCCATATGCTGGCCAACACGTGTCTTGGGCACTGTTCATAAAACCGCCATTCATCGCGCGTTAAAAATCGGACGTGGACCCGGCGCGATATTGACGTCCACTGTCCGATCTGAGGCCGCCCATCGGACGATGATCGCTCACCAAAGAAGTCTGATAGTTAACGTAGACCCGGCGCGGTCGATAAAAGCATCTCTGCCGTCAATCTGATCCGCAGATCGACGGCCTATAATTCATCGCCCTGGTTCCCCCGCTTTAACTTTTCGCCTCCGCTCTCGGCCGTTGATCTCTGCGCAATCAACGGCTCCGATTCAAATTCCTTTTCACTCTCCTCTGACCTCCTCTAAATCGATTTCAACCGTCAGATGACGCCATCCAGCGCCCATGCTCTCTCCATGCGCCTTCTAAAGCAGTCAGCCTATACATGCAGGATTTTATAATTTTTGTTTGTATTTTGCAGGATTAATGGTTTTTCCGCCATGACTGAATAATTCTCAGAGGCGGAGGGTGACGATCCTCCCGCCTCTGATTCAGCAAAGAAAATCCTTCGCAGTGTCTAAAAATTCATGTTTCATCGGTGGTTCATCAGACATTGATGCCATATCAACCCTGCGCAACCCTTCACACCAGCAAAAAACACAGTAAATCAAGCACAGACAGAGAAATATCAGTGCCAAAGATAAAATATATCAAAACAAAGGATTGAAGGCAGTTTTAGGAGGATTACAACCAGAAAATGATTATCAAAATCCCGATTCCCGATTAAAACATGGTTAAAGAGGAAAATCATAAAATTTCATCAGACGGAAAGTTTCCACCACCACAGCTGGGGCTAATTGAATCCCTAGCTACCTCAGAGCCACCTGCAGCCTCGAAGCAATCAAAGGGAGGCCGAGTTATTACTAGACCGGGAGATATTTAGCATCAACATAGCTGAACAGTTATTTCAACCAAAGGAACTTATTGTAGATGTCAGCAGAAGTTATTTCAAGGATGATGAGAAGCCTTGAAGTCAACAAATTCTTTCCAGCAAGCCTAATAGTTAATGTAAACCAATTAATACAGGGGAAATATCAAAAATATTCTCTATTTGAGCCCCTCAAAGGCCGACAGACAGTGCATTGTATTAATTGAACTTAGAAGATATTTTATCAGATCTCACCTCCTCATTCTTCTATATATACTTCTGGAGAATATGAGTGAGGGGTTGGTTGTTGGTTGATCACTAGTTGTAATATTGAAATTGTTTGAAATGATACATAGTCTATTGAAGTTGAAGAACAAATTGAATTCTTTGAAGCCTTGATGATGTTGTTGCATGCTTGTTATTGAGAAGGCTCTATTATTGTATCCATGACCTTGGCTGTTGGTGAAGTATTCTGAACTGTTTAATGTTTTCCCTTGTTTTCATTATGTTCCATAATTTCTTACTACAATAGGTTGAAAGTTTTAGGCTAAGAAATGACTCCTGGAAGCACCTTAGACTTGTTCATCCTTCACTGTTTTATGTTTTCCTTTGCTGAAGTATTTTAGAGTCTTTAATCTCTCTCTTTAGTCTTCATGCTTGTTTATTTCCTTAATAGTTTGAATAGTTGGCTTCAACATGATTTATGGTTCTCCCTGCTTGTCTGCTGCCACTTAAAAACTATTATTGAAGTCTCCCTTTGAAGTTTTTGTTTATAGTGAGTCAAGGAGGTCTGTTCTGATCTTGCCCTTTGTCCTTACTTAAACAGTTATCTCAAAGGTCTTTATAGTTGTAATCATAGATGTATTAGGTGTTCCCTCTTCTATGACTGCAGTTATGAGTGAATATTTTATGTTTTCTAAATCATTTGAAATAAAATCTTTGAGGAAATAGGGTGTTCCCCGAATGTTAGATTTAATTTTAAAAGTTGTGTTGAAGTCATTATTTGCTTAAAGAATGTTTGTAGAATTTATGGTTAGCCCTGTCTATCAAATATTTCTTTATTGTTCAAGTTATGTTTTCAATTTCCCTTCGTTGAGAATTAAACTTCTCTTTCCAAATCATTGATGTCCATCTCACTCCAAAACTAAAGGATCCCGTGGAAAAGTTAGGTTTGCCCTCTGATATCCCATATCCATTGATGAGTATGTTATGACCTCTTTTTTTATTCCATTTCCCAATGAACCAGAGGTTCCTTCATTCTATATGTCTTTTCTAGACCTTTCATGTTCTGCTGTATCAATCCAACCAAAAAAACAAACAAACACCTGCACTTAATAACTAGTCTAAAATCCATATTCCAAGCACACAAGATAAACCTTTGCAAACAAACATTCGAGAGATCCCTCTCTGAGAACAGGAGGACTAGATCCTGGAACTCTAAATATTGGTTATGATGTTGCCTTGTCTTTTGATTTGCCAAACTATCAAAACACGGGACACCAACATAATGGCGATCACGGTGGGACTCTGAGTAAAATCTTCAAAACAAAACACTTACTATCTAGTATAACATAAGTAACCTCCCTCAAGCACTACCAAGAAATGGTAATCATGATAGGACTTAATTGAATCAGTGACAAACTAAGTAACCCTTAGGATTCTCTTTAAACCCTATCAAACCTTGAAGGAAGAAGTTACCTAGCCATAAGAGTGAAATCTGTATGATTAAACACCTTAGCTAAGTGTTAAATCAGTTTAGGGCACTCTCTTAACCTATAAGACTGAAGTAACTTAGAAAAACCCAAAAATATTTTAGTTTGGCTTCATAAAAAACTTGGTGGTGGACCATAAAACCTTTTACCTCCAAAAGAGCTAAAAATTTCCACCTGGTGACTCCACAAAACAGACTTTTAGACTCCACTGGGAAGATCCATAATATTTATAACATCATACAAACTCAGTTAGAAGGCTTTAGGATTAAAGTTTTCTTCCTTTAAAAAGATCAGTTAGCCCCTGGTTCGAAAAACACTTTTCTTTTAGCTAGGTTCGAAAAACACAGCATAGTGGCTCCTAGAAAGATTCATACTAGAGCCTTCCCTGACCCAAACCCACCAGAAATAGTTGACAACCCTGAAAGTATACTTAGGGAGTTTCCTAAGATTAATTTTTCCACTGTTTTCAGATCACCCTTGAGAGCTAATTCTCTTCCTAAAAATCTTGCAGCTCTACACCAATCACAAGTCGACTTAAGAAATCCTTTTAGAACTAGGTCACTTGATGATATAATTCAGATAGACTCTGAGTCTTCACTTTCGTCCCCACAAAAAAGTGAACATCCTCGTAGTAGAGAAACCACACCACCTGATTTACATTTCCTTCTAAATTTAGGTGTCTCTCATCCAAGATCAGCTCAACAATCTATTCATCCAACATTCACTATTCAAATCATTTCATTGCACCCCACTTTCCCTGTTGCAAATCCACCTCTTGTAAATCCACCTTTATTTCCAACTATGGCAACATGGTATGCCCCATTAGTGTTACCATAACCTCTGCTTCCCCTACCAAATGAGTACCAGTCCAAAATCCTTCACTTCACCAGAAAAAAATCTACAACAGCTCAACATCATGTAGATAGGATGGAAGATGCATTTGATTACATGGAGATAGAAGAAGAAACTGTGAAGATGAGGATCTTCGCTCAAATTTTAGGAGGAGATGTAAAGAAATGGTTTAAAAACCTACCTCCTAACAGCATAAACGATCTCCCTGCTTTGCATCAGACATTCATCAACAAATGGGAACTCAAAAAGAATCATCTCCAAATACTTGCAGAATATAGCAGCCTTAAGAGAAATCAAGGAGAGAGTGTGCATGATTACTCCACTAGGTTCAATATCGTTTACAACGCTCTTCCACCTCACATGAAACCTCCTCAAGGTATGGCCTTAGTAAGATATCCCGAAGGCCTTGATGCTGAAATGACTTATGAATTAAGAGGGAGAGATTACTTAACGTTAGAAGACATGCAGAAAGGAGCTGTTAGTGTTGAGAAAACATTATTGAGAAGAGAAATAGGTTAAGAGCAGAGAAGAGGGTAACTTATAAAGATGATATCGCACCCTCAACCTCTGACACAAAAATTGATAACCTAGTGAAGGTGATGGAGAGGATGCTTGAAAAGATAAAATTAAATGATAGAGTGCCACCAAGAGAACCTCAAAATAACCAAAACAGAAATAGAAATCAGAATTATAGAAGAGACAACAATCAAGATAAGAAAAAAGAAAGTGACCAACAGATTAGACCTCCCTTTCAACAGAAATATGTAGATCAATATGAGGAAGATAGGGAGTTGGAAAGGTTGGAAGAGTCTCATGTAAACTTGATTGGATCAGACAGTGGGGATGATGTTTTCCTCATTGAGGAAGAACAAGGCTTATTTTATGACCAAAGTACAAACACCTATGAAGACTCTGATGACTATAGATTGGGGTTTGAAAATGCAATCATGGAGGTACACAAACAATATGATCTTAGGAGCAAGGGGAACATAGATAATTCCAAGGACAAAAACACTAGCACTGTTTTCAAGAAGAACGCAGAAAACTAGCCCAAAAAGACAGCAGAGAAAACCAACATTTTGGCCAAGAAACCAGACTTAAACAAAGGCAAAAGTGTCCAGCCAAATGTTGAACAGAGCACCCCTAACACTTTAGCTAGTGGTCCTAATAAAACTGTCCCAATTACCAGTCCAAAAAAGGTTCAGCAAATCAAAGTTTCTGAAAAGAATTAAATTGAAAAAACAAATGTAAATATCAACAAGTCAATTATTCCTTTCAGCCTTGAGTGAGAGATTGCCAAGATAAAAATTACCATCCCCCTATCTAAACTAGTAACCCAAGAGGTGTATAAAAACCAAGTTTTTAAAGCTTTGAACTTAGGAAGTGATACTGACACCTTAAACTTGAAAAATGATAAACCTGAGTTGTTGTTTGGTCCAGAAGTTGAAGGAAAATACCAAGAAGGGGTCGTCCCTCCCTTCTATGTTAGTTTGAACATACATGAGAAAATCTTACATAATGCCATGTTAGACTCTGGAGCTTCACACAATCTAATGCCCAAGGTAGTGATGGAAAGCTTAGGCATAGAAATTACTAAACCATACAAATATTTGTATTCCTTTGACTCAAGAAGAGTCAAATGTTTGGGTTTAATCAAATATTTGTGTGTTAACTTATCCCAAATCCCTGCTAAGAGTTTATTCATGGACATAGTTGTAGCTGACATTCCCCCTAAGTATGGCATGCTCTTATCAAGATCTTGGGGAGCCAAACTTCAGGGGAGCCTTCAAATGGACATGTCTTATGCCACCATCTCTGTTTTTAACCAAAATAGAAGACTATACAAGGAATCTCACATGAAGTACATGGTGAGCAACATAGAAAAACCAAACAACTCTCCAGTCTATTCTATTCAATCAAGTTTAGATTCTTTTATCTTATGTAACGAAGATGAAATTACTCAACAAGATAAAGAAAACATGGACCCAATCAGTTCACTAGAACAATCCAATCTTCTCCTCAATCAAATTCAAAGCATTACCAATCAACAGCAACAAGAAAATGAAAATAGGAATGACATACTTTGGACAATAAACTTTGATGGATCTTGTAATAAAATAAGTGCAGGAGCATATGTGTGGATTCAAAATACAAATCAGAGTTTTTCATATAAATTGGATTTCCCATGCACTAATAATATTGCTGAGTATGAAGCACTTCTCCTAGGCTTACAATTGCTTAAACAGTTAGAAGCCCAGAGGATATCAATCTTAGGAGATTCTGAACTTATCATAAGACAAATCAAAGGAGAATACTCAGCCAGAAATCCAAAACTTAGGGAATATGAAAATGTTTCTCTTGATCTATTGAAAACCTTCGAAAAGTATGAACTTATTTTCATTCCAAGAGAACTAAATCATCTAGCAAATGAACTCGCTTTCAATGCCAGAAATTGCCAAATACCTGAAATAAATGAACAACTCAGTGTGAAGGTAAAACACAGGCATGCTGTGCCTGATAACGAAGTTCACTTGCAAATGTTTGATTCTGACAAACACAGATGATTTCTTGAAATCAGAAAATGATTTCAGCATACCAATATCAGAAACCAACCATAAAGAAAATTGTTTGTATATTGAAAAAATCCCAGAAGTTGAAATGACATATACTGCTGATATAAATCATTGTGAGAATCCTTTTGAAGCAGAGATAACTGAAAATACAAACCAAGAAGACTTGGAAGTTTTACAATGCAAAAATGATAAAATTCCAAGAGGTCTAGCACCTTTAGAACACCTTTTTGATTTTAACGATGTAGCCAAAGAACCAAGAATGGAGCCTGTGGAAACAGATGTAGAAGAACATAACATAGGCAGTCTAGCAAAACCCAAGATGATTAGACTGTCTAGCACTCTCCCAACTCACATAAAATTACAGTACATAGATCTGTTCAAAGAGTTTAAAGATGTTTTTGCTTGGGGATACAAAGACCTAAAATCATATGATACCAGCATCATCCAGTATAAAATTCCTTTGAAATAAAATCAAAAGCCTTTCAAACAAAAAATAAGGAGAATAAATCCTCTCTTACTACCTCTAGTTAAGGTAGAGATTGAAAAAATGCATGATGCTGGAATCATAGTACCCATTAGATTTTCAGAGTGGGTATCAAATTTAGTTTCTGTTAGAAAGAAAACAGAAGAAATCAGGCTCTGTATTGACTTCAGAAATTTAAATAGAGCCTCTTTAAAGGACAACTACCCCTTGCCCAAGATGGACCATATACTTCAAAGGGTAGTTGGTTCAAGAAGGATATCCCTCTTAGATGGGTTCTCAGGCTACAACCAGGTGTTAGTGCTCCCAAGTGATCAAATCAAAATTGCTTTTACCACACCTTGGGGCACCTTTATGTATGTCAAAATGCCTTTTGGATTAATGAATGTAGGGGCCACTTTCCAAAGGGCCATGGACATAGTCTTCTCTAAAGATATTGGCTATTTTATAATCATTTACCTTGATAACATAACCGTTTTCTCAAAAACCGATGAAGAACATCTGATTCACCTAAGAAAAGTTTTTGAGAAATGTAGGAAATTTGGCTTGTCATTGAATCCCAAGAAGACACTCTTTGGTCTCCAAGAAGGTAAACTTCTTGGCCACGTAATTTCAGAAGAGGGAATCAAAATAGACCCTACAAGGATAGATGGCATATTTCAGATCAACCATCCAAGAAGCCTCAAAGAATTACAATCTTTCATTGGAAAGATTAATTTTCTGAGGAGGTTCATCCCCAACCTTGCTGAGCTATTAAAAAACATTACGAACATGCTTAAGAAATATGTTGGTGTAAAATGGATTTTACCAGCTAAGCAATCATTCGAATTGGTCAAACGAGCTCTTACTCAAACACCAGTCCTGATTAGTTCAGATTTTACCGAAGACTTTTATATATTTTATTTTGCATCCGAACATACAATAGCTGTAGTTTTACTTCAAAAGAATAATTCAGGGCAAGAACAACCAATATCATTTTTTAGTAGGGCCTTAAGAGATGTTCCTCTCAAATATAACATCATGGAGAAGAAAGCCTTAGCATTAGTGAAAGCATTAAAAGACTTTAGGGTCTATATTTTACACTCTCACATAATTGCTTTTGTCCCACATACCGTTGTCAAGGAAATTCTAAGTCAAGACCTTGATGGTAAAAGGGGAAAATGGATTGCAACTGTTGTGTAACCAGCTCCAAAAATAGAAGAAAAGAGATATGAATGCCTTAGAAATAAGCCACTTTGAGGGGGAAACCTCCAATAAATTACATAAATGAACAATTCTTGGATGATACAATTTACAAAACCTCCTTTCTATATATAGGAGTCCATGGGGTCATAATGTAATCCTAGTGGGCCACAATGTAATCCTAGCCAACCTAACAATAATAATTTAAGGGCACAATAATAACAAAATGGGGGTTACAAGGGTTCAATAATAACAATAAGGGGGTTAAACTAACCATAATAAAGGACTATACTAGTGATATAGGAACCTAACATGCCCCTCTCCTTCAAAAAAGTGTTGTCCTCAACACTTGAGTAGCTCCGGGTGCTTCTGTATAAAATTCTCATCCTCCCATGTAGAATCTTCAGTGGGTAAGTTCTTCCACTTGATGAGATACTCTGAAATTGATCGATTCCGTAGCCGTCGAGTTCTTGTTTCCGTGACTGCTTCAGGTTCCAATATGATTTTTCCTTCCTCATCAAGTTCTGGCAATATTGTTTGAACTGGAAGATTTTCACCTATAACCTTCTTTAAGCATGAAACATGGAAAACTGGATGTACTCGCGAAGAAGCAGGAAGCCCCAATTTGTATGCCATAGTACCAATCTTTTGCAACACCTTGTAAGGACCATAGTACTTTGGCGATAATTTATTATCCTTCTTAGCTTGCTTGAGGGACATTTGTTTATATGGTTGTAGCCGTAAAATACCCAATCTCCTACATCAAAACTTCTCTCGCTGCGATGTTGATCTGCCTGTTGTTTCATTCGATTTTGTGCCAAATTCAGGTTATCCTTTAAGAGTTGGAGAACTTCTTGCCGATGCTCGATGTGATCTTCCACTGCTTGAACCTTCAAATTTTCCCTTAAAGATGATGTGATCGATGGTGGATGATATCCATAAAGTGCCATAAATGGGGTCATTTTTGCTGCAGCATGGAAGGAAGTGTTATACCACCATTCAGCGAGAGGTAACCACTTGACCCATTGTGTTTGTTTATCAGATACAAAACAACGAAGATATCCTTCCAAACATTTATTTACTATCTCAGTTTGACCATCACATTGAGGATGATAAGATGAGCTATGAGCTAATTGAGTACCCAAACAAGAAAATAACTCCGTCCAAAAATTTCCAGTAAAAATGGGATCTCCGTCGCTCACAATAACCCTTGGGCTTCCATGTAGCTTTTGAATTCTGTCCATAAATGTAGTAGCAACTGTACTTGCTTTAAATGGATGAGATAATGCACAAAAGTGTGCATACTTGGTAAGTCTATCAACTACCACCATGATGACACTTTTTCCTTCGGACTTAGGTAAACCTGTGATAAAATCCATTGAAATCTCCTCCCAACGTTGACTTGGAATGGATAAAGGTTGTAGAAGTCCCAGGGTCTTAATTGTTTCCACTTTATTCTGCTGGCAAACCAAACATTCTGCCACAAACTTTTGAATATCAGATTTAAGGCCATCCCAAAAAAATTCTTTCTTCACCCTGTGATAAGTTTTTAAAAATCCTAAGTGTCCTCCTAAAGGAGAAGTGTGCAATTCCAGAAGAATCTTTTGTTTTAGTTGGGAATTCTTACAAAGATATAAGCGATCTTTGTACCATAAGGAATCATTTTTCCAACTAAATGTATCAGATGTACTAGGATCTTGCCGCAACTTTTGAATGAGTGTCCATACATCTTTGTCCTTCTTCCATTCATCTCTTGCTTCAGTTATCCAATCTGGTTGGATAATAGAAATGGCACAAAGCAATGCTTCCACCCCTTCATTCTTTCTTGAGAGTGCATCTGCAACAACATTAAGCTTTCATTTTTTGTAGATTATTTCAAAGTCATAACCCAACATCTTTGTGACCCATTTTTGCTGCTCTTCTGATGATAGTCTTTGTTCCAAAAAGTGTTTAAGACTATCATGATCAGTTTTTACCTTGAAGTGTCTTCCCATTAGGTAAGTTCGCCATTTCTTTAGTGCATGCAGTATTGCTAACATTTCCTTCTCATAAATAGGTTTCTGTAAATACTTTCGTTTGATTGGACGACTTTCAAAAGCAATGGGTCTTCCTTCCTGCATTAAAACTGCACCAATTCCATTTCCTGAGGCATCACATTCCACAATAAAGATTTTTGTGAAGTCTGGTGTAGCTAAGACCGGTGCTAGGCACATTGCCTCTTTAAGATGTTCAAAGGCCTTAGTTGCTTCAGGAGTCCATGAAAATGCATCTTTCTTCAATAATGTTGTTAGAGGTGCTGCTATTCTCCCATAATTCTTAACAAACTTGCGATAATACCCCGTTAACCCGAGAAATCCTCGCAACTGCTTTATGGTTGTGGGAACTTTCCATTCCTTAATGGCTTTAATTTTGTTAGGGTCTACTTTAACACCCTCGTGAGATACAATGTGACCCAAATATTCCACCTCTTGTACTCCAAAGAAACATTTGGATTTTTTTGCATATAATTGTTTCTCCCGCAATAGTTTGAGCACCCTGTCAACATGTTCAACATGATCCTTCCAAGACCTGCTGTAGATTAGTATATCATCAAAAAATACTAGCACAAATTTTCTAAGGAAGGGTTTGAAAATGGAATTCATCAACCCTTGGAATGTAGAAGGTGCATTGGTAAGACCAAAAGGCATGACCAAAAATTCATAATGACCCTCATGAGTTCGAAACGCTTTTTTTGGAATATATTCAGTCTTCATTCTAATTTGATGATATCCTGAACGAAGATCCAACTTGGTAAAATAAATTGCTCCATGTAATTCATCCAATAATTCATCAATCACAGGAATGGGAAATTTGTCTTTAATGGAGAGCTTATTGAGCTCCCTATAATCCGGACACATTCGCCATGATCCATCCTTCTTGTGTACCAATACTACAGGAGCAGAGAAAGAACTTTGACTGGGTTGAATTATACCCGCCTCTAACATTTCTGCAATCATACGTTCAATTTCGCTCTTTTGGAAGTAAGGATATCTATAAGGCCCGATGTTTGGAGGAACACTTCCTGGAATCAAATGAATAGCATGATCATGATCATGAATAGGTGGGAGTCCTTTGGGAGTTTCAAATACCTTGGAATGATTGTCCAAGACTTGTTGGAGATCTGCAGAAATAGATGATTTTGATGTCGGAACTTCTAGTGAGCATAATTGTGCAATTACGCCTCGTTGTTCTTTCTTTAGAAGCTTTGTCATGACATTAGAGTTTATTATCCTTCCCGGCTTCCCTTCAATACCCCGTAATTCGACTTCCTTTCCTTCTGAAAAAAATTTCAAGAAAAGTTCTTGAAAATTAAAAGCTACCGTCGCCAAAGATTGTAACCATTGTACTCCTAGTACAACATCAGCACCTCCCATAGGAATGGAAATCATTGGACTAGTCAATACATATTCCCCCACACATTTCGGACATATGTATTTGTCTTAAATTTGTTCTTCCATTTGCAATCCATTTACTTGACATTCTGGTGTCATATAGAAACACTTAATCTCTGGCTACCTATAATAATACACCAGAAAGTACTCTGAATAATCAATGATTTTGACACTTTTTTCTGACTTGCCTCCATTCTGAGAGCTTGAGGAGCAGAATTTCGCTAATAATACATGATGTAGGCTGATTCATTTTTCCTTTAGGGCTTGCCCTGCATATCCTCTGTTCATTTTTCTCTTGCACCTATAAAATAATTCCTTTTCAGCACACTTATGACCTTTAGTGTATTTGCTATCACAACTGTAGCAAAGCCCTTTTGCTCTTTTTTCTTCCAATTGTTGTGGTGTCAACCTTGCAGGTTGTGAACGCAGGTGTAGCAACATTTTCTTATAGAATTGAGTGGTAGGCTTCCTTGTTTCCATAATTTTACATTCAATTTTTCTTGCCAACCTGAATGCCTTTTCCAATGAATCAGGTTCCCAAACGCGAACTTCATGTTGGATGTTATCCTTTAAAGTCCCTTTAAGAGACTAACTTTGTCTTTCTGGAATACCACACTTTATATTCAATTTTTAAACTTTCAGTTGCCGTCTTAATTAAAACCTTTTTTTGTTTGAGATTTATCAATTGGCTAAAGAAGGTGTTGCTCTTTGTATCCTCATAATGTGCTATCATTTTCTCCGTAAAAATTGACCAATTGACAATTTTTTTACGAGACAAAAGCCATCGATACCATACAAATGTATTTTTTTCTAAATGTAAAGTTGCAATATGTACCTTTTGTGTGTTTTGCACATTATGGAGATCAAAATATTGCTCCATCTGTAGTATCCATGTTACAGGATCCTTTCCATCAAACTTCCTCATATCCATTTTTGGAATATGGTGGTTCTTCCGGCCAACATTAGAGGTTATGAAATCACGATTAACATTTATTTTGTTCTCATCATGAGGTTCTTCTACTATATTTCCGCCATTAGGAATCGTTTCTTGTTTTAAGCTTGTCATCAAGCCTTCCATGTATGCTTTTAGATCATTCTTCATGTTTTCCATGTTTTCATCGATCTTAGCTTCCATGTCATCAATCTTAGCTTCCATGCCCACTTCCATGCCATCCATCTTAGATTCCAAACCATTCATCTTAGCTTCCACGCCTTTCGTCAAACCATCCATCTTAGTTTCCATGCCTTTCTTCAAAACTTCGATTTCATTTTTTGTTGTTCTTTGCGAGAGCGAAATTTGTTGCACTTGCTCTTGTAATTTTGATATGTCATGTTGCCATTCTTCGTCTTCATGAGTCATAGTAGAGCCTTCTAAAGGCTTAATGGGAGTTGAATTATTTTTAGGGGCCATTTTAGAATCCAATATTGATATCTATTCTACAATATTCCCTTGGAATCAATTCAACTTGATTCTTCAAACAAGACTTATGCAATTGGAAAAAATACACACCTTTTACTTGCTTTTTAGGAGCTCTGTATTGAAATTGAATTATATCTGTAATTGAGAATATTCAATATCTAAAATTCACTGCTGTAGTAGCCTTCTGAACTTTCTTTCAAATTCCACAGATATGATCTGATTTGGATTCTTCAAGACAAAGTTATTTCCAATCTCCCACAATGACCCAACTTTGGACTGGTTCAGTAGAGCGAACTTGTACGGCTTTCCACGTGTCACTGTTTTGTCCTTCGTCTCTAAAATTGATAGCCAAGAAACTACGGTCCGTGTACTTGCAACCACTTTTTACGGCACTCCAATCCGATGCCTAGAGAGAGAGTTATTGAACTTTTCCCACGATCACCTCTTTGAGATGAAATTCAGGAGCCTGAAAAAGCACTACCTTCCACAGATTATATCTCCAAAAATATTGCGAACCAAGCTCTGAAATATTTTGATGACTTATTCAGGATTTCAGCTTCACACCATATGAATTTTAGATTCTGAACCCTCGTAGAAAATTTTTTATAGCGCAAATGCCACGATGACCTGTTTAGGAGCCTGAAAAAATACCTAACTTCCACAGATCATATCTCCGAAAATATTTCGAACCAAGCTCTGAAAGTTTTATACAAACTTCCTCAAGATTTCAGCTTCGCACCCTAAAAATTTCAGCTTCTGAAGCTTTGTAGAAAAAAAGTTATAGCGAAAATGCCACGATGACCTATTTGGAGCAGCGAAACCCTAGAATCCAAAGCTCTGATACCAAATGTTGGGTAACCAGCTCCAAAAATAGAAGAAAAGAGATATGAACGCCTTAGAAATAAGCCACTTCGAGGGGGAAACCTCCAATACATTACATAAATGAACAATTCTTGGATGATACACTTTAAAAAACCTCCTTTCTATATATAGGAGTCCATGGGGCCATAATGTAATCCTAGTGGGCCACAATGTAATCCTAGCCGACCTAACAATAATAATTTAAGGGCACAATAATAACAAAATGGGGGTTACAAGGGTTCAATAATAACAATAAGGGGGTTAAACTAACCATAATAAAGGACTATACTAGTGATATAGGGACCTAACAGCAACTATTTTTGAGTATGACTTAGAAATCAGGCCCACCAAACTAGTTAAAGGGCAAGGATTAGCAAAACTTATGGCTGAGTCTAACTTCCAAGCACTAGACATGAATATGGTAGATGTGTTAGAAGAAATAGAAGAATCTACTGCTCTTTTTATTGAAGAAACATTTCTGAATTCTCCTTGGTATGCTGACATTATTTATGTCGTTTTATATTTAAATGCCCCTCCTTCTTTATCCAAAACTAAAGCTAGATTTTTGAAACAAAAGGCTTTGATTTTTTGCATTTTGGATGGGGTATTATATTGGAAAAATGTTGTTGGAATTTTTCTTAAATGTTTACTTGAAGATGATGCAAGAAAAATCATACATGAATTGCATGACAGAGAATGTGGAGGACACCTCTACTGGAAGGCCACAGAAAAAAATTTTCTTAGATCTGGTTACTATTGGCCTACCCTTTTTCCAGACACTCAGAAGTTGGTCATTTCTTGCCATAAGTGTCAAATCTTTGATGGCAAAAGAAAACTTATTCCCTTACCCTTACATCCTATCAGAGTTGAGGCACCTTTTCAACAATGGGGGATGGACTTCATTAGGGAAATCCACCCATCCTCCTCAGCTCAGCATAAGTGGATCCTCATAGCCACTGACTTCTTTACCAAATGGATAGAAGATATACCCTCCAGGAATGCTAATGACTCTGTCATTATCAAGTTTCTTGAAACAAATATCCTATCTAGATTTGGTTGTCCCAGAAAAATCATAACAGACAATGCTGCTGCTTTTAAATCCAAGAAGATGGTTGATTTCTGTTACAAATACCACATAACCTTGGGCCATTCCACTGCTTACTATCCCCAAGGAAATGGATTAGCTGAATCTTCCAACAAGAGTCTCATCAATATCATCAAAAAACTGTTGGAACATAATAAAAAATCATGGCACAATAAGCTAGTTCATGCTTTATGGGCTGATAGACTAACTATAAAGAAGTCAATAAATATGTCCCCCTATCAGCTAGTTTATGGCATGGATGCAGTTTTTCCTACCTCATTGGGAGTTCCAGTCATGAAAATCCTTCAAGAAGTGCAGATTGAAGAGAATGATATGCAGAGAAGAATCAACCAAACAATCCATTTACAACAGATCAGAGAAGAAGTTTATGAGAGAACACAGTTAGTCCAAGAAAATATGAAGAAGCTATTTGATAAGAGGACTAAGGAAAACAATTTCCAAGTTGGAAATGTTGTTCTTAAGTGGGATTCAAGGAAATAAGAGAAAGGAAAACATGGCAAGTTTGAGAATTTGTGGAAGGGGCCCTATATTATTCATGCTGAGAGGGGTCACAATGCATTTTTCCTGAAGGAATTGAATGGAGAAGATCTGTATGGAGGTCCTGTCAATGGTAGAATGCTCAAGCATTACTTCTGCCAAGAATCATAAGTTTTAAAGCATTTTATTTTACCATTGTAAATATCATAGTCTTAACATTGCATTCAAGGTTGTGAAAATCAAAAATACAAAAAACAAAGAAAAGAAAGAAAAGATGGCAGATTGTGAAAACAAGAAAGGTATAGCCCCATACCAAAAAGAGAAACAAATCTGAAAGTGTGCAAGCTCAAATGCCACTCCTGAAAAAAAAAAACACACTTCTAGTTAGTCAAACAGTTTAATCTTGACTAATTAGCTTTAAATTTTCTACTGATAGGATAGTGAATTCGATTTGCCAAACTGTTTAATCTTGGCTTATCAGTAGATATTTTAGGATAGAAGTCAAACAAGAGGAAAATCTGGTTCTAATTAGCTCAAAATCTGAACCAGGGGATAAGCATAAAACAACTCAAAAAAATTCAAAAACAGAGCTGTAAAAAGAGGAGGGAAGTGCTTTGAAAAATTAGATTTTAAGCCTTCCTTTTTGTTTTAATTTTGTGCAAAATAATGCCTATGTGTAGTTGTTCTTATGCCATAGATCAAAATCAAGTCAAACAATTTAATCTTGAATTGAATGCTTTTTAAATTTATGTTGTAGAATTTAGAGAATAAAATCTGTTAGACTGTTTAATCCTAACAGATTAGTAGATTAGGTAGAGAAGCATTTTAACTCAACTTTTAATCTGAGTTCAGGGAGAAATAAGGAGTAGAAATAGATTAGACTTCCTGCTTTCAAAAGAATAAAATGTTGTGAAAGAGTTTGCAAATCCAACTGCACACTAAAGAAGAAAAAATGTTAGATCAATAGGATTGGGTAGGTAGACAGGTTGTGCTGATAAAGTTCCATTGTTGATTCATGAATGCTAATATGTTTCAGAGCAAAAGAAGATCATCCACAGAAAGGAAGGCAACCCAATGGATGAGGCAACTGATCAGCCTCCCAAAGAATGCAAGTCTGAAATTCTTGATGCCTTCAAAAAGGCACCATCCCCAAGTGGAACCACTGTTAGCCACCCATAAATTCTGTCATATCAGGTGGTGGCTAAATGATGTTGGATAGCCTTCAAGAAACAATTTCATTGCTAAAATTGCTGATGCTTAAATTCTTTTGATAATATCCTATCCTTTGGATAAATCGTCACTGCTTTTCCCCTCTTCAAGCTCAGAAATTCTGTTGTCATTACATAAAGAAAAACTGCTACAAACACATTTTTTCCCCTCCCTTCCACCTCCGAAATTAACTTCATTTTAACCCTTCCATCTGCCATGAGAAACCCTCATTTTCATATTTCTCCCCTTTCCCCTTCATTAAAACCCTTTGATAAGGCCTAAGACCCTATCTTTGCCTTATCGAAACCCTCAAAACCCCTTGAAAACCATTAAAAATCCATAAAAATACATTGTTTATGAGTTAAGCCCCCTTGGGCTAAGTCTTTAACCCGCCCTTCCATACATCCTGGTGCTAGAACCAAGCGCTAATCCTCTAAGCACTTATCATATCGCCCCATGCCGATTAGCCCTTCATCCATAACCCCCGGTCATATGGCCTTCCATGTAACCCGTGGCCCTGCAGACGGGCGCCTAACCATTTTGTATTTATATCCCGCCCCCGAAAAATATTGAAACTTTATGTTATATTGAAACTATGGGTTTTTTATCATTTTTTTAAGTTTCCAATGGCGCAAATTTTCGGTCAATCTCCACCATCGATCTGATCCACAGATTGACGGCGCGCAGTCCATCTCCCTGGTGGTCCCCACCAACCACCCACTGTCGCAAAAACCACGCGGTATCCATCGCACCGCTTTTAAGAGCGGGGCGGTTTTTTCCATTTCGCAGCGATTCCATATGCTCGCCGACACGTGTCTTGGGCACTGTTCATAAAACCGCTGTCCATCGCGCGTTAAAAATCGGACGTGGACCTGCCGCGATATTGACGTCCACCGTCTGATCTGAGGCCGCCCATCGGATGGTGATCGCTCACCAAAGAAGTCCGACAGTTAACGTAGACCTGGCGCGGTCGATAAAAGCATCTCCGCCGTCGATCTGATCTGCAGATCGACAACCTACAATTCATCACCCTGATTCCCCCGCTTTAACTTTTCTCCTCCGCTCTTGATCATTGATCTCTGTGTGATCAACGACTCCAATTCAAATTCCTTTTCACTCTCCTCTGACCTCCTCTAAATCGATCTCGACCGTCGGATGACGCCATCCAGCGGTCGCGCTCTCTACACGTGCCTTTTAAAGCAGTCAGCCTATACATGCAGGATTTTATAATTTTTGTTTGTATTTTGCAGGATTAATGGTTTTTCTGCCATGACTGAATAATTTTCAGAGGCAGAGGGTGACGATCCTCCCGCCTCTGATTCAACAAATAAAATCCTTCGCAGGGTCTAAAAATTCATGTTTCATTGGTGGTTCATCAGGCATTGATGCCATATCAACCCTGCAAAACCCTGCACACTAGCAAAAAACACAGTAAATCAAGCACAGTCAGAGAAATATCAGTGCCGAAGATAAAATATATCAAAATAGAGGATTGAAGATAGTTTTAGGAGGATTATGGCCAGCAAATGATTATCAAAAGCCCGATTCCCGATTAAAACACGGTTAAAGACGAAAATCATAAAATTTCATCAGACGGAAAGTTTCCACTACCACAGTTGGGGCTAATTGAATCCCCAGCTACCTCATAGCCACCTGCAGCCTCGAAGCAATCAAAGGGAGGCCGAGTTATTACCAGACTAGGAGATATTTAGCATCAACACAACTGAACAGTTATTTCAACCAAAGGAACTTATTGTAGCTGTCAGCAGAAGTTATTTCAAGGATGATGAGAATCCTTGAAGTCAACAAATTCTTTCCAGCAAGCCTAATAGTTAATGTAAACCAATCAATACAGGGGAAATATAAAAAATCTTCTCTATTTGAGCCCCTCAAAGGCCGAGAGACAGTGCACTGTATTAATTGAACTTAGAAGATATTTTATCAGATCTCACCTCCTCATTCTTCTATATATACTTCTGGAGAATATGAGTGAGGGGTTGGTTGTTGGTTGATCACTAGTTGTAATATTGAAATTATTTGATCACTAGTCTGTTGAAGTTGAAGAACAAATTGAAGTCTTGGAAGCCTTGATGATGTTGTTGCATGCTTGTTACTGAGAAGGCTCCATTATTGGATCCATGAGCTTGGCTGTTGGTGAAGTATTCTGAACTGTTTAATGCTTTCCCCTATTTTCATTATGTTCCATAATTTCTTTCTACAGAAGGTTGAAAGTTTTAGGCTAAGAAATGACTCCTGGAAGCACCTTAGACCTGTTCATCCTTCACTGTTTTATGTTTTCCTCTGCTGAAGTATTTTAGAGTCTTTAATCTCTCTCTTTAGTCTTCATGCTTGTTTATTTCCTTAATAGTTCAAATAGTTGGTTTCAGCATGATTTATGGTTCTCCCTGCTTGTCTGCCGCCACTTAAAAACTATTATTGAAGTCTCTCTTTGAAGTTTTTGTTTATAGTGAGTCATGGAGGTATGTTATGATCTTGCCCTTTGTCCTTAATTAAACAGTTATCTCAAAGGTCTTTATAGTTGTAATCATAGATGTATTAGGTGTTCCCTCTTCTATGACTGCAGTTATGAGTGAATCTTTTATGTTTTCTAAATCATTTGAAATAAAATATTTGAGGAAATAGGGTGTTCCCCGAATGTTAGATTTAATTTTAAAAGTTGTGTTGAAGTCATTATTTGCTTAAAGAATGTTTGTAGAATTTATGGTTAGCCCTGTCTATCAAATATTTCTTTATTGTTCAAGTTATGTTTTGAATTTCCCTTCGTTGAGAATTAAACTTCTCTTTCCAAATCATTGATGTCCATCTCATTCCAAAACTAAAGGATCATGTGGCCAAGTTAGATTTGCCCTCTGATATCCCATATCCATTGATGAGTATGTTATGACCTCTTTTTTGACTACATTTCCCAATGAACCAGATGTTCCTTCATTCTATATGTCTTTCCTAGACCTTTCATGTTCTACTGTATCAATCCAACCAACCAAACAAACAAACACCTGCACTTAATAACTAGTCTAAAATCCATATTCCAAGCACACAAGATAAACCTTTGCAAACAAACATTCGAGAGATCCCTCTCTGAGAACAAGAGGACTAGATCCTGAGACTCTAAAGACTGGTTCTGATGTTGCCTTGTCTTTTGATTTTCCAAACTATCAAAACACGAGACACCAACAAGTTGTATTGAGTAATTGCATGATTTAATCTCTGCGACTCTGTTGTCTTGAGTAATATCACTCAGCGGCTATTAGTTGAGGAATAATCCTCTGTTTTAAATTGTTCACATGGTATCAGAGTGGGTTTAAAATTTTATTACTGTAACTGCAAGTCTTTTTACTCGAAGTTAAAAGTTGTTCTAAAGAATTATTTTTGGAGCATAGCATATTTACCAGCAAGGAGAAAGTTTTTTTAATAGTTAAAATGGAAGCAGAAGGCATTATTTTTGGAGCATATTTACTAGCAAGGAGAAAGTTTTTTTAACAGTTAAAATGGAAGAAGAAGGAATTATTTTTGGAGCATATTTACCAGCAAGGAGAAAGTTTTTTTAATAGTTAAAATGGAAGCAAGCTTGACTATTCCACAAATAGCTTAGTTTAATGGGAAAAATTATTATTATTGGGCTATTACAATGAAAGCTTTGTTTTCTTCCCAAGATATTTCGGAATTGGTGGAGAATGGTTTCCGATATGCAACAACATACAATGCTTTGACACAAGAAGAAAATGATCTACATTTTTCAGGCAACTCGTGAAAGTATCTTCCCAAGGATTGCAACAACAACAAAGTCCAAGCAAGCATGGGATACCCTCCAGACAACCTACCAAGGCATGGAAAATGTGAAGACAAAAAAACTACAAATGCTGAGAAGAGATTTTGAGACAATTTATATGAAAGAGTATGAGAATGTAGACTCATTTTTTACACATGTAATAGGACTCATTACCCAAATCAGGTCTCATGGTGAGACACTTGAGGAAAGGAGAATAGTTGAGAAAATTTTGGGAAGTCTTCCAGCAAGATTTGATGTCATAGTTGTGGTCATAGAAGAGATAAAGGATCTCTCACAGTTTTCAATAGATGAAATTCATGCATCACTCATTTCTCATGAACACATACTGAACAGAGAAACAAATGCCTCATTGGACCATGCCTTCAACACACAAGTTTCATTTGTTCAAGGTAGAGGCGGAGGAAGATCAAATGCTAGAGGAAGTGGAAGAAGCCCACACAAAGGTATAGGAGGAATCCCTTTAATTTCAAGTGGAAGGGGCGGAAATTAAAATCCAAGTCAAGGCCCATGCCAGAATCATGCACAAGTTTAGAGGTATGATAAATCTCAAGTTCAATTTAATTATTATAAGAAGTATGGTCATTATGCAAATGAACGTAGAAAGAAGCAGCATGACATAAGTAACAAACCAAGTGAAAATTTCACAAAGAAAAATCAGAACGATGATGGCATGTTTTTAGCTTCTAATGTAGCACAAGAAAAACAAGGGGATGTATGGTTTTTAGATTCAGGGTGTAGAAACCCCATGACTAGGAACATAGAAATGTTTTCCAATCTACATGAAAGTGTGAAATATGAAGTGACAGTAGGGACTGATAACAAATTTTTTGTCATGGGAAAAGGAAGAGTCAATATTCTAACAAAGAAGGGGGAGAAGAAGTACATTTCAGATGTTTATTTTTTCCCTGGTTTGAAGCATAACCTCATAAGAATTGGACAACTCATGCAAAAGGGCTACAATGTATTTTTCTAAAATGATGAGTGCACAATTTTGGATAAGTCACGAACTATACAATTGATTGCAAAAGTTCAGATGGCAGACAATAGAATGTTTCCTCTCAAGATAAAAACATATTCGAAGGAAGAAGGTGCTCAAGCATAACTATCAATGAATTCAAAGAGAATGAAAAAAATGTAGCAACAGTCACACAAGTAAACTTTCAAGTGGAAGATAAATATGCAAATGGGCTATGGCATTTGAGATTTGTCCATCTCAATTTTGGAGGTTTGAATTTTTTGCATAGGAAATGCATGGTGAAGATATTTCCACTCATAGAAAAACCAGACATCCTATGTGAAGGATGCATCTTGGGAAAACAACATAGAGAATCATTTCCAGCAGGAAATTCAAAAAGGGAAAAGGCACCCTTGGAGATTTTCCATTCAGATTTATGTGGACCAATGCAGACAGCATCAACAAAATGGTGGCGTGGAAAGAAAAAATAGGACCATTATGGAAATGGAAAGGAGTATGTTGAAGAAAAAACATTTTCCAAATGATTATTGGGCTGAATTTTTCACTTGTGCATCATATATTATTAATAGGTGTCCAGCCAAAAGTGTCAAGAATATGGTTCCTAAAGAGGCATGGAGTGGATGAAATCATGGTGTCACTCACATGAGAGTGTTCGAATGTGTGGCTTATGCACATGTCCCAGATGAATTAAGGAATATTTTGGACAGTAAGGGGGAGAAATTCATATTTTTTGGATATAGTGATGAATCCAAGGCATAAAGTAGTTGAACAAGGTGACGATTAAGGACAAGTAGTTGAACAAGGTGACGATTAAGGACAAGTATCTGTTGCCGAGGATGAATGACTTTTTTGATCAACTTAAAGGGAGCAACGATGTCCTCGAAGATTTATTTGAGATCAGGATATCATCAAGTATGCATAAAAGAATAGGATATCTACAAGACTTATTTCCAGACTAGGTATGGAAATTATGAGTTTGTTGTGGTTCCTTTTGGTTTGATTAATGCCCCGGCTACTTTCGTGTGTTTAATGAATAGTGTGTTACGTTATTATTTGTAAAAGTTTGGTATTGTATTCATTGATGATATATTGATATATTATAAGAATGAGGAAGTGCATGTCGAACAATTAAAAATAATATTGAGATTGCTAAAAGAGAATCAGTTGTATGCCAAGCTTAGTAAATGCAACTTCTTTTAGACAAAGGTACATTATTTGGGGCATGTGGTTTACAAGGAAGGCATAACAGTGCATCCAAAAAAGATAACAACTATCATGGAATGGGAAAATCCTAGGAATCTGGATGATGTTAACAAGTTATTATAGGAGGTTCATCAGGATCTTCTCATGGTTTTCCTATCCTATTACATCATTGCAGAGGAAAGGAAAGAAATTTTAATGGACAAAGGAATTTGCAACAATTTTTGACTAGTTGAAGTAATTTCTTACCAACGCTCTAGTTCTAAACATTACAGATCCAGAGGACTTGGTGGAGTCCTGATACATGAAGGAAAGATGGTATGTTATGAGTTGAGGAAACTGAATGAGCATGAGCAGAACTATGTGACACATGATCTTGAGTTGGAAATGATCATTCATGCATTGAAGATGTGGAGGCAGTACCTTCTTGGTAGGAGTCTTGTGCTGATGAGTGATCACAATGGGTTGAGATACTTATTTGACCAACCTAATCTGAATTCTAGGCAAGCTAGGTGGTTTCCCATGCTCAGTGAGTTTGAATTTGAGCTTGAATTTGTAGATGCACTCAATAGAAGAGTACAAGTAAATCACATAGAAACTATGAGTTCATATGGGACAAATTTACAGGATCAGATCTTACAGGCAAGACAACATGATGACAAGTATAGGGAGCTTAGGCATAGGTTACAACAACAGGGTATAGGTGAAAAATATGTGGACTATCATCTCACAACATATGGTTTGGTCATATTTAGGGAGAAGATCGATGTGTCGGACAACAATGAGCTCAAGAATCTTATCTTGTGGGAATTTCATGTCAATATGTATTTAGGTGATATGGGATATCAGAAGACTCTAAAAACTGTGAATAAATTATACTATTGGCCAAATCTGAAGAAAGAGGTAGTAGAGTTTGTCGCTAGGTGTTTGGGTTATCAACAAGTAAAAGTAGAGTGTAAGCATCCAGGTGGTTTACTACATCAAATTCCAATTCCTAAATGGAAATGGGAGTTCATTTATATGGATTCCATTACAAGTTTTTAGAAAACATATATACAACATGATTCCATGATGGTTGTGGTTAAAAAGTTGACTATGATAGCTCACTTCATAGTGGTTAAGTCTACTTATTCAATAAGTGAGGTAGCATAGGTATTCATCAGGGAGCTAGTTACATGGTATTCCTAAGAATATCATGTTAGACAGATATGCCAAGTTCACTTATAGGATTTGGAAGGAGTTATTTGCAAGTTTGGGTACAAAGTTGGCCTTAAATACAACTTATCATCTGTAGACATATGGACAAACAAGGAGGGTCAATAAGATTCTAGAGGACATATTGAGAATGTATGTTATGCGTCAACAATGGAAGTTGAAAGAGTATATTCCAATCGTAGAGTTTTCGTATAATAATGGCTATCAAAATTCATCGAGGATGAGTGTGTTTGAGGAAATTTATGGGTGGAGTTGTAATATTCCCATAAAATGAAGTGATCCAGTGAACAGGGTGTTGATAGGACCGGACATGTTGGTAGAGATGGAACAATAAATATAGGTTATCAAAAATAATCTAAAGATAGAACATGACATACATAAGAGTTATGAAAATAAGTATAGGGAATTAAATGAGTTTCAGGTTGGTTGGAGAGCATGTGTACTTGCGCATCAAGCCCAAGAAAATCTCCTTGAGGATTGGGTCATGTGTGAAGCTGGCACCTCAGTATTCAGGGTCTTTCGAAATCCTTGAGAGGATTGGTCCAGTGGCTTACAAACTTTAATTGCCTCCAACAGTGAAAGTGATCAGGAGCTCAGGACCAAGTGTCGTAAAATGGTCAAAAATGAAGGTGCTCAGAACTGGTTTGAACCTGAACAACCAGATAGAGCTCGTCTTCCTGATTCCAGCGCCGCAAATGGTTCAGAAAACGGTCGCCGTATGAGAAAGTTACGCCAAAAACAAAATTGCCCAATAACCCTTAATTTTGAATATTTTTCAAAAAAAAAAAAAATATTAAAAAAAAAAATATTCCGCAGAATATTCTTTGGAATATTCCATTTGGGCAGCCAATCACAGGTTGCCACATGGCAGGCCCGGAGGCCGCCACGTGGCCCAGGGTGACGTCAGCAAGGGTATGTGCGTTGTTTAAAATTTTGGTGGCGGTGAGGTTCGATCCAATGACCTCCGGATCAATAGCCATACGCCTTACCGTTGGGCCAAATAGGTGGATCTTGTTATGTGGGCGGCATAAAATTGTTTTAAAGTTTGATTTTGTGTTGGGCGGAAAAAGAACGGGGCCAGCCCCTAATGGCCAGCACCCCATGCCATACGACCTAGCCCCAAAACCGTGGGTCTATTCCCTTAACCGCCGGGCACGAACTCCAATGCAAACCACCAGCCGAGATTTCTGGACACATGCACACTGAATGCGGAGTTAACTGACAGTCAAGTTGGCGGAAATTTTGGCGGAGCGCCAAATTTGGGCGGACCCGCCATATTTGGCGGGCCTAACTGACCCCAACTAAAGTTATCTGGAGTTTTTGTAGGGGCAGCTGGCAGTTGGGAGTAAATGGCCATAACTTTGGCTAGGAAAGTCCGTTTTGGACGAATTGTTTTTTGATTTTGAGTCTTTTCGACCTTCTGAAGCCATTGGAATAGGTTTCACATCCATCTGAGGTCGTTTTCAGGTGATTTTTCTTCGTGGAAGTTCCAGGAGCCACTAGGGCCAAATCAGTTTGGGAGCTGCATTGGGAATTGTGCAGCCAGTGAATGTGGAACGAAGGTCATTCCTGAATTTTTTCAGCATTATGAATCCATTTATACAGCTCGTTTTTTCTTTTGAGGCATTCTTCTCACTGTTTAGCTTCAGGGAAGCTTTCAGGGCCACGAGGGCCATTTCAGTGCTGGAGCTGTTTGGGGGCTATGTTCATCCATTTTTGGTGATTCAAAAGCTTATTTCTGCTATTTTCGACCTTCTGAGTCTAATGGAAGAGGTTTCAGAACCAATTGAGGTCATCTTCACCTCGAAATTCTCCATGTAAGTCTAAAGGGCCACTAGGGCCAATTGGGGAAAGTACGGTATAAGGTACAATTTCACTGTTTAGTGTTTGGGAAAGAGCATGTTTAGCTAATTCCTATCTTATGATTCTGTATTTACAGTCAGATCTGTCTTTTGAGACACCCATATTCTTGTATTAGCCTTTGTAGTATTTTTAATACAAGAGGACAAGCCTAGTTTGAGAGGCTTGGTCCAGCAGATGTAGCCCAGAGGGGGGGTGAACTGCTTTATCATTTGATGTCTTTATTTGTTGAAGATGATATGCTAAACAAAACTGATATAAAGTGTTAAACAACAAATATACATAACTTGCATACACACATAATCACCTACTCAGCTGCAGAAAGTTATTTGTCTTATTCCGCAAGACTTCAAACTTCAAGTATGTGTATGTCAAAGACTTCTAAGTGTTAACTTCATTATTTCTTTAGGCAGAGTCTGTAGAGGGCCAGGTATCCTCTGGAACTCATCCTCTCTTTAGAGGTGACATGTCCGGTGAATGCCCCTACAGTCTATCTCTGTATAAGAAATAAGAAGTTTTCACATTTTCAGAGGTCACTTGGAGTGTATAGCTCACATTTGAAATTATGGGAAATGGATACCTTGCACCCTTAAACAAGTACATTCCATTTTCAGATCAGAAAGTCCATGATGTTTTCTATTTTTCATTGCTTAAAACATATGTGAAAGATGTTGATAATGTGATTGATTGTTCTATATTGCAGGTGGATCCAGAAGGGGAGAATTCCAGCTAGAACCTCAGTGCATTTTGTAGCAGAAAAAACTCATGCTCTGGAACCGAGTATCAAGTAAGTTAAAGTGCAGTGGAAGCACTTTGGGCCCGATGAAGCTGCATGGGAGATCAGTTGAGGAAAAGGAGTTTTGGTATACGTGTATATAGTTATGTATGGTTGTTATTGTAAATACGACAATGAGTTGTGTTATAAAGCTACAATAAGCGGTATGGTTGTCATCCTGTCATGTTTGTCATGTTGTTTTTGCTTTTTAGCAGGATGTCATTGTAAATACTACATCAAGCTATCTTATAAAGCTCCATGGGAAGTATGTGTTGGGTTTCAGTGGTTTTGCTGGTTATAGGTGTCATTGAACACTGAGGATGGTGTTCCCATAAGCGGGAGGGGTATGTAACAGGCTCGAGTTAAAAGTTCATGTAATAACGTTAATAAAGGAAAAATAAGACCAAGGTCATGGGACACGTATTCCAAGCTGAATGTTGGGCAAAACATCCTAGTGGGTGTTCATTTGGTTTATTATGGCTAAGGAAATTAGAAAAGGCTTTGAAACAACGAAGAGGCATTAATTGGCATTTTATTTATGAAAATAAAGGAAAATGAAAAGGAGGGTAAAAGGTCACAAGTTATACGTGAGGAGGAAATCGAAGGAAAATTAGAGGAAATTAGAGAAATTAGAGGCCTCAATGGTAAAAATTCTTTTGAGGATCAATTCACAACCTTTTGTCAGTTTTAGCTTGGAGAACTCTCTCTATTCTCTCTCTCTCATACTCTTGCACACTTAGAGCATTCGTGGAGCGCTCTAGCATTGAACAAATGAAGGAAAAGGAAGGACAAGAAATCAAAGGAAAACAAAGATCTAGTAAGGAAGAGTTGGATCAAGCAGATACAATGAGATTACTTACAGGTATCAAGTTGCATGTATGATTTCCTTGCTATTTTTGGCATGCATGGTAATTGCATGTGTATATTTGGTTCTATCGTTGTCATTGGCATGGGGTTTTCTAGGTGTGACAGTGGTTTCAGCCTTGCCTTGCCATTTCCGGATAGCCATGGTGTTATGGGGTGCTTTCATTGGGTGGAGCTTTGGATTGCTAGATGGTTTTGGAACCGGGTGAGGTGGTCTCAGGAAAATTCCCAAGGGCCTAGGAATCCCTTGACCGATAATGGCGGGATTGTGGTAAATCCTGATAGTGGAGACGGGAAAATTCCTTAAGATATTGGTGAATAAATATGAAGTCATCCAATATTGTTTAGGGTCTAGTGATCCCTTGACCGATTTTGGTGGGATTGCGGTAAATCATGGTAGTGTATGTTTGTTGTTTGGGCCTAGGAATCCCTTAACCATTTTTTGCGTGATTGCGGTAAAGCATGGTTGTGTAGGTGCTTGCTTCAGGCCTAGGAGTCCCTTGACAGGTTTTGGTAGGATTGTGGTAAAGTGTAAGGACGCCCAATGGTTGCTTTGTTGTGAGTCCCACATTCATACTTGCAATATGGCACGAGGGTGATTGGATGAAAGAAAGATTTGGTTCAGCCCAATCTATGGTTAGTGGTACGTGGAAGTCCCTAACTTGGTTGGATTTTGCATATTTTAATAAGATATTTTTTCCTATTGTATTTCATGAATAATCATAATTGTTATTATATGGATTTGATGGTTTTTATATCGTGGTTATTATTTTGGTTATATGTTGGTTATAAGCATGGTTTCATAACATATTATAGGTATGGATCTCTATATGTTTCATTTGTTGATGAATGGTTAATGAATGCATGATCTAATAGATGTTATTGCAAATATTATGAGGTCATTAGACCTTCTTGATGATTTTCAGATAAGTATGAGACCCCTATGTTTAAGTATGGATTCATGACCTGTAGATTACATGTTCACAATGTGTTTGGAAAAATGTCTATCATAGCTAGTTCAAGTCCTTGATCAAGTTTTGTGTTAGAGGATTTTTCGTTGTGTCATTTATTGTTGTGGAAAGTCTCATCAAGTTCTGGGCAACGATCTAGATACTACCCTTGAAAAGGTGGCACAAATTCTGCGGTTGTAGGCTTAGAACTAGGAAATTGGGACTGTTGTCGCTACCTTGCAGGCTTATGAATGCGAATGGAGGCCTATATTTGCATGGATGGAAGATTTTTCATGCGAATGGAAGTTCAAATTAGTGAAAAAGCAATCTGACTCAGGGTTTAGGCACTTGGAGGGGTGGTTTAGCTCTTAGGGGTCCTATAACTCCTGAGGAAGGTCATTAATGTTTCGGTTTGTCGATTCCACTTCCTTAACTATACTTAGGAGGTTTAGTCATATCATAGTAACTCTTCGTCACATGTTTACCCCGATAGACCGATGAACTTGGGTAAATGTCGGAGGAGGTGGTTACATGCAACTCATTACCCAAAGAAAAAATTTAGGGAAAAAAACCTAAATGAATTAGAAACAATATTCTATAAATCCAACTTACCATATCACAAGCTTTGGATGGGTCCACTTTCATCACCATCAATCTTTGGTCATGATCTTTATTGAATGAATGCATTATTGGGAAACCCCATCTACCTCGTGAATTTTCCTTCCCTCTGAGAACCCAATTGTTCTCTAGAGATTTGGTTTGACAAAACACTTTTGAATGTCTTATCTATTACCTTTGAGATAATTTTGTATATGCAATTTCATGATGAAATGAGTGTAAATTTCTGAAAGTTATAATATTATATTCTTTGGGAACCAAATCTAGGAATGTTGTATTCAAGGCTATTGACATTTTTCCTAGAGTTATTATTGTCTCCACCACTCTTCATAAATATTCCAATATAAAATTATAACAGATGAAGAAAATTCCATAGGTTGTCCATCAAGACTAAGAATTTTTGTCATTTTGAAATATCTATAGACTTTGATACAATTCTTCTTTCCAATCCTCCTTTATTAGGGCCTAATTATCCTCCTCATTGACAAAACTAGGGAAAATTATGTTATTTTATCTCTCTTGTATTCCTTTAGAAGGTAGGGAAAATGATTTACTCCTGAATCCACGACCATGAAATTTTTATCCCAAATACCATCTCCCTTATCAATTCCCTTAATGGATTTTTTATGTTTTCTATGGTTGAGATAATACATAAAATAAATTTGTATTCCAAAAGAATATGCTTCCTTTTATCATCTAGCACTTTTACTTCATATTTCTATACTTCATTAATAAAACCAAAAATTTCCCTATTGTAGATCACCTCCAAGGTTTCCTTTATTTGTCCTAGAACCCTGTCATCTTTCAACTTTTGGTCCCTTGCACAATTAGTAGCTACATTTTTTGCGTCTTTTAATTTTTGTTCGAATTGAAGAGGAGTATATTCTCTTCGATTACGATTAAAATTATTTCAAACAAATTTGTTTTTCCCTGCAAAATATTTCATTTTCGTCCATTCTACATTTAGGTTGAAGGGAATAGTAGGTTTCTCTATCGTAGGAATCACTTCCAACACCATAGGATTAAGGCTAGAGTCCCTTGCATTGGTGACCCATTGTTTGACGCTAATGAATCATCTAGAAAGGATTCATAAATTAAAAACCTATCAAGCCTCTTGGAAATTATGGTTTCCCCAAGTCTGTTGTTACTCCAAATGGGAGGTAACTCAGATGGTTTAGCATCCAAAAGACCAAATTCTTCCATTTTTTTGATAAAATATCCAAAGAGAGGGTCCAATTGAGAAGTCGGTCCTTGGAGCTTAGATGCCTTTGAGGTGAAATGCAAGTCCCCTTCCCCCATTACAACTATTTGATTTTAAATTCCATCCATTATGAAAAATCTATCCCAATAGTTGATCCCATCCATGTAAGGACCATAAACATTCAACATTGTGATATATTTCCCTAGATCTAAAGAGAAAAAGGAGGTCCTTGGTCTTGTAGAAAAGGCATGGGAGTTTGTGAGTCTGGAGGAACATTTATTCCATCCAATCACATTTCCAAATAATCTCCCAACAACGTCAATATAATAGAAGTCCTAATTCTTAAGCATTTTAGAGAGCTCTGGGTGATTTTCTCCCCATCAATCATTGTCTCCTGCAACCGAGTAATATAAGGTTTTATGTTGTTAACTAATTTCTCCATGGTTAGATTCTTTAATAAGTTAACCATCTCTCTACAAGTTAGAGTCACAAAACTCATTTGGAACCCTCGAAAGGGTAATTTATTCTAAGAATATCGATTAAGAATAGTTGTCTCTCGCAACTAATTTCCACAAATGTTTTTTTCTAGCCCATGGACATGAAATATTTCCTTCTATTTTGATTGCATTTGGGTATTTCTCTTGAAAAGACTCTAATTCTTCACCACTTTTCAAAGAAAATCAAGCATGCCTTTACTTCTAAATATTAACTTGTATTTCACTATTTTCAAGGTGTTAGAATCTTGTGTTCCCTTTCCAGTTAGAGAGTAGTCTAGATTAGGGTTTGCATTGGAATGTTTTCGAACCTGTCCAACATACATACTCTCTATGATTCTAGGAATTGGTATCAGAGAGGTGGCAGGTTGGAGTCTTTAATTCCAAACAAAGTAGGTAGAAATTCACTCATAAATTTCTATTCTTTGGATCCACCTTCATTTTCCTATGTCCCATAAATAAAATTTCCCAAGGAGACAATTTTTTTCATTGAGTGAGATCGATGAGTCTCAATTGAATTTGTCTTGTTGTCACTAACATTGTCATAGTTATGTTCTTTGAGTATTTGAGTTCTAAGAATTTGATACCAATGTTCCTATTTAAAGGCCATTCGAGTTCGCACGAACCCATACATATTTTTTCCTACTTGTAGTCTTAACTATATATTTATAATGTCTCTAGATCTTGGATGCTTCCTCAAATCCCAATTCCTTCACATACTTGGATAGGCTCATTCTACAACAAGGTACCCATACAATAGTCATGTATGCATTTGAAAAGCATCCCATCACAGTTTAGTTTGAAGCAGAAAATATCAACTCCCCCTAAACAATCCATTGACTCTACCAAGCATTTGCTCACCTCCGACCCTACCAAGATCTAAGCCATGCCATAGACTAGTCTCTTGAAAGATAAGTTTTATTTACGAAAAGTACCAAAACTGACACCAATTTTTAAGAATACTCCCGCAAACCACATAAATAATGGAAGTCTTAGAAAACAAACCCATGTTGGGAGAATTTCCTCACTAGTTGACCAAGTATATAATTCTATATGTCTTTCTTCAAGAATAGGGATTGGGAACCCCACTTCCACTGCTAGTGAAATATATTTTCTTTTTCTTTAGCTATCCTCAAAACCCAACCAATTATCCTTTTATGATAATTAGGAAGAGTGAAGAGTCTCCTTCCATTGGCTTGAAAATGAGAATGGCACAATCCTTCAATTGGTAGTTACTCATTCTCTTCTTAGGAAAACATCCTATAAATGCTTGATTCCCCATCTCTATTATAACATTTAGTTTAGTTTTACTATTGTGGTTTACACTAATGGCCACAAGTGTTTATTTGATACATTTATGCATATTTGGTTTTCTTGAGCCCTTTGTAGATTGAAGCCTCACCCCTTCTTAATTCGAGGATCACTTAATAGCTTCAAATCCAACATCGTGCCAATGGAACTAGAACCAGAAATACAATCATGTTGATTAATAGCAAAAGTTCAAAGGAGATCAATCTCTTTACATGATCCATTCAAAGTGTTTTCAGTTTCATAGGATCCAACATGACATTGTTCCAACCTAACATTCCATTCTTCTAATCCAAAAACTCCTTGAATAAGTAACATATTAGAATACAACGACCTCTTGAAAATTATGCAAAAACTTGGTACCTTCTACCAAATAAGGTAACAATGAAACTTTCATGACATTAAGGAAACACTAATGAAGCTCATGGCTTCAAGCCTCAAACAAAAAAAAATTTATGGTGAATGGAATTGAGCACTTCAAGTCCCGATCACGATAAAAACTATTCCCTTGAAGCGGAATTTGAGGTGGCAATCACATAAAAGGAATTGTAATACAATATTTTTGAGGGTTGGAATGGATTTGACACTAAGATACAAAGGTCATAAAACCTTGGAGAAAACATAATCTAGTTCCCTTTCACACATTTTAAACAATTATTTCAAACTCACATCCGTTCTTGTTGTTGAAACAAAGCACAATATATCCCTCCAATAATTGATGTTGATGCAACTTATTAGGTAGACTTATGCATGGTAACAAAAAGAAAGCATTGTTCCTCTTTAATAATTAAACTCTCCTCACTACTTCAAACTCCTCAACATGTTAAATGTTGACAAAAGTTATAAATAGACCCATACACAATAACTTAAAAGAATGTAAATCCTCTCTTAATTAAGTTTTGCCTCACTACCTCCCGCTCCTCCTCGTCACCACTTCCCTTTGTTAACCTACATAACAAATTGGCCCACCTAACCCATAAACCTAACATATCTAACCTATTAACCTAACCCACAAAACCTACTCACAAGTAACCTAGCTATTCCACCATCCTTCTACAAAAGCCACAAAGAGCTAACCCGCTCAATTTACTAATATCCATCAAGCATGTTGTTGTAACTAATTTCATTTTAGGAGTATTAAATTGAGGATACAAAGGAATTAAGCTTTGATTTTTTCAAAAGGTATAAATATATCGCACTTTGCGCTAAATTTCATTTTACAAAATTAAATATCGAACACATTAGGGTGAAATGGAAATAGGTTCAACCTTCTGCTTCAAGTTAAAGCATTTTGTATCCATTCATCGATAAAAAGTATTGATCAATAGCCTATATCTATTTCAGAGTAAAAAATAGCCCCAGATTAAAACACAAATCGGCTCTAAAAAGTTGAACCACCCTATGGTAACCTGATGCTATATTTTCCACTTGAACCTCAATCGAAACCGCTTATGGTTTCAGACTCCCAAAACGTTCCGACTATTAATGAGTTAAATGATGGTACTGTACTGCTATTCAACCATGACTTAACACCCAACAAGCCTAATTAATAAGTCAGCCGTATGGTTGATCATGCTTTATTCAAACTTTATGCATTGAACCGTGGAAAGGTAAAACATGCTAGAGGTATGGGTAAAACTCAAATAAAGTATTCCTCACATTCCTAGTTAGTCGAACATTTCTAAGACTTTTTTTTTCATTTCCCTTGGTTTAAAAGTTTATTCTTGTTGATATTCTTTCATGGTGCCTAGGAAAAAGGATACAATTTCGAAAGAGGAAGAGACACTCAAGGATTTTATCAATCAATAAAATGATGTTTTCGAGCTTCTAATGGCAGAAAAGACTTATGAGGTTCTCTAAAATGAAACCCTCTTTTTTTCTCCAAATTCCTCCAAATATTTTCTATTTGGGTTAGTGGATCACTACAAGCTTTGGTTCCAAATAACTTTTCCTTTTTCAAAGTTCATTCATATGTGCTCTAAATTCTACTACCTCATTTAAATGGCATTTAAATGGTGGTAAAGGATAATCATAGCTCTAGTATACTTTTCTCATTAAAAGGATGATATATTTCTGAACTATTAGGGCTAGCAGACAATTTTGAAGCTGTTGATAAAGGAGATATTGAAAATCGTTTTAAAACCTTGATTGAAAAACAAAATGGGATTTTTTTTCTAGATTTGTTTTTTTTTAATATTCAAATCAAAGATACATAGAAAATATCTCATTATACCTTGTTCAAGTTGCCAACAATATCAGTAACACTAATATGGGATTTATCGCAAAAGGAAACATCTTAACCGAGATTAAAACTCCTTTGGACGATGAAATATTAAAAGATTCAATGATCAACATTTTTTAGGCTATGATAATAACAAGGATGATGCTCTTATCTTGGGACTTCCACATACGATCTTTCAATTTACAAAATTTAATTATGCAAACTTTATTTTGAAGCAAATGCATGAGTAGCTGGATCAATTTGAGGAAGAGATCAAAGCATTTACATACCAGTCCTATCTAATTTATTTGATTTTGGCTTGCATGTAATACATTTTGAATCTTTAGGTTTATAAAAGAATAATCAATTAGGGGAGAACCTCTTACCTTTTGAGTGGAATAAGGTGGAAAAATATAGTTATAGACCAAATGGATATGAAATTTTTATTGATAAATTCATGATTACTTTCCACAATTGATTTATATTCAACCCCCTCTTAGAATCATAGATATTTATAAGTTCATATTACAAATGAATGTTGATTTCAATTGTGGTGATTGGTATTTAGAGAGGAATTATATTCTGTCAAGGATTTATGCACATGATGTAAAACCTTATAGATTTCTTATACATTTAAAACTCAAAATATTTACTCTTGAATATATTAGATAGAGAATTCATTCAAATGAATTTCATTTTGTTTCCAAGGGTAGAAAATCAAGTTTCAACATTCTCATCAAAGTATTATGTTTTATGATCAGTGCAACAATTTCTCTTCCTATTGTTGAGAAGTTGATTAAGTTTTTTACGTTCGAAGAAAATGAAACATGGAAATATGACCCTCATAAGATTATTTCTAACTTTAGGACTTCTATAAAATTCACCAACTATACTCACATTCTTGATGCAAAAAATAGAAGTTGGCAAATAAAATCTCCTTTTCATTAGTTGTTCGAGAAGCTACATGTTAGCAAGGAATTTATTAAACAAAAATGGAATTGAAAAAAATTGATTACATAAGCTCCAAAGGATATCATGGATGCGAATACTCTATTACCCCAAAACAAGAAAGCAAGAATCATGACCCGAAGTGAGATCAAGATTAATTCAAAAACATTAATAATTACTTATGTTCCCCGATAAGGTATCTACTTCATAACACATGTTGTTTCGAGATAAAATAGTTCGAGAGATGGATAAGGGTAAATGTATTTTCATAAATATTGATGAGGAGGCTTCCAAGAAGCTCTATGTCTATGACATAAGAAATTCCATATCTCTCTAGACTACTATCCTCATTTGATTACAAGACATGACAATTACAAATGGTTTTTCTACAACCAAAAGTGGAAAAACCAATGTTGTGGAGGTAAATCCCCTCTGCGGACAGAGGCGATCCCTACTAGCCCAAACCGGGTCTAGCAACAATCAATCATGCTATAGTGCAGGTTCCTAATTGCAAATAAACCAATTAGCGATGAAGGCTTACCTGGAATCCAACGCAGTCGTTGTAAAAGAGGTGGCGCTCTCGTTCCTTAGCTCTGGCAGATCACGATCCCCACGATCTCCGTGATGGGACACCTGCACATGCGAGAAACAAAACAAACGCAAGCGTAAAATCTAGTAGATGCAACTATATGTCAGTCAGAAAGGACATAACTCATTATCGTAAACAACAACAAGAGTGGAACCATAACCAATAGTTGTTCATTAATAATCAATCAAAGGAAAATTACAACCATAGTTCTGACGCTGAATTCTCCTTCGGAGGGGGTCGCCAGCATAACACGTCTCGAAAAGCCTGTCAAGGATGGGACAAACCTCTCTCTTCAGCTCTTGACGTTAGTATCCTTGCTTGAAATTGGCCTTAAGGGAATTATGGAGGCTCTTGCAGCGTAAGGCTCTTGGAAATTTGGGAACTTGAAGACTAGCTTGCAATGGAGATGGGCAAGCTTTTATAGATGGAGGAAGAGGAGTTGGGATCCCTATAATCATGGGATTGGCCCTATCATCAAGGAAGCTTCCATGAGAGGTGGCAAACCACTTCCTCTCTATGGAAATCCGTAGCCAAACCTCCCAACTCAAGATAGATATCAATTCCTGGATCAGTTAGGACGAAACTTCCGCCATTTATTTTTAAAAAACATTCCTTAAATTGGCTGGCGCGAGTGCGACTCTGGGACAGAGCGCCAACTGGCGCGACCTATTTAAATTATTTTCCCCATTGGCGCAGGTACTGAACTGTCTGCCCGCGCCAATGCAAAAAGGGCCATTTTTAGGATTTTTCACAAGGAGATGTCTTTAAGGCAATGATATCTCTTGTTCAGAGGGATGTCATGAAAGTGGTTTCAAGGCATGTCACTGCTCACAGGTCACGGAATGAGCCCTCTAATGTGTGGGACAGGGATTGCAGGGACGGTGACAAATTACTGTGTAACAACCAACAAGTCAACTTGGAACGAAGGATTATGAGAATACTAGGGTATCAATGGATTTAGATAGTCTCCCAACACAAGACAATATTAACTTAAATAAACACACCAATGAAGTGGTATCTAGGGACCTAATCTAGGGCCCCATAAATGTTTAGAAAATGAAGATTCAACTTCATAGAATGGAAGGGCATCTATGAATTAAAAAGGAAATAACAAAGGTTAGTCTCTTTCCATTATAGATTTTCAAAAAGACCTCCTTGTAGCTGGGAATTCAAAGAAAGATAAAGAAAATGTAGCTTTGTTGTTGAAGGAGAAATATAATGATATCTAAAGAATCAAATAAAAGTTAAATTTTCTTGGCACTAAACATAGTTAGAGCAAATAATTGGTAAAGCTAGAAAAGGAAATGAATTTGATGAGAAAATGGATCAACGCTCTCACATAGATAAATAACAAAAATGAAAATATTATCAAAATTTGAGAAGAGCAAAAGACAACAACCTTAGCTGAAAGGTTGGAGAAACAAAAATTTCTTCCTCGGTGGAAATCATTGAAGTTAGATTAGAGCAAGGGTAGATTGTTAAATAGAACAAAAAATTAACCCAATTATATTGAGAATGTCAAGCAGAGGTCATAGAGGTTTCATATATGCAATCATTAGTAGAAAAAAGAAATGTGATTATAAATCAAAATAATTTTGTCATTGCTTTAAAATATAGACAAATAATTGAAGCAATATAAAATTTGGTTGGGTGTGAGGAACTAAAGAAAAATGTCAACCAAAAATTTGAAACCAAGAGATATTTATTTGGAGTTAAGAATTGTATTTGGGACAAAATATAAGAAGTAATGAAAATATTCAAAGATCCTTTTACCATATGAAGCAACACTGGAAAATTGGAAACATGTCTTAGCCTTCATATTAAATAGCTTGAGAATAAATGGGAAATAAGGCAGAAGTGGTAGATGAGGTGATCAAATTTGTAAATATCCATATTGGAGAAAAATTAAAATCCATAGGAATAGTAGATATGAATTATTTTATCATGGAAGTAATGTTAATTGAATAGAGGCACAATTTTATTTCCATCGCTTATTGAAATGTGAAAACATCAATACCTTTGCTCAAAATTTTAGAAGCAATTTTTCCAAGTCTTAGTAATGTGGTTTACCTACACAATGAGGATATGAAGTGTTAGCTAATTCAATTGTTGGTTAAATTACTTAGTAATAAATTATAAATCCAAGGTTTGTGAACTTGTGAAGTGTACTTGCACTATATATACTAAGTTTTCAACTTTTAACTACAATAAAACTATTCTGAATACAAGATGAAAATCAAGCCTACTTGTGACTAGATCCTTAGTAAGCACACACACATGTTCTTTCTCAAAGACCAAAGTAAATTGCGAAATTCAAGACTTGAAAATTAGATGAATTCAAAGAAAACTATAATATTGTGAAAGCTTTATAATATTATTCTATTAAATAAGGAAATAAATTAAGGAAATAAAATCTCACTCTATTAAACTTCAAAATATAAGTTTACTTTGTTTGACTTGGAAAAGAAATATATTCTATGATTTTTTTTTGTAAGCTTAGTAGGACCTTTAATTCATTCATATAAAAAGCAGGTCACAACCATAATATACATTTCGTGACCTCAACCTGCCCATTGGGAAACTAGGTATGTTGGCCATCAGAATGCATTATAAGCCATCCAAAACCTGAAGTTCTTAAGTCTGTCAAACTTGGTCTTATAGGCTTGAATGTCTAAAACCCAGTTCACCCTTAACATACTAACAATAATACTGCTTAACGACATATACAACATCAAAATTTAACAAAAACAAAAAGAAGCATATAAAAGCTAGTCTTCTGAGGACTCCACTAGAGCTGGGTCCTTTGCACTGGATCTCGAAATATCTGACTGAGACAAGCACTGAATGTGTTGCTCAATGCATCCCATTCGAACATTTTGTTGCTAAATTTGAAATTGGACAAGTTGGCATTCCTTTTGTATTTCTTGAAATCCTGGATCATTTTTAATGAAACCTGTTGTGTTCATAATAGCCTTGGCCACTATGTTCTTCATCATCCAGTAGATATGAATTGTTATATTATATTGGGTAATCCTGCCATGAGTATTATCGATATTTAGAACCAACAAACACCATTCTTCCTCCTGTATCTCCTACTCAGCACGTTGGTCGAGGTCAACCTCCCAACCTGCAATCATCTGTTGCATCTATGCAGGGGTGCTTGTAATATAAGTTTGGATCGTGACACTAATGTGTTGAGACTGCATTTTCCAACCAGTTTGCCTTTGCAGTTGCAAGGAGGAATCTCCTCGTCTCTCCCGAGGTTCAACATTGCATCTTCGCCTGCACTCCCCTGTATCGGTTTCATTTTTCCCTATGGTTTTTTGAGCCATATTCACTAACCCCCATTGAAAAAAATAATAATCATCGAGAAAAACCGCTATTTGACTAGAAGCCCACGACTCGTAGACTGGGCGGGATCTCAACTTACTAACACCTGGTACATTAACAAAGAACATAAGGAAGGGACGTATAAAATTAGGTTCACACCTAGTAAAAAAAGAACAAATCTGGGTGACCCCTTGCCAATGGAACTCTTCTCCAATTGTTAGCACCTCGTGCTCTAGATTTTTAGTGAACCAATTCGAACCATAGTGAGTTTGTCTCCTTCCAGGGAAATAATTTCCTGCTTGTTCCTCAAGCCCCTTCCCATATCGAAATTCAAAATTATGATAAAGAAAAAATGATAACCTATAGGTCATAATTGAAAACCAATTCGACCAAATATAGAAACAACCATGCCGACCATGACGAATACCCTTCCAGCAAAGACAAAGGGTCCATATTCCGCCATACATTCCCATGCGAAGTAATAAAATACCATAAATAATCGAAACCAGTTTAAAAACAACAAATTCATCCACATTCCCATTTAATGATAAAAAAACACTGGATCTCAGAGTCACCCATTCATAGTAGGGAACAAAAATATTATGAGCTACTTTCATAGTATCAATATGTTGCTGGCAAGGGTTAAAAGGAAGAGACAACACATACCCTAAAACCATTGCCATGAGCTCAAAAAATTATCCTTTGCTCTCAACACCTCAATACACCATAATGAGACTGCATGCAAAAAACTGTTGATATTCACCGCCACTTGGAGGTTTAACTCTTGACACGATTTGTCACCCTGCTTACTCTCTCCCATGCCTCCTCACATCACATCAGGCCTATCACAAATGATACGCACTTGCCAAGGTCGTCCTCCTATATTTAAGACCATATGATCACTCGTAGCATTGGTTGCAAGTGGGACGATCCTCGTGCATGCAACCTGATTGGGGGATTCTATGAAACTTTGAAGTAAATCTATTTTATGAATATATTATAATTTTAATCTATGAAGCTTGAAGAAAATTTAATCTATGAGACTTGAAATGAATTTTAAACTACCAAACTCTGAAAGAAAAATTAATCTAAAATCTATGAGACTTGGAATTGAAATTATTCTAGAAAACAAAAAAAACCAAAGAGTAATTAAAGTGCGAGGAGCTTCAAGCGATTACTAGTGTGCACATTGCACCAAAGCTAGACATAACCTATTAAGCATAAATCTAAGACTAATCAGGAAAATATAATCAATGGAAATATTTTTGGTGTTTTTGATATTTTTATCAAGCGCTTGACCTGTAAATAACCAAAGGCGAATGAGTAGAATTCTAATTTAAAAACAGAGCATTGAAATGAAACATATCATGTAAATGAACTGAACAACCAAGTGAAACAAATTTTAATCTAGTTGCAGAGCGTAAGGAAATTAAATCAAAGCATCAAAAGACATTTATACTATCTCTCACACGTCCTCGGGGGGGGGGCGCTCCTCATGGGTGTGAGGTGCTAAAAAACTCAAATCACAAGACTTGAATCACCAACACAATCACAAATATGTCATGAACAAAGCTTGTATTACCTGAAGTTTAAAAGAAAAGTCTCCACAATAGGAAAATGATAATAGTAACAATTATGAACTTCACTGACTGTCTTTCGCTTTCAAAACAAATCATTTTTATAATGTTTTCAAGATTAATAACTTAAGAAATTATTGCCTAGAAATGAGAATTGGAATTGACATCTAGGTTTCTAAATAAAATTAGGAATTTTGCTTCTCATGATTTTCTACTGGGGGAAGCAAACCACGAGAGGAAATTTATTGACACGTCATTAACTTAAATCATGGTCTTTATATCTCGCTTGCTTGATTGTAGAATCAATCTCTTCATACTCTGCACCAAACAAATATTCCACAACCACGTTGACCAAAGGTTTGACGAATGAGATACGCCTATCCTGTGAGCTTCCATTCATAACCAATAGGTGGACTTCTATATTGATAACATTTGAAAACTACTCATGTGCTTTGTTTTTTCTCTAACACGTGCGAACCTGTAGAACTTTGGATTTGACCATAGAAATTCAAATTAGTTGCAGAAAGTGCACATTTTGGTAGCTATAGTATAGTTTAAACCAATTTCATAAAGAAAACATAAATTTGAGTTGATTATGGACGATTACCTTTTAAATGTAACTTGCATGATTTGAATGAATTTTAATTCATGAGCAAGCGGGAGTGAAGTGAAAATGTGTAACAAAATGGGTGGAAAAAAGAAAGATGGATTGTCAAAAGAAGGAAAATTGAGAAGTTAAACATGAAGGTTAATTCTATGGTGATGATATTTATTTAGAGCATTTGGAGAGAAGGAGATATGATCAAGAGAAATTCCATGATGTCACTGGTCCCATTTTGAAATGTTTGATTTATGAAAATTTAACCTTTGATTTCTTAGTTTTAGTGATGGTATTCCAAAAGTCTCTTCCAGTGATGACATGTAATCTATAAACTCAGATAGATATCAATGTATGGATAATGAATGAGTTTCCTATTCCATAAGAGGCCAAATGGTAGGTCATTGCATAAATAAGGAACAAAACTCCATGATTAAATACACCTCGAGATTCTAGACCCGCCATGGCACCATCAGTAATAGCGACTATACCGATATCATCTTCCATGTAATTCCAAATTGTCCCATCAACCCCTAGTGAACACTCATCAATTGAAAACCAAAGAAAAATAATAACTTATCAGGAGTTAAGAAAACAATTACCAAGGAATAATTGTTACAACTTGCTGCACTAAAAACTGTCACTCTGACATTCTGCTGACTGTATGAGCTCATTGACACTCATACTTACCTCCTCTGCAATTCTTACAACATTTACTCCTCCTGTCAAGCCCTAAAACAGGAGAAAAAAACCCTAAAAAGCTCAAAAACCCAGGGTACGCAGGTAATGTGAGGCTTACCTGCGTTCCTGGCTAGGGTACACAGGTAATGTGGAGAGAAACTGCGTTCTGGAACGCAGTTTTCCAGTGTTATGCCTACGTACCCCCTCCAAAGTAAAAAAAGTGAGAAACAAAAGTTAAAAATCTGATTTGAGGTCAATTCTAGAAGCTTCTAGATGAGAATTTTTGGGGATGAGTATGCTTTAATAAGGTGCATGTATCCCACACCTTAAGGAACTAATCCCTTGATGTGAGGAGCCTATCCCTTTGAAGGAGGATTCTATCCCTTCATAGGAGGAACCCTAAACTCCTCATCTGCTCTATAAAAAGAGCCATTGGGTAGCCTCAAAGGGAGTTCAAGCTTTAGTGTGTGATTGAGGCGAAGTGCTGTTGAGATTTAGACTTCTTTCTGCTGAGCTTTTGTGAGGAAAGATCACATACCTCTATATGCTCCTGGAGGAAGAGTGCAGGACTTATCAAAGTAGAGGAGACTCCTGCTTTGGACCCCGGGAAGGCCTGTTCAACATCAAGGCTAAGGTTGTAAGGTTCTTCTGTTATTTTAAGATTAATACAATCCAGTTTTGTTTTTCTCAATAAATTGTCGTTCGATTGTTTATTTCAATAAGCTGTCATTTGATCGTTTATTTCATAGATTCCTTGATCACTATGATAGGTATGTTTTATAATTATTTTTTATACAGGTGCTATTTAATATTTTATTGCTTGTGATTGCAGGTATTTTTAAGACGACACTTTGTTGCGACGAAAGATGACACTTTGTTGCGACGAAAGAACTATTGTTGCGATGGAAGAATTCTTGTTGCGACGGAAAGACTATTGTTGCGATGGAAGAACTATTGATGCGACGGAAGTTTTACGACTACAAGTAAGCATCTGGATCTAAGGTAGGATCGACACCTTCATAGCATTTATTTGTAAAACGAATATATTTAGAGAAAGACAAACTTAGTTGTTCATTTGTTGCTAGATTGTCTTCTGACACTAGGGAGAACGATCTTGTCTGCAAGATCGATTTATCCGGCCAACAAATTGGTGACTCCACTGGGGAAAGAACTTGTTTTGATTTTCCTTTATTTTTATTTGAGAAAATGCTTTTTCCTTATTTTTGATTGATTTATACGGGCTTGGGTAACTTAGATTTACTTTTATTTGGAAAGCTTTGAAATCTTCTTTGTTTCTCTTGAACTTTTTTGGGGATCACACATTGTTGCAAACCTTGTTAAAAGTCCTGAAAAAATTAGATTTCTTCTTTCAGTTTAGTCTAGATTTGATTTAATATTCTTAGCATCTACCCAGATCTGTATTTTTCTGTCAAAAAGCCTTGTTTATGAGTTTCTTTCAGCAAATTTTTCATCTCATTCATCTTCGTTAAGTTAATTGGGTGTTTAGAGTCTCTTTTTTGAGAAATTATTAATTTGATTTCCTTTGTTCTTTACTTAGATGTTTGTCTCAGTATTTTCACAATTTTGCATCTTTTTGCTTTTGTTTTTGCAAAAAAAATTCCCCCTCATTCACCGGGGGGTGGGGCTAAATTGTGTATGAGTGTTAATCGCCTTTGAGTATTTTTATTTTTGATCTTTGGAACTCTCACCCAGTTTTATTTGCTTGCACTTGATTGGTTCTTAGATTACATTAGAATCATCTTGTGTTTGAGAATTTTCCTGCATAGATCACATTTGCATAATTAGAATTCTCATTTTCAGAATATGAGTGAATTGTGCATAGATTACAACTGCATAGTTTACATTCTGAAAAATCAATCGTAGATTTAGATCAGTTTTCTTTGATTTAAATTTAGATGTTTTTATGCTTGTTTTAAAAACACAAAAATAAAAAATTGTTTTGGAATTGATTTGCATTAGTTTTTCTTGATGAAATTAGTGCATTAGAGAATTTGTTATATTTTCTCTTAGTGATCAATTTTTTGCATTGTTGGAAGTGAATGTAAACTCTCTCCTTACTTTAGTTAGGATTCATCAAATTGAAAAGATTACATTATCATATTCGATTGCATTTAGTTTTGGGTTGGGTCATAACACCATTGGTTTCATATTCATTTACCCTTTTGAGTAATAACAACCTAAATAAAACAATGCTTAATTAAAATTGAACTAGTAATCTTTTCTATTTCTAGGGATCTTATCACCAATATAGCTTAGGCTAGTATCTTGGAGTAGGGATTAATTAACTCTCAAAGATAGTAAAAACAAACAAGTAGATAAATCTTGCGGTAGGAAATAAATCCAATTGTAATTGGTACAATCTGGGAAGCTTCTCTTAAAGGAGTTAATCACGATATCATGTCCGAACCTTTGAGATAATCAATTCTGTTTCATCGAGGAAGAAATAATATTTGCGCGAATTACAAACGGTAAACCTCAGATTAACCATTGTCGAGGAGCCTGGGGTCACTTGTTGGTAAACCTCAGATTGACCATGTCGAAGAGCCTTCAAGGGGATTGAGATTTGTTACTTTGCCCTTGCGCGTAGAATCGGATCGTAGACTATTCCCCCAGTTGTATTTTTTGTTGTTGGTAACCTTAGTGTCCATAAAATTAAGATTATTTCCTAAGGTGACGGTGAAGGAAAGATCTCACTGTACCTGGAGTAGACGTCGACTAGACTCACTTGGACTCTTTGGGGGTTCTCTTCACTCGAGATGGTTTTGTGAAGAAACTTGTGCCAGTCTGTTTCATTAAGCAGGTTATCGGGGTAACTGTTCCAACTGCCATTTCTTCATTAAAATTATACGATGTTGGATTTCATCACCAACTAGTGTTTTTAGTGTGGAAATCTACTGTTTGTGTGTGGTTTGACTTCTATAATTGATAGCGCGTGTTAATTTGTTTGTTTTTACTTTTCGAGACCATAGGTGTGAATTGTGAATTTTAATTGTTAGGTGTGAATTGTGAATTGTTAATTTTAGTTTTATTTTGTTAATAAAATTCACTGAAGTTGAATATAATGGCAACCGTTCCGGAATTTACCAACCAAGTAACCCCTCTTAATGAGAATCCTAGTACTTTTCCTTGCTTTGGAAATGTTGGTCCTCCTTATATGGCTACATTTTCATTACCTGGATTTACAATAGGTTTAACGATATGGTTATTTTCAACTTCATTGGCCCCGAATACTCCAATTGTTCCACCTCAACCAGATGCTTCGCCTCAACAAAGTTCACCATCTCAACATCACCAACCTTCTATTGACCCTCTACCTTCTTCGCCTAATATTTCTTCCTCCATTTCTTCCTCTTCGCTTGGTAAAAGCCTTGACGCTAGTAACTAGGTGACTAAGAAGAAGAAGAAAGGGAAGAAGAAGAAGAAGAAGAAGCAAGATAAGAAAGAATTCAAGCAACCAACCATGGTTGTAAATGTTAGTAGTGTTGAGGAAACATCCAACATGCATCGTAAACCCAAATACCCTTGCAGGCTTTGTAAGGGTGACCACTTCCTTCTCAATTGTCTCGGTATTCCAAAGGTCTTGGAAGTATGGTCAGAAAAATATCATCAACTTTCCGTTCATCCATCAACCAGTGATAGTCAGGTTCCTGGGAAAAAGGGTAAAGTTAGGTTTCCTTGTAAGTTATGCGAAGGGAATCATCAAACTCACATTTGCCTTCACATGGATGAAGCCTCAAAATTATTGGAAAACCTTACTGTTCCACAACAAGAATTTCCAACTGGTTACTGTAAACTTTCTCCCAACCTACTGTCAACTGACAGAGTGATTGATCTAATTTCAAGTACAGTCGATCCCACTCTTCCATTGGAGAGTGAAACTCATATCACTGAGGTTGATGATCCATTAGTTGATCAAGTGGTCGATTCGATTTCACATTTGGTCGATCCCATTCTCCCTGTAGAGAGTGAACTTAATACCGCTCAGGTTCTTCTTGTTACATCAGATTCTTCTACGCTAGGGGGAATTTCACCTGTTTCTACAGAACCCCCTCCAAGTACTGAGGTCTTTTCCTTTGATTGGAATAGAATGACAGAACCTCGTCTTCCTTCCTCCATCCCTTTCCAAATCATTGTGAAGTTTGGTGGTAGGGACATACATCGCACACAGGTAGATGAAGGTGCTTCTGTTAGTATTTTATCCTCAATTGCTTGGAAAGATTTGGGTTCCCCTCAGCTTGTGCCTATTACGTAGAATCTGAAAGCTTTTAACAGAACCATTAGTGAACCTTTAGGGATCCTTCCTAAGTTTTCTATTACTTTGGAAGGTAAAACTGTCTGTATTGATCTTATGGTAGTTCGAGGCCCCTTGGATTTCAATTTACTCCTTGGGTGAGACTATGTCTATGCAATGAAAGCCGTCGTATCGACACTCTTTCGCGTGATGTCTTTCCCTCACAATGGAAATATTGTCACTGTAGACCAGCTTTCGTTCCCTAGTCTTGATTCGACTACCAATAATATGACACCCCTAAATGTTCCTGATTCTAAAGTGGTATCTACCCCACCACTGGTTAATTATGTGGCAACTAGTCCCATGTTTTCAATTATTGATGTAAGCGAGCCTCTCACTGTTTGCTCGTCTTCCTTTGACTTAGATCCGGTAATTGACATGGAAAACTCTATGGGATTATTTGAACGCGATGTTCTTATCCCTTTTGAGTCCCTTGACATGTGTTCCTTCCAAAGAACTATTCTTCCTTCTGATGAAGTCCTCTTGGAAGCCATGATCAAGGTGTGTCCATTGACATGTGTTTCTTCTAGTTGGAAGCCATGATCAAGCCACGCCGAGGATAGTTCCTTTTGCTGTGTCAACCTCGTTAAAAAATGAATCAGTGAGTCTGAAGAGAGTTCATTTTACTGTGTCAACCTCGTTAAAAAATGAATCAGTGAGTGTGAGGAGAGTTCCTTTTACTGTGTCAACCTCGTTAAAAAATGAATAAGTTGGTAAGAGGAAAGTGCTTTTCCTGTGTCAACCTCATTAAAAAATGAATCAGTAGGTAGATTGTAGAGAGTAGATTAATAGATTAGAAATGAGTAGTTTATGAGGATGGTTCCTGTTACTGAGTCAACCTCGTTAAAAAATGAATCATGTATGAGGAAAGTTATTTTCTTGTGTCAACCTCGTTAAAAAATGAATCAGTTGGTCAGAAGATAGTTCCTGTTATTGAGTCAACCTCGTTAAAAAATGAATCAAGTATGAGGATAGTTCTTTTCCTGTGTCAACCTCATTAAAAAAATGAATCAGTAGGTTATATAGGTAGATTGTAGAGAGTAGATACGAGGATAGTTTCTTTTACTGTGTCAACCTCGTTAAAAAATGAAACATTTAGGTGAGGATAGTTCCTGTTACTGTGTCAACCTCGTTAAAAAATGAAACACGTTTCCATGAGCATAGTTCTTTTCCTGTGTCAAGCTCGTTAAAAAATGAAACAAATCCTCCCCTAATTGAGTCGAGTCTTTGACTAGATCTTGTAAATGTTAAGTCATATATTTAGGTTAGTTATTTCAGTTTTTGCATAATTTTCTTATATTTTTAGGTCAAGTCTTTCATATGATCTCGTAAATGAACCTTCATTCCATCTAGCTATTAATTACCAGTAGTTTATTTAGTTGAATGAAATGAAGCTGGGGGGCATGCGCTCTAGCAGTTACGCTTGGGGGGCATTAAAACCTATCTGAAGCATAGTTTTTCTCTGTTCAAGCTTTTGTAAAAATGAGACCTATCTTCAGTCGATTTTGGTTATTATTTTCAAGACTCATTAAACTCATGAAAATCCCGAGATTATTTTGCTATCTTTCATTCTCGTAAAACACATGAAAATGCCGAGTTCTTTCCATCTTTTCCTGTTCGTTAATTAAATTGAAAGTCGGCCACAGGAGTATATTTTTATCCTTTTTTCGAACTCGTTAAAACTTACGAAAAAGTGAAAACCATGAGTACATTTTTATCCCTTTTTTTGAACTCGTTAAAACTTATGAAAAAGCGAAACCCTGGAGTTATCTTTTAAGCCATTTTCAGACTCTCTAAAAATGAAAAGATTGTCGAGTACTTGACTATTCGAACTCGTTAAATTAAATGAACGGTCGTCCCTTCAGTATAAGTTTACCCCTTTTTCGGACTGAAATGGACTATTTACGAAAAATGTATACATTGACTAATTACGGTCAATAGAGTTCTCTCCCAAATTATTTTATCCTTTTTCGGGCTCGAGAGACTAAATTTACGAAAAAGTACACCCATGGAGTTTTCTTAAGTTTTTTCTTCTAATTCCCTAAAATTGAAAAACACCGAGTTTCTCTTATACTGGACTCGTTAAAATTTAACAGTAAAGGACTTGTTCAATTTTAAGCAGGAAAGAACCACTCCTTCTTAGGGTTCGAATCTTAAACTAAGTTGGACTCATCCGAAGGATGAGCTTATAAACAATAAAATGTTATCCTCCTCAAGCTTGTCAAAAATAAAGAGGTACTCGCTTTAGCGAGGGAGTTAAGGAGAGAAAATGAACTATTGTTACATTTTTTGATTATTCAAAAACCGTTAACCATTCTTGAACACCTTACACTTTTTTTCACCCCGGGTTGGGAAACTTTACCTAACAGCTTAATCAAACCATATTGAAAGTCTTCACCAAGCTGGGTATTAGCTTTGGGTCAACTGTCACCAAACCATCTGCAGTGTCGTTATGTGTTCAAGAGGACAGTTCAAACAAACCATTCATTTGCGAAATATTTGTCTTCCATTTTGACCATCCTTGAGTCAGTCCTTGCCAATATATTTCTTCAAAACTTGATCTATGATTTCGTGTTGTGGGCTTGCCTACGACAAATCACTTTCTATTGATGACAACTCATTATCTAGGAAGTTGATCTAGAAATCGTCAGTACCTTGAAATCTGCATGCCTCAATGGCAGGTTTCTTGCCTTCGACCACATGTTGCATCATTGACCTTCGATCGAATGATTCCATGATATGTTCGACTTCAGCTCATTCATTCACATTTCATGGATTGTATTGAGTACTTTGAGAGCCATTGACATTACTGGTGGTTACTCTCACACTTGTTAACAATTTACATTATTGACTAGAAATCAAGTGGTTTCTACCATGTTAGACTTTGACACATTTATTCACATGGATAGAATCGTATTGGTTCGAGAAACGGAAATCAAGACCCTGGATCTAGTTTCTACCATCCAGGCTGCGAGGAATTTTGTTATTCATTTATACAGTGGACTATTCATAAACATATGGTTGCGTCCATGCTGTGTCTGCATATGTCTGTATTGTTGATGTATTGAAAATCATTCCTGTATCAGAACAGTTTAAATTAGTTTTCTAGTTAGTTATGATCAGAGTATGGGAATGCCTACCTCAGCGATAATATGTTTACATATATATATTTTGCATTGAATGTTTTTACAGGTTCCGACCGGGGTGTCCACAGGATGATCCTTGAAATGATAAAGTACTTCACTCTTGATATATAACAGACTTCATCTTCATCTATTTCAGACTTCGCACTTTAGGGGGAAATTTTTTGCACTAAAAACTATCACTCTGACATTCTACTGACTGTATGAGCTCATTGACACTCATACTTACCTCCTCTGCAAGTCTTACAACCTTTACTCCTCATGTCAAGCCCTAAAATAGGAGAAAAAACCCTAAAAAGCTCAAAAACCCTGGGTACGCAGGTAATGTGAGGCTTACCTGCGTTCCTGGCTAGGGTACGCAGGTAATGTGAAGAGAAATTGTGTTCCGGAATGCAGTTTTCCAGTGTTATGCTTGCGTACCCCCTCCAAAGTAAAAAAAGCGAGAAACAAAAGTTAAAAAGCTGATTTGAGGTCAATTCTAGAAGCTTCTAGATGAGAATTTTTGGGGATGAGTACGCTTTAATAAGGTGCATGTATCCCACACCTTAAGGAACTAATCCCTTGATGTGAGGAGCCTATCCCTTTGAAGGAGGATTCTATCCCTTCATAGGTGGAACCCTAACCTCCTCATCTACTCTATAAAAAGAGGCATTGGGTAGCCTCAAAGGGAGTTCAAGATTTAGTGTGTGATTGAGGTGAAGTGCTGTTGAGATTTAGACTTCTTTCTGCTGAGATTTTGTGAGGAAAGATCACATACCTCTATATGCTCCTGGAGGAAGAGTGCAAGACTTATCAAAGTAGAGGAGACTCCTGCTTCGGACCCCGGGAAGGCCTGTTCAACATCAAGGCTAAGGTTGTAAGGTTCTTCTGTTATTTTAAGATTAATACAATCAAGTTTTGTTTTTCTCAATAAATTGTAGTTCGATTGTTTATTTCAATTAGCTGTCATTTGATTGTTTATTTCATATATTCCTTGATCACTATGATAGGTATGTTTTAAAATTATTTTTTATACAGGTGCTATTTAATATTTTCTTTCTTATGATTGCAAGTATTTTTAAGACGACACTTTGTTGCGACGAAAAGACGACACTTTGTTGCGAATAAATATGACACTTTGTTGCGACGAAAGAACTATTGTTGCGATGGAAGAATTCTTGTTGCGATGGAAAGACTATTGTTGAGATGGAAGAACTACTGATGCGACGGAAGCTTTACGACTACAAGTAAGCATTTGGATCTAAGGTAGGATCGACACCTTCATAGCATTTATTTGTAAAACGAATATATTTAGAGAAAGACAAACTTAGTTATTCATTTGTTTCTAGATTGTCTTCTGACACTAGGGAGATCGATCTTGTCCGCAAGATCGATTTATCCGGCCAAGACAACTACTCAATGAAGGATAAAAGGAGACAATAAATACTTTGAAGGGGTCTTTATTTTTGGGAGAAGGCTTTAACATTGTTTCACTAGACTTGGATCCAATAATCTAATCAAGGACTCTGATTATTGAATCTGTTATGATTCATCATTATTGTAATCAATCTTGTTTATGTTAGTTTTATTTAAAAGTTCATCTTTGAAGTAGTTATGTTTCTTGAGATTAGATTTCTTAGAAAACATTATTTGTAAAAAATTAAGTTGAAGGAATACATTACTTTCACTTAATGAGTATTTATTTGCATGATTTGTACTTGTGATTATATTTTCTCATGGTCATGCTATTGGAATAATGTTTAATACTAAAAAAAATTAGGTAAATAGTTTTATATTTACAATATATATTTCTTAGCTATTTTCATCTCTTGCTTCCCTACTTTGAAGTAATTGTCTCTCATAATTTTTTTAGAGTACTCCATTATCATAATTATCTTCCATTATTTTAAATCTATTGGTCGAAAATGATAATTAAATTTTCCTACTTTTTGGAGTTCCTCTCTATTTTATTACTTTATATATAACTCACTCAGGCAGTATGGGTTGGCATCAAGAAGTTGGGAAATTTATTGATCTTATGGGAAGCAAAGGATATAAACAATTTTTAGTAATCTTGGGTCTCATAGCTCCTTCCATGATAACCTGTTGAAGGCTCAAAATTATCTGCCTACAAAATTATAAGGAAGGCCACCCGGACTAGACCTTAAAGTAGCTCCTTTTTCGTTGAAATGGTGGTTCCGACTGGTTAAACTAGGTCCAATTACCTTCTCTCTATCTCTACTGGCTTAAAGTCTGACTTTTTCTTACCAATAGATAAGAGACAACAGATCATCCCTCTTGCTGATCAGGAAAGAAAGTGATCCTTACGCTAATCTGGGGCTTAGCCAAGCCACATCTAAGTTTTGCCTCTTTCATAAGAGGACTTCTAGGAATGTAGAATTAAATCTAAATGAAAAATTATCCTAAAATGCAAGCAAAAGGAAATGTATCATAATCCTATCTCGATTAGGAAGATATATATCTAACCCAATTGAGAGAAATGTAATTAAATGATTGGGATTTAAATATGTCTGGCTTATACTGAATATCAAGCTAACGAAGTAGTTCAAATAACTGACATTATGAATACCAAAACACATTATATTTAGAGACCTCTTAACTGAGATAATCAATCAAAAACATATATGAAGTAGTTCACAAAATGATATTGATTGCTAAATCAGTAATTCAAATGATTAAACAATAATATAAGGAATTAGTTCACAGAATATTACTGCTTGTTAAATCGACATTGAAAGACAAATTTCTGAGCAAATAGTTACTCAGAAATCAGAGTTCAACCCACAAGAGCAGAGATAAATAATAACATACTATTGAGGCAAATTACTCATATTGACAATAATGCACAAATATGAATAAAAAGACACATTTCTGCCATCATAAAATGAAACCAATATTTAAAACAATATTATTATAAATACCAATTTATTGAATATGTCTCTCTGGCACTAATCTCCAACAACCTTTTCCAATGCTTTGAACTTCTGCTATTAAAACAAGAGCTGCAATAGTGCAAGATTTGCCCTTCGTACATAATTTGGAATGCAAAATAAAAATCTTCAATAATCCCCTAGATATGAGATTTTCTCTCCTCTCACCTACAACTCTAAATCCTCATTACAATAGTGCTTTTAAGAATTCTAGAATTGCAAAGAAGAGAATCTCTTTCGTACATTCTGTAATCCACTATTTATAATTTTACAAAAATAATTCCAAATAGGAAATTGATTGAAGTGTAGTTCTTCTCAATCAATTTTCATTGGCCGAAATTCTTATTCTTCCATTGCTAGAGCAATCTCATTGATTGAAATCTTCTTCTCCTCATCTCTTCAACTATTTCCCTGCAAAAAATCAATCAAAATTTAATTACATAAATAAATAAATATAAAGTTGAGCTTTCTATTGATGCCCATGAAGATCTAATTGGTCAAGGATAACATAGACAAATGGATCGGCACTCAGTAGACGCTGTGAGCAAATGAAAATGCAGAAAATTAAATTCATAAAATTAGTTTTATTTAAAAATTTGGAGCTTGATATTCTTCTGAATTTTAGATCCATTAAATGATAAAATATGGTTATCAAACCACTTCAGAAATATTCTCCATGATTTTATCTATCCAATGAGCCATCCTTGACCTCATTTGGCTAAATAAAACTCAACTTATGAGCTTCTAAAATTGATGAGTCGAAACTGTCAAAATTCTGAAAACTCTGTTGTCTCGGTTAAATATATAAATAAAATTAAAATTAAATATTAAATTAAATTATAATTATTGTTTAATTAATACTAATTTAAATTTAATTAAAAGTTAAATTAATTAATAAAAAATTAATTATAAACATAATTAAATTAATAAAAAAATAATTTAAAAATTAATTAAAATATAATTATATTATATTAATATTATAATTTAATTATATTAAAATTATAATAATACTATAATACATTATAATAAAAATATAATATATATTACATTTCAAAACTATATTGATTAAAACTAATAACTAAAAACCAAACATCACTACGTGCCATGTAAGTTAACGGAGGGAGGAAAGGTATGTGATGTGCCATGGGAGTTAACGGAGGGAGGAACGCTTGAAGGGAATTTGATTCAGCAAGGGGCGAGTTATCCATGATTTGATCCTCCCAGATTTTTGTATTCTTGCCATTTCCCGGGATCCAAAATGCATTAAGATTGATCAGGGGGGTGGCTTTGACCCAAAGCTTGGAGAGTTGTGAAACAACCTTTGTGCTAGGACTGTCAAGGCATCGTTTTCTGGAACCATGAAATTATTTCTTCCACAAGGCCTTTTGGGCCCAGCCAGGATTGGGAGCTATAAGACGCCACATGAATTTAGATTAGACCTCCTTCCATCAAAGGCTTGGTGACCTTGTCCCAACTTACCAAAGGAATTTTGTTTTCATTATGTCTTCCACCTTTCCAGAAGAACTTTCGAATAAAATCCATTTTTCTGAGGATACATGAGGGGGCGAGCATAACAGAGAATTGGAAAATAGGCAGGCTGCTGAGAACTACTTTAATAAGAACCAACTTACTAGCAATATTGAGCCATGAGAAGCCCCAAGCCTGGATCCTGAGCTTGAATTTTTAGAGCAGAGGGAGCCAATATTTGCTAAAGGTGCTTCTTTGGAAGATTGCGAGGCCCAGATACTTGAACGATGTCCAATTTGACGATGCAGCAAAGCCCATACATCTTGATATTGCACAGAGGATGCTGGCAGAAGTGTTCCAACAGTAAATATGGCATTTTCCCTTGTTTAAGATGCTGCCAGTTGTTTCACAGAAGTCCTCCAACACCTCTTTGAATCTTGATGTCGTAACGGCAGAGGCAGCCCCTGGAAAAATAGAGTCATTGGCAAAAAGAGCATGATTTATGCTTTTGACCCCTCTTGCAGTGTTAAGGCCCATGATCTCTTGGTTTGACTGATTCTTGTCAAAGTAGAAGCTTAGAACAGAATCTTGGATTACGAAGAGGAGAGGTGAGAGAGGACACCCCTGATGAAGCCCTCTTGTTGCTTTGAAGAATTATGTATCTCTTTCGTTCACCAACGGGACAATCCAAGGCTCGGAAATACAATCCCAAATCCAATTTATAAAGTTATACTTGAACCTAAACTTGTGCATTACCTCCAAGAGAAAGTTGTGTCTAACACGGTCAAAGGCATTTGCTAGGTCTAATTTAACAACCATGCCCTTTTCTTTACGTTGCAGGCTTGAATGGATCACCTCTTGTAATAAGATGAAATTGTCCACAAGTTGCCTTCGTGTACAAATCCTCCTTGGTTCTCCGGGATGATGGTTGGAAGGATACTTTTCATTCTATTGGAAATCACCTTGGTAATCAACTTGTAGCCTATGTTACAAAGCGAAATTGGGCGAAATCCGCTGAAGACATTGGCTCCTTTTTCCTTAGGGGTGAGTGCCAGAAAGGCAGAATTGGAGCTGCCCCCAATTTTCTGGCAGGCTTGGGATTTCAAGATCATTTATGCAGATCATTTTCAACTATCTGCCAACAGACTTGCAAAAATCTGGCAGTGAATCCATCCGGACCAGACGTTTTGTTAGGCTCCATGGAAAAAAGGGCCACCTTAATTTCCTATTTGGTGACTTTAGCTTCAAGGAACTGGTTCATCCTAGCGGTGATCTTTGAAGGAACCTCATCTAAAAAATTTGAATTGCAGTCTCTCCCCCCATCTTCATTGAAGAGATTTTTAAAATGAGTAAACGCTTCTCTTTTGATGTTATTGAAGTCCTTGTGTATTGTGTCCTCTTCTTTAATTTATGAGATGGAGTTGAAGCTTCTTCTTGCTTGGGCTTGTTTGTGGAAGAAGGAGGAATTTCTATCTCCCACTTTAAGCCAAAGGCTACGAGATTTTTGTCTCCAGTATTCTTCCTCCGACAGACATGCCTTATGAAACTTGTGTTGTAATTCTGCCTCCTTATTTAGGACTTCTTTAGTTATTTCAGCTTCTTCTGTTTGATATTGATGAAGTTCAAGATTGATTTGAGCTTGATTTCTTACAAACACTCGATTTGAAGGGATTTGGCCCAACATTTTAGAACAACCTTGAATCTTTTGGTTTTTTCTTCCCAAACAAAGAATGGGGAGCCCTTGATAGGTGTCCACCAACATTCCTTGACCTTATTGAGGAATTCAGGGTCCTTAATCCATAAAGGGATGAATTTGAATGGAATAGGGCCATGATCCTTTTGGGGCAGCAACTTTAATTTAATAGGCTTATGATCAGATGCACTACAAGGGAGAATATGCATTCTAGCTTCAAGTCCTAAAAGGAGAAAGGAGCCATGTACCAGAAATCTATCAAGCCTTGCAACAATGTGTCTCGTACTGACTCTTTTGTTTGACCAAGTAAACTTATCGGAGGAGGGTTTAATGTTGAGGAAGTCCCAATCCTACATGAGTTCCTCCACCCATTCCCTTGCCAGATCCCTTATGATGCTGCCTCCTCGCTTTTCTGAAGAATGCAAGGTGAGGTTTAGGTCTCCAACAATAATAGTGTTTTCCAGGTTCTCTAATTCTACCAGGTTTCTGATAGAGTCCCAGTAGGCCTTCTTTTCCCCTGTGTTCACAGGGACATACACATTGAAGAGAGAGAGGACCTCCTTTGTGTTGAGATGCTCGAGTTTCAGGAACAACCAGTGAGTATTTAAAATCTCAGTGACCTTCATGAACTTATTGCTATTCCTGATCCAGGTGGATATTGGTGGTCACCCACCTATTCCACTTGGGGCCCCACCATTCTCTCTTTCAGTTTTTTAGTTTCGGCACAACTTACTATTTTTAGCAGTTTTTCGGGTCCTGAACTTCCGGAGCCGTTTTGAGGCCCTAAATGACGTTTTTTGGGAAAACCGGGAGCAACATTAGTTGTCCATGGATTGATGTTGTTCACTCAAAATTTTTAGTCCTCAAATAGATATTTCTAACGAGGTATGGTTTGCGTCAAACGAAGATCGTATGCCAAAGTTACGTCCTTGGGAAGTTGAAACACCAATTTACCCAAACGGGGCCCATAGTTTTGGCGCTTCATCTCCTAGGGTTAGGGTTTTGGATGTTTAGGGTTTTCCACTATTTCTAAATAATAAATAGGCCCTCAAGCCTCATTGTAACTTAGTTTAGAGGCCTGTAGCCACCACATCTCTTCTCAGAGATAGCTACCAATTCCCTAGCTAGTTTATTTCCATTTTGTCTGTAAGAAAATTTCAGTTCCTTGATATTAATGAAATGAAGTGTTATTTCCGCTGCATCTTTGTATTTATGATTATATGTTCATTCTGTTGTGTTCCTGCATAAATCTAGATCAGTGGTATCAGAGCGGGTCTGCTTTTTCTCGATCCTTCTTTGCATGTCCCCAACGAGGTCGGGGTATAAGGAGTTAGGGCTCGATCTGGTGGAACCTTTGCAAGATCAGCCTTGCAAACCTCGACGGACACCCATGGGGGACGAAAAGAAAGATGAGGGAGTAGGAGATCCTATCAAAATATTGCTCGAGGAGGCCCTCGAAAAACAAAGGAATGTGATGATGGATAACTTTGTCCAGATCCTTCAACGACTGACCACCGGTGGCGCATCTGCATCCAGAAGCCACTCTGGAGGTGCGACTCCTTTTAAGGTACAAGTAAATTTTGACATTCCCATATTTTAGGGTCAAATAGATGCAGATGCCATAGATAGATGGTTGAATCTATTAGAAGGATATTTCTTGGTTCATGACTTTTCTGACCGGGGGAAGATTATTTTTGCACTCTTGAAAGCTACCCCCCATGTTAAGGACTGGTGGGAAACCTACTATCAGAAACAGGACCAGACAAAACCCTCTCTGTTCTTGGTCGTACTAACTTGGAATTATTTCCGGGACGCCATCAAGGAACAATACTATCTCGTGGGGAGCTATGAGGACAAGTACATACAATGGACCACGCTGTGACAACAAAGGGATCAAGATGTGCATGAGCTGACGAATATGTTCCATACCCTGTGCACAAAGTTGGGTATCAAGACAACCTGTCGAAGCCACGAGCAAATAAAAAAACCAAAAAGCCAAAGAAGGACACGGGAAAGTGGTGTGAGTTCCATAAGAGCTCCACTCACAACACAAGTGAGTGTCGGGCCAAGCAGTCGCTAGTGGGCGAGATGAGGGCCTCTGAGTCAGATGCATGCTCCGACTCTGAATTAGAAACGGACAAGGGGAATGAAAAAGGGAAAAATATTATTGATGCGGAGTCCAATGCCACTGTTGCCACTATGAAGATCCAGAAGGAGGAACCGGAAGATCTAGAGGAGGAGGAATGTCTCTTCCACTCCCAGATGTGGGTAAAGGGCTCCTCGGTACAGTTCATTGTCGATAATGGGAGCCAAAAGAACCTCGTTTCAGTAGACGCCGTGAAGCGGCTAGGCTTGCCTACCACAGCTCACCCACATCCATACACCATTGGGTGGCTTCACCAAGGACGAGATCTCTGCGTCAGCCAACAGTGTTGCCTTCCCTATAGCATCAAGCCCTTCACAGATGAGGTATTATGTGAAGTTGCTCCTATTGATGTTTCTGATGTATTATTAGGACAACCATACTTGTGGAAGCATCATGCTGTATATGAGTCTCGGCCTCGTGCTGTTATTGTTACTTTGGGAAATAAGTTGTACTGGATACTAGAGGTACCACCTCTTGCTACTATCTCTTTGGTTATTGCAAAACAATGTAGTAAGCTCATTTCCCAAACCAGGAAATTCTTTTTCCTGATGATCCGCCCCCAGGGCAAGAATAAGACTGTGGCCACGACCTCTAGACAGGGCTCCTCTGCACGAAAACAACAAATGGACAAGGTTGTGGAGGAGCATGGGGACATCTTCACCTCACCCACAGGGGTTCCTTTGCATTGTCAGGTCAAGCACCTGATTGATCTGACCCCAGGTGCGCCGCTACCCAATGGACCAATATACCGGCACTCTGTTCTGGAGAATGATGAAATTCAGAGGCAGATTCAAGAGCTACTGTAGAAAGGTCACATCCGACCAAGTTCATCGCCCTGTGGGAGCTCGATCGTGTTAGTACAGAAGAACGATGGGACGTGGAGACTCTGTATTGACTATCGGGCGCTGAACAAGATCACTGTCCGGAATAGGTACCCAATCCCACAGATTGATGACCTTCTGGACCAACTCAAAGGGGCGAAATATTTCAGCAAGATCGAATTGAAGTCTGGGTATCACCCGGTACCAATTGAACCCTTCAATGTGTGGAAGACTACCTTCAAAGCCAAGGAAGGTCTTTTCGAATGGCTGGTCATGCCTTTCAGGTTGATGAATGCTCTCACAACCTTCATGAGGTTGATGGACGGCATCTTGCGACCATTCACCAACTCATTTGTAGTGGTGTACTTGGATGACATTTTTATCTTCAACCAGACTTGGGAAGAGCACCTCCACCACATCCGACAAGTCCTCCAAACACTGCGGTAACACAAGTTGTGTGCCAATTTGGAGAAGTGAACTTTTGGCATGACCCAGGTTCAATATCTGGGATACATTATTGATGAAAGGGGGGTGCATGTGGATCCAACCAGGATCCAAGTCATTCGGGATTGGCCAGCCCCAACCACTATAATAGAGCTTCGCAGCTTTCTGGGTCTTGCTAATTTCTACCGTAGGTTTGTGTTTGGATTCTCTCATATCACTTGGCCCTTGAGTCAAGTCATCAAGCGAGGAGTGAGAGAAAAATTATTTTGGTCTGAATCTCAACAGAAGGCGTTTACAGAATTGAAAAATCTCCTCTGTTCTGCCCTAGTGCTCACATTACCAGACTTGCAACAACCATTTGAGATCGTGACAGATGCCTCCGACTATGCTATTGAGGCAGTTCTTACTCAACAGGGACATATAGTGGCATATCACAGTGAGACATTGTGTGACACAGTTCGCAAGTATCCCACTTATGACAAAGAAATGTATTCCATTGTGCAAGCTTGTCGACAATGGAAGCATTACATTTTGGGGAAGGAAACAGTCATCCACACAGACCACCTGCCCCTGCAGTTCATATAGACACAAGGGAAGTTGCAGAATGATCACCATCAGAAGTGGTCCATATATCTGCAACAGTTTCATTTGAACATCAAGTACAAGAAGGGTATCACCAATAATGTTGCAGACTGTCTTAGCCGACCACCGATCGTGGCGCTCACCACCGTTCTCAACTCTTGTGGGCACAAGACTTTTGATTGGCTGCTTCTCTACGAGAGTGACCCAGAATTCAGCCACACATACAAGGCACTCTTGGGGGGTATGCAAGTTCCAAATTTTCACCTCCAAGATGCACTTTTATGTCAGCTGGGACACCTTTGTGTTCCTTCAAGCGAGCGTGCCAAGATGATATGGGAAGCACACTACAGTCAAGTCGCTGGGCATTTCGGGGTCGAGAAAACTGTAGCAGTACTGCAGAAGTATTTCTATTGGCTGAACCTTCGAAAGGATGTCAGGAAGCACATAAGATCCTGCACTGCTTGTGCCATTGCCAAACCGACCATCAAGAAGCAAGGCCTATATACTCCTCTACCTACCCCTAGTCGACCTTGGGAATCCATCTCCATGGATTACATGTCGGGCCTGCCTTCTACTAAGCAGGGAAATGACTGTGTGTTTGTGGTCGTTGACAGATTCTCGAAGATGGCCATTATGGCGGCCTGCAAGAAGAATATCACAGCAGAAGCCACTGCTAAACTCTTCTTTGAACGAGTGTAGGTGCACTTTGGGATCCCACAGTCTATCATATCAGATCGAGATAGCAGGTTCCTCAGCACATTTTGGTCCAGCCTCTGGTCAATGCTGGACACCAAGCTCACCAAGTCCACAACTTTCCATCCCCAAACAGATGGCCAGACAGAGGTCGTCAATAGAATGATTGTACACATTCTGCGCATGTAAAATTCCAAGCATCCACGCACATGGGACAAGAGCCTCCCCTATGTACAACACAATTATAATCGGTCTCTCCACAGCTCAATCGGCCACATCCCCCTTCAGGTGGGCTTGGGATTCCAGCCACTATGTCCCATTGACGTAGCCATGCCATTTGTGGCTACTCAGGCCGATTCGTCTCATGTCCAATCTGAAGTTGACAAAGAAAATAGCTTCATCGAGCGCATTCAACACATCCACCAACAGCTTCATGACATATTGGACAGAGCTAATGCTAAGTACAAGCAACGCTATGATCAACATCGAGTGCCACACAACTTCTAGGTGGGTGACAAAGTGTGGCTACATTTTCAGAAGGAGCGCCTCACTGGACCCCACCGCAAGCTTCGCCCGCTCCGATACGGGCCGTACACCATCACCAAGGCTGTAGGGAACAATGCCTTCGAGCTTAGTATTCCACCATTCCTTGGCCTGTACCCAGTATTCAATGTGGACCACCTTCGTCCTTACTTCCCACCTCTACTGGACACCTCTGACATTGCAGAACAACTCACACCAACAGAGACGTTAAACCCAGACTGCATGGAACATGCCACCACAGATTGTATCATGGACATGCAAATCAAGAACACTCGCCAACAGAAGGTCCAACTGTATCGGGTTTTCAAAGTTGGCCAACTCCTGCACCAAAAAAAGTGGTTCACCAGGGACCAAGTTTAGCAGAAGTTTCCTCATCTCATGGAAGAACTTAACGCAATGGGGACCATTGCTTCCTAAGGGGGGAGGAATGATCCAGGTGGATATTGGTGTTCAACTGCCTATTCCACTTGGGGCCCCACCATTCTCTCTTTTATTTTTTCAGTTTCGGCACAACTTATTATTTTTAGCAGTTTTTTCGGGTCCTGAACTTCCGGAGCTGTTTTGAGGCCCTAAACGACATTTTTTGGAAAAATCGGGAGCAACATGGGTCCATGGATTGATTTTTCTCACTCAAAATTTTTAGTCCTCAAATATATCTTTCTAATGAGGTATGCTTCATGTCAAACTAAGATCGTATGCCAAAGTTACGTCCCCGGGAAGTTGAAACACCAATTTACCCGAACGGGGCCCATATTTTTGGCGCTTCATCTCCTAGGGTTAGGGTTTTGGATGTTTAGGGTTTTCCATTGTTTCTAAATAATAAATAGGTCCTCGAGCCTCATTGTAACTTAGTTCAGAGGCCTGTAGCTGCCACATCTCTTCTCAGAGATAGCTACCAATGCCCTAACTAGTTTATTTCCATTCTGTCTGTAAGCAAATTTCAATTCTTTGATATTAATGAAATGAAGTGTTATTTCCACTGCATATTTGTATTTATGGTTATATGTTCATTCTATTGCGTTCCTACATAAATTCAGATCAATTCCAAAGAGAGCCCAATCCACCAGAGGCTCCTCGAGCAGAAACTGCCTGTCCATTCTATTTATTCCAAATTTTCTTGCTTATTTGGAGGAAGTATTTGTCCCCCATTTTTGTCTCTTGGATTAATAGAATGTTTGAGGTTTCTAGCTTTTGAATACTTCTTAGGTATTTTTCTTTTACTTTTCTCCCCATAGCACTACAATTCCAGGAGACGATCTTCATCATTTAATTTCTTGAGAATGAGGAGCTCCCTTGGAGCCTTGAATCTGATTTCTAGTCATCTTCGGAGTTTTAGCAAGGAGTTTCTCGAGGGTAGGTGTTAGGACCCTATAATGTAACTTTTTGATCATACATTTTGCTATCATTCCACTCTTTTCTAGTCCATATTTAAAGCCTATATTATCACTTTCATCTATTCTTCTAAAGGTATATAACGTTTCTTCTCTTTACTATATGTTTAATTTATTTTACATTACTTTCATATTTAGCGATGAATCGAAAATATATAGTTTCTGAAACAGTTTGAAGTGTAGAAATTTGAATAATTTGCTGAATTATTCTCCGAGATTATCGTGATTACACACTATTTAAGCTTCATGCATAATACATAACCTCTTCTTCAATTGATCATCAATATGCGGAAATAGAAAGCAGTCACATGCGCTCATTAAAACATAATCAAGCACACATATCAACATAGGATGAAATGGGGAAAGAAATAGCTGAAAACCCCCAACTATTTGTATATTATAATGATAAATCACATGTAAAAATCATAGTACAATACTCGTCACAAGTACTCAGTACTATCTCCAAAAGTTACACACAAACTAGCTCAGATATGAACAAGTCACAGGTTCAAATCTCCTCCACTGTTTTCCTGCCTCTACTGCGCAATCCAAGATGAGAATGAATGAGATCCAAGTTTGAATCCCACTAGCTCCAACTGCGCAATCCTCATTGGCAATCTCAATCAATGTGTGTGCAAATCTCATGCACAAGTATAGTCACAACTGATAGCCACACTCACCCTTTCACCCACCTCTAACACTGGTCTCCACTGAACTGTCCATGCATTACAGTTAACTGATGTGTTCTTTAGTTGATTTATGAGTTAATAATTAGTGAATTAATTAATAATTAATTCACACCACTCATCACTAGTGTATTTTTCAGTTAGACTAAATACAACTCGTTCAACTAAGTTAAACCGAACACAACTCCACCAACTGTCTCATCAACTCCACCAAACTCTGCCACATGAGTTCTAACTGAAGTCAACCATGCAATAGCTCAACTAACCCTTAGGAAAAGCGTATTTCCTTCTGTCAGCTGCATGTGCCACATCCAAGCATCAAACTGAAGTGCTCCAAGAGGAAAAGATAATGTTTATAGTCCAAATATTATTAAGGGCTAATAATATTCGATTGTTCTATTTTTAGCCCGGCAGTCTAAAAATAGAAACCGCCCAATGTCTAAAAATAGAGGTCCATCTATTTTTACCAACTCGACCAATCGTCCATAAATAGCATCCTACAACTCATAGACAATGATCCATATGTCTAAAAATAGACATAATCTAAAAATATACTTTGCGACAAAAATCACTTGTGTGGCCCCCACCTAGTTTAGGTGATCACTTTCCAACTAGAATCAGGAAAGATGTTTTAGGATGCCTCCTTCACTATTTCTTGTTGCCATTTTCAACATGAAGACTGCAGATTATTCATCATTGCTGTCTGAAGACCGCGTTACTGAAACAGTGAAAATAGTATGCAAATCCTGTTGCTGAAACAGCCCGTGATTTGCGATTCTAAAGCAGTATTTCAGGCACAATAGCAATAAGAAAAGATAAGTAAGGGAGCTGTTACATTGGCCGTAACAACTGCACCTCGAAGCTAGCACCATCCTAACCATTGTAACAACATCTTTGCTATGGAAGAACAAAATATCCTATTCTAGTATAGAAGATCAGGTCAGGTTAAGAATAGGATTTGTATGATGTAATCAAAAGTGTAATAGATGTCTCCTCTTTAAATAGAGGAGACATCAGCATTAGAGGACAATTACAGATTACGAGAGGTTTTAGTTCTAAAGAGAATTACAGAGAAGGAATGTGGATCATTGTTTGTAATATGTTACATTTGACAGATGAATAAAAGCTTGTTTTGTGCAATTTGTTTTAATTCTTTCTTCTGGGGAATCTTGTGAGAAGAAAAGGGCCCACCTTCCTCAAAAGATTCACCCATTTATTTCTATAGTGTGTTAATTATTATTTTCCTTTACGCCTTGTTAAAAATCTGTTTGCTGAAATCATTTATGCGTTATTGAAACTCTGTTATCTATTGCTGAAACTCTGTTTCCATTGATTGTCGAATTGTTTCCATGTAATTCATTCCTAGGTCATCGTTGATTAATTCAATTGGTAATATTGTTTACAGAATGAGTTTGTGAAAGCGTGGTAGTCAGAAACAGGTGCTGAAGATTCCTATTTGGGGAATAGTGTCCTATTCTCTATTATATAGCATAATCGGTCTTTTCTTCTGCAGATTGGTTTCTTTTCCTAGATTGTCGTTTTCTTAATGTAATCCAGGATTCTTCTGATAATTGTCTGCAATAGAAAGATTGCTTTTGCTGTCACTCAAAATAGAACTTCAGTTTGTTTGAAGCAAGGTGTGATTAGTGTAATTGTTACTACAACTTTTCATTGCTTTTGAGATTAAGCATATACAGTGTGTGATTGCCTTTG
>JAXQQM020064645.1:0-57095 GCA_034641835.2 Pinus albicaulis | reverse complement strand
TTGACCCTGTGACATCTCATTAAGGAGATGCTTTTAGTGATAAGAAGTCAACCAATTGAGCTAACATTTAGGGATAAGTCAAAAACTTCAAATAAAACAATGTAAACTATCAAACGGGAACTGTACTAAGTACCTATTTTTTTGAGGTAGCAAAAAATCATTCAATTTTGAAAAGTGTACAACTTTTTTTTGGAGCATATTTTTGACACTTCAATTTTTATTTTTTTTTATATATCAAGTATGCACATTTTTTTTTAAATGTTAGTGATTTTTATGTTGATTTTGAAAAAAGTTGATGGAACGTCAACCTTTTTTTAGAGGTCTTATTTTTTACACTTTAAATTTTCTTATGTATTAAGTGTGGATAAGTTATTTTAAATGTTGGTGATTTTCAAGCGGATTTTGAAAAACATCAACATTTTTTTAAGGTATATTTTTGACGCTTTAAATTTTCTTATGTTCTAAGTATGCACATTTTTTTTTAATGCTAATTATTTAATCATATTTCTAGTTGCCTTGTTCCTCTTTTTGTCTTTCGTCTTCAAATGTTTGTTTTTTAAGGGTTTTTCAAACATGTATTTTTGTTTTTCTTTGCAATATTTTTTTATAATATATATATATATATATATATATATATATATATATATATATATAATGAAGTTTTAAAATAATAATAATATTAATATTTTGAAGTTAGGTTTTTATATATATTTATATATCATTAATTAATACTTTAATCCACATAAAATAATTGTCACTAAAAAATAATAATTTTAAACACTAGACAAAAAATACACATTTTGCATATATATATATATATATATATATATATATATATATATTTCAACAACTTTTTGCTAAAAATAGGACGTTAAATAAAATAATTTTATAAAAAAATTGAATAAAAAAAATTCCAAAAATAACAAATCTTATAAATTTTATACCCAAAAATGATGAGATTTGATTTTTTTATATTTTTTTTTAAATGATTGAGATACATTTTTTAAGTTAAAAAAACAAAACAATTATTAAATAAAATAAAACATACAATTGGAAAAAAAACAAAAAAAAAAAATCATAAGAAAAACCAATTAAATTAAAGTTAAAATAAAATTAAAATAAATATTTTAAATAAAATTCTTATTATTTTTTTAAAAACAAAAACACATATTAAAAATAATTAAAAAAATGTTTCTTTAAATAATTACAATTAAATTAAAAAATAAAAAATAAAAAACATTAAAATAAATAAAAAAACTAAAAAATGGTGGCCCCACAAGCCTTGGGTGAGGAAGGTGATTCACCAAAACTCCTCTTCCCTGCCCAGCCCAGCATCGCGACAAACCCTGGCCGAGGCAAGACGATTCCGAAAAAGCCCTTGCGCCGCCTAGGGCTTGTGAGCTATAACTTTTTTTAATTGATTATTTTACTTTAAATAAATTTTTGTTTATTTTTATAATTATTTTTAATATATTTTTTATTTTTTTTAATGTTTTTTTTTTCAATTTAATTATTTTTGAAAATTATTTTAATGTTTTTTTTTTTTTTTAAACTTTATTTTACTTTTGTTTTATTGTTTTTAATTTTATTTTGATGTATTATTTATTTATTTTAATATTTTTTTATTATTGTCCAATTAATTATCATTTCTTTGTTTTTTCTATTTTTTTTTTAATTGTATTTTTTAAATAATTTTTTTTATAATTTTTGTGTTAATTTTGATTTTATATATTAGTTTTGATTTTATAATATATATATATATATATATATATATATATATATATATATATATATATTATTTTTTAAGACTTTTTGTGTTTTTTAGTTTTGTTTTAGTTTTTATATTTTCGAATTTTAATTTTTGTTTTGTTTTTTATTTATTTATTATTTTATTTTTTATTGATTATTGATTAGCAACTAGATTCTATTATTTATTAATGTGACCGGATTTTATTATTTATCAATGTGATAGTTGATTTTAAAGTTTTTGTTATAATGGATCGAGTCTGTTCTACAATATGTCAATTTTATGATTGGTCTTTAAGTTTTCATTACAATGGTTCTAGTCAAATTGATGGTTGACTTTTAAATTTTTGTTGCAATGTGTCAACTTGTCTTAGGCTAAGATTTTAAAATCACTCATTCAATGACTTTTAAATTTTTGTTGCAATGTGTCAAATTGTTTTGGACTAAGATTTTAAAATCACTCATTAAAAAAAAAAATTACTCCTATTATAATGATTCTTTCATTCGTGTTTATAAATTTTTTCCATAATATCATGATCTTGTTGTTAATTCCATGGTTGAAAAAATATCAAAATTTTAAAGTTTTTTTAAGTCATAATATTTTATCTTTAATGCTATTGTTAAATATAAAAAAAATTACTAAAAAAAAAAAAAATTATTCCAGTGCCAACATTTTTCATTTTAAATATGTTTTTCCTATTTTTACAGTATTTTTAAAAAATGTTATCCGTTCTGGGTCAAAGTAAACGATGCCTAAAATATATTACGCTGGAAGACTAGAAAATTAAGGGGATGTAGTTAGAAAATTAAGGGGATGTAGTGAGAGTCTCGTCATCAGATCGTACGAGCAAATCTCACACTTGGACCTTTCTTTTCAAAAGAGCTTCTCTCATTAAAAAATGGGCAACCCATAAATCGTAAGCTATACATTATTAAATGCTCCTTTAAAGTCTTTATTATACCTCATGTCCATAATCCCATATCATGTACCATAAGGCCACCCATCACCATGACATATATAACTCGTGATGTCGTGTCCATATCCATTATCTCACATCTTGAACCCCGAGCCTTTGCCTTCGGGAAATTGAATGGTGAGGTCGGCGATGGGTTAGCGATCAACGAATTAAGCCTGCATCGTGCCTTCATACAATTGATATTTCTGGAGATTGAATCGAGAATCCTTATGATGTGTGAACTCAGCTGCCATATCTTGTAACATTTAATGGCTGATTGATCCAGTTTGATTTGTATAAATTCTTCTTGTTTACTCCCTCAAATTGAGCAATTGCAGTTTATGAGTTCAGCGTATAAGAAATTGCAGGAGGTCTATGGTTTGCAAGAGTTTTATACCAGATTGTTGAAGTTAATAAGGTTAATAACTAGTAAGGTTTGACACCCAAATATTCTTGTTGCATTTGAAATACGTTTATTCTATTCAAAATTGTTTTAAGTAAACAAATTTTATTTGACTAGATAATATATTTATTTACTTGGGCCACTTACTTCCAGGAATACGAACATTCTTTCATTCACCGCATTTTTCAATATTTTAAGAATTCATCACATCTGTATAAGAATCCATTGAAAATTTACAATCCTTAATTTGTAGCTTACATCCAAATGATATGAGCATTCTTTCAATGCAACAATTTTCAATATTTTAAGAATTCATCATATCTATATAAAAATCCAATGAAAATTAAATTACATTCCTGAGTCAATATTTAAGAATATGCAATGCATGATGCAAATGGTGGAAAAATATTCTTTTATTATTTAAAATGGAGAAAATGGTTGAAATCTAGATGGCATGTTCTCAACTAAATTATTACAATACTGAATTCTTCCTTGTGGCATCTATGGGAGTCCCTTTTTTTTAGTTTTCCAATTAGATTGAGTATGGGTTAGAATGAGCATTAATTAGTTGTTTTTTTGTTTTTATGTATTCTCATTAATCAACCAAAACTTGAAAACCCCCCTTGGTTATTTGTCAATAAGTAAATTTGAAGTTTACAGTAATATTTGGTTTGGTTATAGTAAAATTGGTGATTTTGGACCATTTTGTCAATACTTAAATTTGAAGTTTATAGTAATATTTAGTTATAGTAAAATTGGTGACTTTGGACCATTTTGTCAATACTTAAATTTAAATTTTACAGTAATATTTGGTTATAGTAAAATTGGAGCAAATTTCTAAACGAAATTTACTCTCCAAAACCCCCTCTGGATTTAGGAAATGGAATATGGTTACCCGATAACAACGTTGTTTGATTTTTTTTCCCAAATCAGGGAATGTGATAAGGTTACGGGATAACTTTGTTTGATTTTTTTATTTTTATTTTTTTTTTCGAAATCAAGAAATGTGATATGGTTATGGGAGAATGTTTTTTGATTTTTTTAATTCAACTAGAAATTATTTAGCAGGGCTTTAATGAAATTTGTAAAAAAATCAACAAAATATATATATATATATATATATATATATATATATATATATATATGCTATTGAGATAATGAGGTTTGTATGTAATTTATAATTTTATTAAATTAAAAAAAAATTGAAGTCAAAATTTTATAATTTTTGTTATAGTAAAATTTATTTTGAGTAAATATAAAATTATAAGGTTTAATGTTTTGTATTATGGTTATTATATGTTATAAATTTTATAAATTAAGAATATAAATGTATATTTTGAAAAATATTTGTACAAGTTTAATATATGACGTTATCTCAAAATTAAAATTCTTGATAATATGAAATTTATGTGATTCATTGTAATATAAAATTTGTAAGGAAATTCGATTTATATTGAGTAATATATACTATATGGTGTAGTTGGGTGAATGAATGAATGCAAAAATTCTCACAAAATTTGCTTTTCATTGGAAGTTGGTCTTTTCATTGACTCTTGATTGAGTGTGTATTTTCAAGAATATTGGTTAAAAAAACAAGTTATACTTGTAGCCCATTGATCCACAAACACCAATAATTGTTTTTTGTTTTTCAAATACAATTACATACAAAAATGGTACACATGAATAGTATTAAAATACTTGTTTATTTATATATTTTACATTGTCAAAATTATATAAATTAATTAAATCATATAGATTAATTAAATTATACTTTGTTTTAAATTATTTTAATTATTTATAAAAATATGTGATATATAAATTAGAATTATATATATTAAAAAACATATAACAAAATTTAAGATAAACTTTTACTTTATTATATAGATATAGATTTTTAACTTTTAAATAAGGTATGTTGCAATATTATGAATCATATTATTTTATTTTATTATATAGATTTTTATTTTATTTTATTATATACATTCATTAATTATTTCTATATCAGAGAAGTGTATCGAGAACAATAAAACAAAATCAAAGAGAATTCCAACAATATTTTTTAGTTTGTCTTTTGCTTCTACACAAGATTAATGTGTTCGATCATGTGAAATTCCTTGCAATGGAACCTATGGGATTCATTTTTTCCTTGTTAAGTTTGATTGATCTCAAGAATTGGTGTGGTAATATTTAATTTCATATGTTTATTTATATATCAATATTTTTTGTTTTTATGGTTGGAGTTGGGATTCATTTTTCTTACCAACTCGATTTCAGGTATTGGGTTCCTAATGTTTAAGTTTATAATGTTGAAAATTTGTATTTTTTTTCTTAATTTATAATTTTTTTAATGCAATAAATTAACAAGTAAATATTTTATATTAAATTGTTATTAAGTTGGTATTTGAATTTTATATAAATAGTTAAAAATGATTAAAAACATCTCAGTTTTATGTAAAATAGTTAAATGTTATTTAAAGCATATAAGTTTTTGTATAAAATATTTAAATAAAAATTATAAAAGATTTTGGTTTTTTTATAATTATTATTTATATGAATTATATATATATATATATATATATATATATATATATATATATATATAATAATGCCATTTAATAATTATTATAAAATATTTTGGTTTTTATAAATATTATTTACATGAATTTTATATAAGAAAATTAAATGTTATTATCAAAATATATGATGCAATCTAAAATAATTTTAATAATGATTATTAGAGATTTTAGTTTTTTTTAATATTATTTACATTAAATGTGCATATTATATTTAATCTAAGAATTTGTCTAATTCTTAAAATTCTATCTATATATATATATATATATATATATATATATTAATAGTTTTTTTTAAATATATATATATTAATAGTTTTTTTTAAATTTAATATTTTTTTTGAAAATTCCTTTCCAATTTAAAGAGGAATTTTTCCTAGAAGTATATTGATCAGAGTTGAATTTTATCTTTTGTTAATAAGAAAATTGAGTATGCTTATTTATTGATTAGTATTTTTTTTAGCTACAAAATTAAAGTTTATAAAAAATAAATGTTTAATTCGATTCTTTTATATTTTGGTTTTTTTAGAGGTATATTTTTTGGTCAATTTTATTATAATTTCAAAAAAATTCATTGGAATCATAAAATTAAGCTACATCTAGGTAATTAGCAAGGAGTAAGTGGCCCATATCCACGCATGCTTGGCTACTTTCCATTTATTTTTTCCTAGTTTTATCATTAGTTTTAATTTAATTTTTTGCACTAGGAATCAGGACTAGGACTAAATTATCTTAGAGAGCAAGTAATCTCTATTGCCCTTGCACCTTTTGGTGACCCTGGGGATGCATATGAACGCTCTCTTTTGATAATTTTCCATCTCCCTTTAGTCAAACATTTAGATTAATAGGAAAAATTGTAAGCGGTCCACTATCCACACATCATTTTCTTTTCGCAAGGAACAATCAAAGCATAGTTTAAATAGGGGGATGTGTAAAGGATCACCGCATATCCACATCTTAAAAAATTTTGTGATTTTTCACTTTCTCACACACATTGCCACACCATAAGAAAAGTAAGCCACCTTAAAACTAACCATAAGGGAACTCATTAAATCTCCCCACATGGGCCACAAGATAATTAATAGTTCAGGTTAGGATCATGGGGATAGGCATCCAATAAGCCGTCATGGTCAGTTTACATCTTGAAACATAGAAATTGACTTTATAGCGAGCTTTAAACCCATCTATTCGCCCATGGAAAAGAAAACCCAAGTGCCACAAAGACCCGATTTAGAGGGGGTTAAGCTTAGGCCCAGTGCGTGCAGTATTATTTGGGGCTACCTGACCCATCTAATGCTCGGTAATGGTAGTTGATTACCAAGAAGCTAAAAAATTGAACGCTCACGTGAGACGACGATACTTAGTGGTCAAATCTAGGGCATCCTTCCTTATAGGTGACGGTGCAGGCATCACTAGATCCTCTTCCTATTACCTCGGTCGATTCTTCGACTGCTGGAAAGTGTCGCCAGTTCTTTCAGGACATTAGCCCCAATACCCACCAGAAGATATCTTCGCAAGGCCCAGTTACAATTGAGAGTGTGAGAATGTTTAGGTCTTTAGGATTTTTAGTATCACGCACAAAAACAACCATATCCATTTTTTGATTGATTTATCACATACAAATAATCTAAAGGGAAAATTAACCTTTTTTTCACTTTGTTTTATGTATGTGATCACCTTTTTTATTTGATATATAATCTCTCTCCTCTCATAGAACTGAAAAATATTTCCAAAACCATACCTAGTTGACACCATAACGGACCCAACAGGACCTCGACGATCTAGATGTCTTTTGGACCTCCTCCCATTAGCTGGAGGAGTTCTAGGTCTTTTGTTCATCCTTATCGATTCATCCTTTGTCAGGGCATATTTAGTAGGGAAACCCCAAGGGTCACCCAGCGCCACACTAGTGGAAACCCCCCAGGGTCACCACACACCACTCCCATAACCCCTAGGTTGCAGAGGAGCGCTACCCATTCGGGTATCCAGCAAAACACACAGTCGAGCATGTCACAGACTAACCCCATACACAACCAAAACCCTGTGCTTTCACAATCTACAATGGTGCTCAACACACAATTACCTTTCTTAGCATATTGGAACTTAACCGATCTATCAAAGTTAATGAATGACCCCATTTCACACAACCCCACTTGGTCCCCCATGCCCACGAAGCTCCCTTCGGACATTCCAAAATTCGAAGGGAAGCAAGCGGAAGACCCTAGAAATCATGTAATGACTTTCCATTTGTCTTGTTCATAGAATAGTATTATTATTGATACTATTGGGCTAATACTATTTCAGTGCACCTTAACTGGACCAGCCACAAAATGGTATGTGGAGCAACCTTTGGCTACACATGGAACCTTTAGTTCCCTCGCTACTACGTTCCTCACATATTTTCAGTTACCCATCCACCATGATTTAGGAATGGAGTTACTGACACATTTTAGACAGAAATTAGCCGTCCATATCTCCGACCATCTCCATGAATGGCGGGGACGTCGAAGTTTGTGTAAAGCCAAACTCAACGATCGAGTTCTGCTAGACCTATTCCTGAAAACTCTCACTGCAGAGATTTCGAAGGATGTGGCAACTCAAGGACCTACATCCAAAGAGGATGCCATCAGAAAATCCCAGCAACTCGAGCTGATATACACGCAGTCAGGATAAATTATAACATCCTGCCCAACGCCCCGCGCTTGCAAACATATAAAAAATTGCCAGGCGCGTCGAACACTACATATGGATTGATAGGGTCACTGACCCAAAATCACCTAGGCAGCAGTAATCCGTACTTCGATTATGCATATGATCCTAACCAGAACATCCCGCAACCAGGCTACCATCAGATTCATCATGCACCTTCGTAGAACATGACCAATAGGGTAGAGTTGTACCATCATCAACAAGGAGGACCATACTCTCCTACGCAGGGGACCTAGTATGCATATAAAAATGCTGACAGAAGAGCTCCCCCCCAGCAGTCATTCACAAACCAAGGATAGGGACCCCGGTGTCAGTCCAGAATATCACTATCCACTGTTATATCATACAACGGTGTGGCATTGACGAAAGTGCATCCACATGCATCATGTCAAAGAAAATATGACAGAAGTTAGGGTCTCCCAAATTGAATCCACCAGACACCACACTCAGAGCATATGAGGGGCGTCGTTCTACTCCCGTCCGTCTCTATCAAAATGTCCTAGTCTGCTTGGCTGGAAAGACTGTCCTTATACACATTGAGGTCTTGGATGCTCAGCTGGATTACAATATACTCCTTGGGCGGAGTTATAGCTACGCCATGTCTGCTATAGCATCCTCCATCTTCTGAACCATGATGTTCCCCCACGAGGACTGCATCATTACTATGGACCAATTGACATACCACGATAAGCGATCCTTGACAAACGCCGACATCATTCTACCATATGTAGACACATCTACTGAGATGCTTACATGGTACCAAGAATATGGCCTTGGCCAATTCAAACCATCATCTATCCTCGGATCATTCCTAGGAGATCCCCCTTTCATACTAGAATCATCCAATGATATCACAAGGTCTCCAGTGTGCATGATTTCTACATCAAGCACCGAAGCCAACCAGGAAACATAGACAAGCACTAACAACACCGAGGCCTTTGCCATGATGGCCTCTCTATCTGACATCGTCTCCCAAACTCCTTTTCTATACCCTCCATCTTGTTTTGTGTCACAATAGGTCTTGGAAACAGTAGTGTTTTTAAACGTATCTTTTCCAATACTAGTTTGGTACCTAGTCCCACCCACCATGGCAGGAGTCACAAGCATCAAATATTTAGGGTTAATACCCCGCACTCTTGAGGAGGCCCCACCTGTTAAGGAAACGGCTACAACCATACCATCTAAGGAAACTCCTGTCACAAAACCAATTGTCACGACCAAGAAAATCCATAAAAAGGGGAAGAAAGTAGAAAATTCCATCATACAATGGGAATTACAACCTTGCGCGATATGTGACATAGTAGGCCACCTTACCCATATCTTCCTGAAGCTAGACGAACTAAAACCACTACTAAGCTCTGAAATAAATATTGTGGAAAAAAGTTCCCATAAAAAGGAACCAACCACCAAAAACCAAGGCAAGGCATTGCGCACCAACCACACGTGCGCTATATGTAGCAATTGTGGGCATTAAACCCATAATTGTCCATAAATACAGCAATATAGGGATTCCTTACATGCCCTCCAACAATCATATCAAGATGATCCCTCCATGCAATCAAATGGATAATAAACTCGCGTCATTTTATACCCGCAGGAGGCACGACAGTCACTACAATGTCTCTCGTTCAACTTCCCTCCTCCTATCATACGTTGTGCACTCTCCGATGAAACCATTTAATCGACGACTGTGAAACCCTGGAGCTCATCCAAAGATGGTATCCAGTGGACTGAGTGTACTATGTTGGCTAGTGAGCAACCCAGTTTTCATGTCTGATATGTTCTGGAAATCACCCATTAGAGCAGTGCCATTACAACCCTTGGTTTTTCTTAGCGCTAACCAGTTTACGCATGGCCATAGTTCACCTCTCACTAGAAGACGACTCTGACATAGAATCCATGGATAGCTCGACAATTTTTAAGCCATAAAAGAGGTACCTCCACCTCGAACCCTCAAGCAACTACAAAGCTTGCAAGGAAAGGCCAAATTTCTCAGACGTTTATCCCAGACTACGCCACTTGCGCTCAAGGATTCCTACGTCTCCTTCATCAGAACATCCCTTTCAAATGGTACGATCGATCCCAACAATAATTTGACGTGCTGAAACACACATTATCCTTAACAACATTTATCAGTTCCCCAAACTACAACGAGGACTACATCCTGTATCTATCAACATCCGAGACCACTTTGGCTGGCGTATTGATCGAGGAAGGCCTAGATGGTAAGGAACATGTAATATATTACATTATAAAAACATTATCAGGCCCTGCATTAAGATATGAGCCTGACGAAAATACTTCCCTAGCATTAATACACGCAGTCCAAAAACTTCTCTACTACATTATCTTAAGGACTACAACAGTCATCACATATATTAACCCCATGAAATACCTGCTCATGCGTAGTTTAATGAACCATAAGTACGCTCGCTGGTTAGTCATTATGTAAGAATTAGACTTACAGTTTCACTCCCCCAAGAGTAAGAAGGCTTTAATTTTAACTGAGTTCATCACGGACCTCCCAAGTCAGACCAAAGGATCACTAGTCAATGATTCACTACCATATGAACATCTCTTCCTAGTAACGACCAGTCTCTTATGATCTTGCTTATCGCACAATGCCATATAAGATCCCCTCAATATTACTTAAGCCCAAAGTGGTTTACCTGAAAAGTATAAAATATTTACCTAAAAGTGAGACTTCCATGCTTAGTGATATGCATTAATCAAGACCATAATATTTACTCAATCTAAATTAGTTTCAATGCAATTTTTATAGGTATTTGAAGGATGACTAAGTGGGAGAAAATTAAAGAGTTGGAATTTGAAGACCTAGAGGATATGATAATATTTTCAAACGAAGACTTAACATGGACAGAGTTTGATGGGGACCAAGTTGCAGTTATTCCATATTGTCGAATTGATGATTTTATAAGTGGAGAGGAATCAAATGAATTGGCACCCACTCAGTTTCTTCTTAAGTCTCATCGAATTAAAAATGTAGAGGATATCAAACACACATATTGTTCAACATATCTTGAGTATGCTATGTGAATCTCTATATATTTTTTCAATATATGTATAATTATTTCAATATGCATAAATGTTATATCTAATTTGTTGTAATTTTTTTACATATAGTTATTGGTGTGCATACGATCCGGGGTCGGAAAATAAAATTATCAGTGCATCCTCATATCAAAAGGAAAACCACAATCAACATGAAATTATTAAAGTTGGTTGTCAATGTCACTTCATTGTGCAACGACTTCAACTTAGACCAGATGTTGCTATAATAATATATACTGCATGTAGGCGTATTGGTCAATCTAATGTTGTTTTTCACGGGAAAGATGCAATCGATAAGCCTATGAGATTCAATTATGCACCACATTTAACAAGGGATATGCGATCTAGTGTCCAAAATTTCATTCAAAGAGGTTTTAATGTTTCAATGATATGGGACAAGTTCATCTCTGATGTGAAGGATGGATCTGGTGAGTTATACACAGGGATATCTTGAGATACATACATGACAAGACAAGATATATTAAACATTTACAATGATACCATAAAGCTAGAGTATGTTAAAGATCAAAGTGATCCAAACAGTGTATAATGTTGGTACAAGGAAAACCCTGAGAGTTTTTTCTTCTACCAGAAACAAGATATTTTTGAAAACATCCCTTTTATCATAGGCATACAAACAAAGTGGATGTGTTCAATGATGATAAAATACTCTCACAATAATATTATCTCAATGGATTCAACATTTAGTACAAATAAGTATGGGGTGAGTACATATTTATCCTAAATCCGATTCATTTATTCAATATCATATTAATGCATGTATCTTATATAATTATAATTATGCACATTGTTTGTAATGTAGTATCAACTTTACACTTTAATGGTTTTCGATGAACATCAAAATGGCGTTCCAGTAGCTTGGGTGATATCATCACGCAATACTATAGCTGATATTTCTAAATGGATATTGGCCTTATTTTCCATTGGAAAGAAAGCGCGACTAGATTGGCATGTTCAAGCCTTCATCACAGATGATGCTACTGCTGAAATTGAATCATTAAGGTGATGCATTTATTCTTTTTATTAGAGGCATAAATAATATTTTTAATGTATATTCTCTCTAAAAATTATGTTATTCCAGGTCTTCAATCAACTGTAAAATATTATTATGTGTGTGGCATGTTCATTGTGTATGGTTGAAGAATGTTGGAAATAAGGTCTGTGGAAGGGAAAACCAAATCCGAATTTTTCATACTTTAGGAGAAATCATGCACACATGTCAAGAACATGAATCTGTTAAAAATTCAGTTGAAAGTTTATTTGAAGAGTTCAACGAACATAAAAAATTTTTGGATTATTTTAAAACCACTTGGTTAGGCAACAAAAAAATATGTAAGTTTCTTGTTGGTGGTTTTAATGACTCTATTTTGAATGTCATATGTATAGTTATTAATACATAACTAATAAATTTATTTCTACAGATATGTGGGCAAAAGCATACAGAAATTTTCCACATTCCAATCAAGATACAAACAATGCAATTGAATCTTACCATAGGTATATCAAGGAAAGGTACCTATGTGAGAAGAACAATGCATGCCATAGACGGGTTGATTGGTTAATCTATGTGTTGTTGAAAAAGGTTGTATTATATTACAATCATATGCAACGTTTAAAAGAAGTCGGTTTTGTATGACCCAGGAAAATTGAGGAACAATTGAATTCATTCAAGTGTAGAGCTAACCAAATCCAAAATGAATATTGTGTGCTTGGTGACAAGAGTAACACTGATTATTGGGTTCGTAGCCAAAATAAGGATACTTGTGACATTTGGTACAATGTCATTTATAAGGGTTATAATCTACACTTCTGTAATTGCAATTGGGCTCCTAAATGGAAATATATGTAAGCATGTATTGAAAGTTGAGATGTTGGTGAGTAACACTATTTTGGGTGAAAATGTACTACCTAGTGTCACGAATCCTTCTACAGAAAGGCCTAATAGTTTATTTGATTTGAATGAAACACCTATGTTGGGCCCAAAAATCCAAACAGAACTTCCACCATGCTTTGATCCCCTCCCAATCTGAATTATCATAATGAAACAAGCATTGATGATTTAGAGAATTTATTGTATAATGTTGACTCAACCAATGTAAACGTGTTAACTCATCAAGTCATGAGAAATTGAGATCCATAACACCTAAAAATTTGGAACAGGCATATGCATTGAAAAACTTGGTAGACAAAGCATGTCAAGAATACAACAAAATGTTTTTCAATATTATAACTCCATCCAAGATCACTACCAAGAGAAAGCATAGTTTCTTGAGCCCAGCAAATAAGAAAAGGCGATGTGGTCATAAGTCAAAATCAGGGAAAGATAAACTACAATTTGAAAGGGTTGGACGAGTTCATGCAAAACAAAAAGCATGGATGAAAAATTGGAGTTATCTTATAAAAAAAAGAAATGTAGAGCGCATGCCTAAGTTAGTGAAACGTTCTATTATAGACAAAATTGGTAAGGAAATTTTATATGCATTGTTTTACGTGATATATGATATATTGTAATTTTCAATACATTTGCATAACTATCTGAACTTTTTTATTGTTACAGTTGAGGGACCGACATCTCACAATGTTCCAACTTGTCAAATTAGATTATTTGATGACCGAGTTACTGAAAAAAGATCTACCATTGGAAACACTGCTCTAGCCATTAGCATCCCAATTTCGTCCCCAAGGGTGCTTCCCCCTATTGTACAACTAATGGAGATGTATCATCGCCCACACCCACCACCTATTTCCTTAATAAATTGTTCTATGCCTATAAAAACCTCTCCAAATCCTTCCCAATGCTCACCCATACCCTTTAGTCATCCAAAATTCTCATTATTTCAATAATCCACTGCTAACATTCCAATTCTCCCCCCTAGTTTGATTCCCCACCCTATGGTGATTCCCACTATCGTACAACCAGTGGGGGTGTATCAATGCCCACACCCACTACCTTTTCCCAATTTCAATTCTAGCATCCCTTTATCCATCACCCTTGAACCATGCCTATATCCATCACCAAGTGCTCCACCATCTACCCAGGAAGGGAAATATTCTCCATTGCCTTGGATATTTACAGTGAGAATGAGTAGTTGATCAAAATCTCATCATGAATTAATGAAATTTATTCTATGCATTTCATTTTTTACAACTAATTGATTAATGTATTTTTGCAAAATTATTAATTTGGAAATGCACTTGGGAGTGCCAAGAGGGGAGAGGGTGACTTATAGATCCATATTATATATCAATCATGATGCCATTTTGCCATTATGTCATTTATGGGTATGCAATTCTATTATCTATGTTGGGAATGAAGTTCGATTTTGTAAAAAATAAAAATGTATAGTTGGACCAATTTTCAATACAAATACATGAATATAGACTTGTGTTTATGACAACATATTCATTACCTTTTAAATTCATGATGTGGATTTCATGTTTTATTCTATCAATGTGACATTACTTTTGATGAATTTAGTTAGAATGGATTTATCTTTTCTATTTACAAATTATCAGGTTTGCATGTTAAGTTACTTTTATATTTATATCTTGTTCGATGTTGAATGCATGGAAGAACATATCATTACCATGGAACTTTTCTTATTTATAATAATAGATGTATCATGTACATTTAGAGAACATGGAAAAATTTAGGTGCTAATATTAGCAAGTGGGATAATTTTCCATGTTTTTTCAAAAGAAAAGATTCACTAATTTCCATATTTTCTAAAAAATGATTCGCCCAAAATTTATGAATTATTATTTTTACACTAAAAATCGTCAATATTTTTATAGATACAACATAAAATTATTAGAAATTTCAATACTTTTACAAATATATCGCCTATCATTTTATAGTTTGCATATTAGGAACTAGGAATATTAGTCAAGGGTTCTAAACTTTAAGATAAATTTTTATTTTCAAAATTTTCCCTGGAATAGAGCATATATTATGTACATGATATTTATGTAAATGTATCATGTACATGAAATTAATCTTATGCATTTTGTTTTTACAACTAATTGATTAATGTATTTTTTGCAGCAATATCAATTTAGAAATGCACTTGGGAGTGCCAAGAGGGGTGAGGGTGACTTATAGACCCATATTGTAGATAAATCATGATGCCAATTTTTCATTATGTCATTTATAGGCATGAGATTTAATTATTTATGTTCGGAATGAAGTACCATTTTGCAAAAAATAAAAACGTATAGCTGGACCAATTTTGAATACAAATACATGAATTTAGACTTGTATTTATGACAACATCTTCATTGAATTTTAAATTCATGATGTTGATTTAATGTTATATTTTATCAATGTTATATTATATACTTATCAAAGCTAAGTATATAAGGAGGTTAAAGTTGTGCATAACTTCTGTATATGCACATATATGGAAATTGCGTATATATGTAAGTTGTGCATATCTTCTCTATATGTGTATATCTTCTGTATATGCACATATACAAAAGTTAAGCACATATAGAAGTTTTGTGCATCTTTCGTAATATGCATACGCAAGTCTTTATATATGTGCATATCTTCCTCATATGCGCAACTTCCGTATCTGTGAATATTTTGTATTGCATATCTTCCATATCTGAAGAACTTTTGTATATGCGCATATCTTCCGTATATGCTCATATCTTTTGTATATGCAGAACTTCTGTATATGCGCATATCTTCTGTATATGCATAAATTTCATATATATGCATATTTTTTATCGCATATCTTCCATATATGCATAGCTTCTATATATGCACATATATTCTGTAGATATGCAACTTCCCTATATACACATATCCTTCGTATATGCATATATATTTTGTATATGCATAATTTTTGTAAATGTACATATCTTTTGTATATGCGCTTCTTCCATATATGTGCATATATTCAGTATATGTGCATATACGGAAGATATGTGCATATACAGAAGATACACATATACATAAGTTGCACATATACGAAAGTTATGCATATATAGAGACTTGTGTATGCATATTGCGGAAGTTATTCACAACTTCTGTATATGCGCATCTTCTGTATATGCGCATACCTTCTATATATACGCAACATCCGTATATGCACATATACAAAAGATATTTGCATAAAAGTTGCACATATACAGAATATATACACATTTATGGAAGATATGCACACATATGAAAGATATGTGGATATATAGAAGTTGTACATGTACGAAAGATGTGAAAGTACGAAAGTTGCACAAATTTTATATATTTGCATATTTTGTATCGCATATCTTCCATATATGCATAGCTTATGTATATGCACATATATTCTGTATATGCACAACTTCCTTATATGTGCAACTTCCGTATATACATATATCTTTTGTATATGTGCAAGTTTTGTAAATGTGCATATCTTTCGTATATGCGCAACTTCCGTATATGTGCATATATTCAATATATGCACATATACAGAATATATGTGCATATACAGAAAATACACATATACATAAGTTGCACATATACAGAGACTTGCATATGCATATTACATAAGTTATGCACAACTTCCGTATATGCGCATATGAGTATGTGCATATACAGAAGATATTTGCATATTATGGAAGATATACACACATACAGAAGATATGTGGATATATAGAAATATACATGTACGAAAGATGTGAAAGTACGGAAGTTGCACAAATTCTATATATTTGCATATTTTGTATCACATATCTTCCATATATGCATACCTTATGTATATGCGCATATATTCTGTATATGCACAACTTCCTTATATGCGCATATCTTTCGTATATGCGCAACTTCCGTATATCCATATATATTATGTATATGCGCAAGTTTTATAAATGTGCATATCTCTCGTATATGCACTTCTTCTAGATATGTGCATATATTTAGTATATGCGCATATACGAAATATATGTGCATATACAAAAAATACACATATACATAAGTTGCACATGTACGGAAGTGGTGCATATACAGAAGTTGCGCATATATAGAGACTTGTGTATGCATATTACGGAAGTTATGCACAACTTCCGTATATGCATAAATATTTCGTATATGCACATATCTTCCGTTTATGCGCAACTTCCATATATGCGCATAATTTTTTGTATATGCGCATATCTTCCGTATATGCATAACATTCATATATGCGCATATCTTTTGTGCCTATAATGAAGAATTACATATACATAAGAAGCACATAGACAGAAGACATGCACATATATGGAAGTTATGAAAATATGGAAGACATGTGCATATATAGAGGCTGGAGTTTCGCGCAACATCAATATAAGTGCATATCTTTCGTATATGTACAAATTTTGTAAATGCACATATAATCCGTATATGTACAACTTCTATAAATACACATATATTCCGTATATGCACAACTTATTTATATGTGTATACACTGAAGTTGTGCACATATGAAAAAACTATGTATATACGGAGGTTAGAGTTGTGCATGTGTATGTGCATATATAAAAGTTGCGAATATACGGAAGATGTGCGAATTTACAGAAGATATGCGCATTTATGGAAGATATGCATAGATATGAAAGATACGCTCATATACAGGATATGTACATGTACGAAATATGTGCAAGTACGGAAGATATGCACACATACAGAAGATATGCTCATATACAGGATCATTGGCCACCACCATTCTGCCTGCTTCAGAGTCTAATCATTGGCCTATTCAACTCCAATGGTCTCGCCTTAGCACAGGAAGCAACAAGCCCTTCTGCTTTGAACAATTTTGGCTCACTCATCCTTTGCAACGTCATTTACTGATCCAGGTGGATATTGGTGGCCACCCGCCTATTCCACTTGGGGCCCCACCATTGTCTCTTTCAGTTTTTTTTTCACAACTTACTATTTTTAGCAGTTTTTTGGGTCCTGAACTTCCAGAGCTATTTTGAGGCCCCAAACGGAGATATTATGCCAAAGTTACGTCCCCGGGAAGTTGAAACAAAATTTTTCCTAAAAGGGGCCCATAGTTTTGGCGCTTCGTCTCCTAAGGTTCGGTTTTTGGACGTTTAGAGTTCTCCATTGTTTCTCCATAATAAATAGGCCCTCGAGCCTAATTATAACACAATTCAGAGGTCTATAGTCGCCACATCTCTTCTAAGAGATTTGCTACCAACACCCTAGCTATTTTATTTCCATCATGTTTGTAAGCATATTTCTGTGATTTGATATTAATGAAATGAAGCCTTATTTCCGCTGTATTTCTATGTTTATGGTTATTTCTGTATTCTATTGCATTCCTGCATAAATCTGGATCAATGGTATCAGGGCAGTCTGCTTTTTCTCGATCCTTCTTTGTATGTCCCCAACGAGGTCAGGGTATAAGGAGTTAGGGCTCGATCTGGTGGAACCTTTGCAAGATCATCCTCGCAAACCCCGACGGACGCCCATGGGGGACGAAAAGAAAGATGAGGGAGCAGGAGATCCTATCAAAATATTGCTCAAGGAGGCCCTCGAAAAACAAAGGAATGCAATGATGGATAACTTTTCCCAGATCCTTCAATGACTACCCACCGGCGGTGCATCTGCATCCAGCAGCCACTCTAGAGGCGCGACTCCCTTTAAGGTACAAGTAAAATTTGACATTCCCATATTTGAGGGTCAAATAGATGCAGATGTCATAGATAGATGGTTGAATATATTAGAAGGATATTTCTCGGTTCATGACTTTTCCGACTGGAAGAAGATGATTTTTTCACTCCTCAAAGCTACCCCCCATGTCAAGGACTGGTGGGAAACCTACTGTGAGAAAAGGACGAGACAAAAACCTCTCTGTTCTCAGTCGTACCCACTTGGAATTATTTTCAAGATGCCATCAAGGAACAATACTATCCCATGGGGAGCTATGAGGACAAGTACATACAATGGACCATGTTGCGGCAACAAAGAGATCAAGATGTGCATGATCTAACAAATATGTTCCATACCCTGCGCACAAAGTTGGGTATTAAAGATTTAAAGAAACATTTGGTGCTAAAGTATTGCAGCTGTCTGCACAGATACATTCAAAAGGAAATGGATTTCCTTGACATCTCCTTGCTTGGTACGGCATACCGATTTGCTGCCAAGATTGAGCAGAAATTCAAACAGAAGAAGCAAGATTTTGGATCTGCGAATCAAAAGCAAGGTAAAGGTGCCTCAAACCGCAGAACAAAGGACAAAGCCAAGGCATGGTGGCCCAAGACAACCTGCCAAAGACACAAGCAAGGAACAACACCGCAAAGCCAAAGAAGGACATGGGAAAGTGGTGCGAGTTCCATAAGAGCTCCACTCACAACACAAGTGAGTGTCGGGCCAAGTAGTCGCTGGTGGCCGAGATGAGGGCGTCTGAATCAAATGCATGCTTCGACTCTGAATCAGAACCTGATAAGGGGAATAACAAAGGGAAGCAGATTATTGATGCGGAGCCCAACACCACTATTGCCACTACGAAGATCCAAAAGGAGGAACTAGAAGATCCAGAGGAGGCAGAGCATCTCTTCCACTCCCAGATGTGGTTAAAGGGTTTCCGCTACAGTTCATTGTCGACAATGGGAGCCAAAAGAACCTCATTTTAGCAGATGTTGTGAAGCGATTGGGCTTGCCGACCACAGCGCACCCACAACCATACACAATCGGGTGACTTCATCAAGGACGAGATCTCTACGTCAGCTAGCAATGCCGCCTTCACTATAGCATCAAGCCCTTCATGGATGAGGTATTGTGTGAAATTTCTCCTATTGATGATTTTTATGTATTATTAGGCCAACCATACTTGTGGACGCGACATGCTGTGTATGAGTCCCAACCTCGCGTTGTTATTGTTACTTTGGGAAATAAATTGTATAGAATACCAGAGGTACCACCGCCTCCCACTATCTCTTTGGTTACTGCAAAACAATGTAGTAAGCTCATTTCCCAAACCAGGAAATTTGTTTTCCTGATGATCTGCCCCCAGGGAAAGAAGAAGACTGTGGCCACGACCTCCAGACATGGTTCCTCTGCATGACAACAACAAATGGACAAGGTTGTGGAGGAGTACGGGGACATCTTCACCTCTCCCATAGGGGTGCCTCTACACTATCAAGTCAAGCACCCCATTGACCTGACCCCAGGTGCACTGCTATCCAATGTACTGATCTATAGGTGCTCTGTTCTATAGAATGATGAAATCAAGAGGTAGATTCAGGAGATACTGCAGAAAGGTCACATCCGGCCAAGTTCATCGCCCTGTGGGAGCTCGATCGTATTGGTACAGAAGAAGGATGGGACTTGGAGACTTTGTATTAACTATTGGGCGTTGAACAAGATCACTGCCCGGAATAGGTACCCGATCCCACGGATTGATGAACTTCTGGACCAACTCAAAGGGGAAAAATATTTTAGCAAGATCGACTTGAAGTCTGGGTATCATCAGGTACCAATCGAACCCTCTGATGTGTGAAAGACTGCCTTCAAAGCCAAGGAGGGCCTTTTAGAATGGCTCGTCATGCCTTTTGGATTGAAAAATGTTCCCGCAACCTTCATGAGGCTGATGGATGACATATTTCATCCATTCACCAACTCATTTGTAGTGGTATACTTGGATGACATTCTGATCTTTGGCCAGACTTGGGAAGAGCGCCTCCACTACATCCGAGAAGTCCTCCAAACACTGCGGCAACACAAGTTGTGTGCCAATTTGGAGAAGCGCACTTTTGGCATGACCCAGGTTCAATATCTGGGATACATTATTGATGAAAGAGGGGTGCATGTGGATCCAGCCAAGATCCAATTCATTCGGGATTGGCCAGCCCCAACCACCTTAATAGAGCTTCGCAACTTTTTGTGTCTTGCTAATTTCTACCACAGGTTCATGTTGGTATTCTCTCATATCACTTGGCCCTTGAGTCAAGTCACCAAGGGAGGAGTGAAAGAAAAATTCTGTTGGTCGGAATCTCAACAGAAGGCGTTCATAGAATTGAAGCATCGCCTCTATTCTACCCCAGTGATCACATTACCAGACTTGCAACAACCATTTGAGATTGAGATAGATTCCTATGACTATGCTATTGGGGCAGTTCTTACTCAACAGGGGCATCTAGTGGCATATCACAGTGAGACATTGTCCGACACAGTTTGAAAGTATCCCACTTATGAAAAAGAAATGTATTCCATTGTGCAGGCTTTTCGACAATGGAAGAATTACATTTTGGGGAAGGAGACAATCATCCACACAGACCACTAACCCCTGCAGTTCATACAGACACAAGGGAAGTTTCAGAACAATCGCCATCAGAAGTGGTCCACATATTTGCAACAATTTCATTTGAACATCAAGTACAAGAAGGGTAGCACCAATAATGTTGCAGACTGCCTCAGCCGACCACTGATCGTGGCCATAACCACAGTTCTCAAATCTTGTGGGCATGAGACTTCTGATTGGCCGCTTCTCTATAATAGCAATCCAGAATTTAGCTACACATACAAGGCACTCTTGGGGTGTATGCAAGTTCCAAATTTTCACCTCCAAGATGCACTATTATGTCACTTGGGACACCTTTGTGTTCCTTCAAGAGAGCGTGCCAAGATGATATGGGAAGCGCACTACAGTCGAGTCACTGAGCATTTTGGGGTTGAGAAAACAATGACAGTACTGCAGAAGTATTTCTATTGGCCGAACCTTCGACAGGATTTCGAGAAGTACATCAGATCCTACACTGCTTGCGCCTTTGCTAAACCGACCATCAAGAAGCAAGGGCTCTATACTCTGCTACCTACCCCTAGTCGACCTTGGGAATCGATCTCCATGGATTACATGTCAGGCCTTCCTTTTACTAAGCATGGAAACGACTGTGTTTTCGTGGTCATCGACAGATTCTCAAAAATGGCCATTATGGCAGCCTGCAAGAAGAATATCACAGCAAAAGCCACTTCTAAACTCTTCTTTGAATGAGTGTGGGTGCACTTTGGGATCCCACAGTCTATCATATCATATCATGAAAACAGGTTCCTCAGAACATTTTGGTCCAGCCTCTGGTCAATGTTGGACACCAAGCTCACCAAGTCCACAACTTTCCATCCCCAAACTGATGGCCAGACAGAGGTCGTCAACAGGATGATTGTACACATTCTACGCATGTACAATTCAAAGCATCCACGCATATGGGATGAGAGCCTTCCATATGTACAACAATTTACAACCGGGCTCTCCACAGCTCAACCGGCCACAGCCCCTTTCAGGTGGGCTTGGGATTCCAGCCACTATGTCCCATTGACGTAGCCATGCCATTTGCAGCTACTTAGGCTGATTCGGCTCATGTCTAGTCTGAAGATGAAAAAGAAAACAAATTCATCAAGCGCATTTAGCACATCCGCCAATAGGTTCATGACATATTAGACAGATCCAATGCTAAGTATAAGCAATGACATGATCAACATCGGGTGCCACACAACTTCCAGGTGGGAAAAAAATTGTGGCTACATTTGCAGAAGGAGTGCCTCACTGGACCCCACCACAAGATTTTCTCACTCTGATATGGGTCGTACACCATCACCAAAGCTGTAGGGAACAATGCCTTCGAGCTCAGTATTCCACCATTCCTTGGTCTAGACCCAGTATTCAATGTAGACTGCCTTCATCCCTACTTCCCACCTCTATTGGACACCTCTGACATTGCCGAAGAACTCGCACCAAAAAATAAACCCAGACTGCATGGAATAGGCCACCACAGACTATATCATGGACATGCAAATTAAGAACACTTGCCGACAGAAGATCCAATTGTATCGGGTTGTCAAAGCTGGCCAACTCTTGCACCAAGGCAAGTGGTTCACCAGGGACCAAGTTCAACAGAAGTTTCCTCATCTCATGGAGGAACTCAATGCAATGGGGACCATTTCTTCCTAAGGGGGGAGGAATGATCCAGGTGGATATTGGTGGCCACCCGCCTATTCCACTTGGGGCCCCACCATTGACTCTTTCAGTTTTTTTTTTTTTTTCACAACTTACTATTTTTAGTAGTTTTTCGGGTCCTGAACTTTTGGAGCCGTTTTGAGGCCCCAAACGGAGATAGTATGCCGAAGTTACATCCCCAGGAAGTTGAAACACCAATTTACCCAAATGGGGCCCATAGTTTTGGCACTTCATCTCCTAGGGTTAGGTTTTTGGACGTTTAGAGTTCTCCATTGTTTCTCCATAATAAATAGGCCCTCAAGCCTCATTGTAACACAGTTCAAAGGTCTGTAGTCGCCACATCTCTTCTCATAGATTCACTACCAGCACCTTAGATATTTTATTTCCATCATGTTTGTAAGCATATTTATGTGATTTGATATTAATGAAATGAAGCCTTATTTCCACTGTATTTCTATGTTTATGGTTATTTCTGTATTCTGTTGCGTTCCTACATAAATCCGGATAATTTATGAGCTCATATCAAAATTGAAAACCAACATGCTCAAACCTCTCCTCCCACTGCTTATATCACCTGAGAAAATAGGATATGTTGAAGGAAGATAGATACTGGATGGTATAATCCTAATGCATGAAGTCGTCTACTCTCTGAAAATGTAGAAAAATCCAAGTATGCTTCTCAAAATCGATCTCTCCAAAGCATTTGATAAACTCAGTTGGACTTATATTCGTCAAGTGCTCCTAGCCTTCGGCTTCAGTCCCACCTGGATCAGATGGATCATGAGTATGCTCTCCTCCCACTTTTCTCCATCTGGTCAACGATTTACCCTCTCCCACCTTCTCTCCCTCAAGAGGTATCTGTCAGGGTGACCTCCTCAAGAGGTATCCATCAGGGTGACCCCCTCAAGAGGTATTCGTCAACTTTGACGGAGCCTTAAAAGGCAATTCGTGTGAAGATGGATTTGGAGGAATATTTCCTGACTCTAAAGGCGCCCCCCTACTCATCTTCTATGGATCCATTGGTTGGGATAGCAACAACTTTGCTGAACTCGAAGGACTCATCCAAGGCCTCAACCTTGTTGAAGAGAACGATCTCTTCCCCCTAGAGTTTTAAGGGGACTCTGAGGTTGAAGGCTGCTCAACCTAATTAATTCAGGTTGCCACTTGGCCTCACGTCGCAGGGGCACATGACCCCTCCATGTGATCGCACCTGCCTCCTGCGTGAAAGTTTTCAATCATAGAGGATGCTGACACCTGAAGTAATTATGCCTCTCCCTCGACCTCTGCTCCTGCAACTTGCCTCCTGTCCATTTATAGCTCATAGCTCCTGTGTTTATTCCCATTTGCGCATTTTCTTTTCATTCTCTGTCGCACTCCTCTGTCATAGCTCTATTCGCTACTCTGCTCCTCCTCTATCTCACTTTAAGTCTTATACTCTAGGCGAGTATTCCTCCCTTTCGGCAGAGGCAATGCCCAGAAGGCACCGGATGCAATGTTGTCACGGACGAGGCAGGGGCTCTCCCTCCCACCCTCCTATTCCTGCAATGCCTGTAAGCTCCCTATCCATTTATGTTGCCATGGAAGAAACTGAGGTTCTCGACCAACATTTTCTCTCTACCCAGTTCTCGATTCATCTCCTGGAGAAGCAACTCCACCTCTCCATCTCCGGTAGCAGAAATCACCTCCACAAATCCACTCTTTCACACTCCTCCTCCCTATGCCAAGGAAATTCGTTAGTTTCCTAGTCAAGCAACTGGCGGAAGACTCAGATAGCGGTCAAGCAATTAAGGTAGGATTGGGGAGACATGAACTAATTATGAAGAATTCATTACACACTAATATTGTTTCCCCTAAAGGAAAAAGGAATTAATGGGTTACACTTGTTTGGTGGCTCTCAAGTTGTTATAAAATGGGTAAAAAATGAACAAATATGTCACAAGGTATTTCTAAATTATGTCTTGGAAGAGTCCAAAGGTTTGATATTGTTTTTCAACCATATTTCTCTTCAACATGTGTGTAGAAAGAGAAATATGGAACTTTATGGTTTGCCCAAAATTAGAATATTATGCAACATGTTACTTGGAGGACAACAAAAAAATAAGAATGAGCAGGGTTTATAATATTATCACCCTCCTTTTCATGACATAGATGATAACAAAAATAGGAATGAAAGATATTTCTAAATTTATTTATTTTATGTATGTAGAGGAATAATCCAACATGGGGTCGATTCCAACAACTACCACTACTTATGTTTACAAGAACACGTGAATCAAAGGGATTTGAACCTCAAAACTCCTCACATATAAGATTTCATTTTCACTAGCTTCCCGGATTAGGTTTCCCATGGGGATGGAAGACATTTCTAAATATTTTCACCTTCTTTTCCATGAAATAATGGTGGAAACACAAAAAGCTATTATTATGGTTCTTCTTATCTCTCATCAAATCTTATTCTTTAACAATTTGAATCATATTATTTTTTATATCTAAATATTAAAGTGATATCTCGATTACTGAAAATATATTATTTTCTAAATAAATAAGTGGGATTTATTTGAATGTAGTATATTCAATAAAACTAAAAATAAACATAATTTTACTGGTTAAAAAGTTTTGAAAGGTTTAAAATAAAAAAATATAACAAAAACATGTTTATTTAGTAAATTTAAGGAAACTGTTACACATTATGAGTGTCATATTATTATCTAGATATTTTTTTAATGCAATTTGAGTTATTTTCCATTAATAATATAAATAATAAAATGATAATACATTCTATAAATAGGTATTTTCATGTCCATATATAGTTTTATTATAATAAATTTTCATATTAATTGAAAAACTTTATCATAATTTGATTTATATTTTAATATAAATAAAATATATTTTTATATTATTTAAAAATTATTTATGAATGATGTATGTGTAAGAATTATTTATATTGAAAATAAAAAATTAATGATAATTTTAATAAAAAAATCCCTTGCCATTTTGATAAATTATAAATATTAAGATTTGAATATTACCAATGTTTATGATTTAAAGTATATTTTAGAAAAAAATGTTTATCATTACGTTAAAGCAAAAATATTAAATAAAATAATTTTGTTGTTATGATTTGTTATTTTTTTTTTCAAGAATAGATACTAATTATATATTTTTTAGTTAATTGTATTTATGTTCCCAAGGAATTTCAATCTCTTTAATTTAACTAATCAATAGTTTTAAAATGAATAGTTGAATTGAAAACTAATTTAAAAAATATGAATCACTTTAGAATTTACTCAATGACTTAAGACTCTATAAAATAGAAGTAGGAATATGAGTGTTTGAAATGAGTGTTAAAACGTTTTTTAGTGCCCTTAGGTTTTTCTTAGCTCCAAAATATTTTTTAAATTACAAAGCACCAAAGGGACATGTCTCTCAGTAATTTAACTAATCAATAGTTTTGAAATGTATAGTTGAATTGGAAACTAATTACATAATATGAATTAATTTCAAAGTAATTCATTAGCACAACATTGTATAAACTAAAAGTAGGAATATGAGTGTTTTGAAAGAGTGTTAAACATTTTTTAGTGCCCTATGTTTTTTCTTAGCTCCAAAAGGTTTTTTAATTGCAAAGCACAAAAGGCATTTGCCTTTCAATGTTAGTGGTAGAAATTTTATAATTATTGGTATTGGTAGAATGTAAAAGTGAGACTAGTTTTTTTTTTAGGCATGTAATCAAAGAAAGATTAATCATGTACATTTAAGTCATGAACTTAAGAAAGATTCCAAAGAATATATCATAGGTATAGTTGATATTCAACTATTTTAAAGTGTATCATTCATATAAGACAAAGTGCACATAGAATTTCAAATGTGATCTAATACACCATTCTATATCAAGATAAATTTTAGCCTATCATTCAAAAATATAATATTCATTACAAAAGGAGAAACTTCTTTCTACACAAAACACTAATTAATGCCCTAAACATGTTCAAGTTACCTAGACATGGTGAGTTGTTTTAGTTCTCAAAGTGGTAAGCCTAGTGGGTTTAGTAAGAGCAATACTAGTTGAGCATATATGCTCTATGTATTGTTTTTGAGACTTGAACCCACGTGCTTTCAAGTCTTTTGGTGTAATTTTCGTTCTTTTCACCATCCCAAGATCATTTTCCCTTTTTTCTTTTTGCAAAAGTTAAAACATAATAAATAATATGCAAATTGATATCAACATAATAAAAAAATGGGTTAAAACAAATGAAAAATAGTATGGAAATAATGAATAGATGGGCACCATGCAAAATGGAAGAAGACACAATCCATTGAAAAACTATTCAATTATAATGTATAATAAATTATATGTCAATGTATTATGAGCTATGGTATAGGGTATACAAATTACATCTCCTAAATTCCCTTGAAGACGAGGTGAACATTGCAATGGTTGTGAACAATGTGGCTTTGAGGAGATGTATATTCTTTATTCTAGACACAAGATCGCGTGCGCGCGCGCGTGTGTGTGTGTCTATATATATATATATATATATATATATATATATATATATATATATATATATATATATATATATATATATATATATATATATATATATATATATATATATATATATATATATATATATATATATATATATATATATATATATATATATATGTGTGTATGAATCTCAAACCAAATTAAATGTAAAAGCTAATTAACAATTGTAAAGAATTATTTAAATATATACTTGATCTATCTCACTTACTTTTTTTTCAAGACCATGATCATGTTTTGGGGTTTCAAATGATTGTAATGGTTCCAAAAACAATACCTGCATCAATTTTCTTTATTATCATCATAGTAAAATATAATAATAAATAAGAAAAGAAATCTGAACAATAAAATATATGTTTTCTCACTTGTCATCCTAGTAAAATATAGTAATATGTATGCTAATGTTGATATGAAATAGTTTGTATGGAAACCAAACTCACTTCCTCCAAACCCTGTTGAAATCTAGGTGAACGTAGCAATGGTTCACAACTTGATGCATGTGGGGATTCAAAGCTTGACGCATGTTGGGTTTACTCAATCCAAAATCAGTGAGCAAATAATATGAAGATCTCTCTATGGAATTATGTTCATTAGGCTAATAATACCAATAAAAATGGGGAATTAGTATACAATTGATACTAAAAATAAACATGTCATTTAATGTGAAAATATCTTGAAAATAAATAAAAGCAAAAATTAGACTTATGTGAGTACTCATTGTTAAATCTATTATATTCACAGTTTAAGTTAGGGTTATGTCCATCTACCTCTTCTTCCCTTACATCATTAAAAATTCCTTCTCTTTCTTTTTTTTGCAAAGCCATTTCTATGCGCTTAAGTCCATGCGTCTACGAGGTAGACTTTGGTCCCAACGATCAATTTTCTTTTTGATTTTGAGTTTTGAGGCATCATCAAGCTCATCTATTGTAGAAACAGACTACATAAAAACAATTAAATGATTAAGATGTAATCATATATTCATATTATTATAATAAGACACACATAACCATGCCAATAAATACTTACAAGAGAAATAATTTCTTCACGAACAAATATTTTATATGCTTGTTTGCGTGCACGACATAACCTTGCATCTACATCATATTGGATCTTTTCATTCTGCTTTCTAATCTTGTTTGGTGACTTGACCCCACATCTAGCATTGTGATCTCTTTGTCTCCATCTTTGACATGGAGGAATAGGAAGGAGATTGTGTATCATTATGCGATGGTGATTAAGGCCACTAAATTTGGATCGAGTGAATACACCAGCACAATCACCAATTAAACAAGAAAAAATGTGTTTGGTGCCTTTGACAATAACTTTCCATTCATGTTCATATTCCTACATTGTCTCAATTCCCTATACATACATAATTTCCAAATCCACGTTAAAAACATCTATTAAATGATTGTCATATACTAAATAAAATGCATAGTTTTACACTAGAATTGCCATAATTTGTGTGTTCATCCATATACACAATTACACTTATAATGATGTATTCAAATCAAATTCTATATTAAAGTAAACCATATAAATTCCACATTTATGTTAGAAATGGAGTTATATTTACTTGGAAATGGAATTATATTTACTTGAAGTAGCTGGTTAGCTTGGAAGTTTTATTTACCCAGCTTACCACTCAACTCTATATTTTCTTGGAAATGGCAGCTTGTATTTTTAGATGCTTAAGGCCAAATTGTGGTTTGAAAATTGCCAGAACATTTGGGTTTTTTATTTTCACTTTGCCACGACTGAATGATGATGCTGGATTCAGTAAAACCCAGAACCAAAAATCCTCTCAAATATATATCACCACTTTCTATCTAGCATGTATGGGCAAGTGCAGCTGAAGCCAAATGGATAGTTCACTATTCTTGTACAAATATTTTTCAAAATATACATTCATATTTTTAATTTTTAATTACTTATTTCTCACAAGAAAAAAAATCCTAATTTATAACATGTAATAACCATAATACAAAACATTAAACCTTATAATTTTATATTTACTCAAAATAAATTTGAATACAGCAAAAATTATGAAATTTTTACTTGATTTTTTTTTTTTTAATTTAATAAAATTATAACTTACATACAAACCCCATTATCTCAATAGCATATTCTATATTATTATATATATAAAAATTTGTTGATTTTTTACAAATTTCATTAAAGCCTGCTAACTAATTTCTGGTTGAATAAAAAAAATCAAACCTTCTACCGTAACCAAAAAATCAAACAACGTTCTCCCATAACCATATCACATTTCCTAATTTTGGAAAAAAAAATCAAACAACATTGTTATTGAATTAAAAAAATCAAACAAAGTTATCACATTTCCTGATTTGGGAAAAAAAAAATCAAACAACCTTCTTATCAGGTAACCATATTCCATTTCCTAAATTTGGAAGGGGTTTTGGAGAGTAAATTTCGTTTAGAAATCTGCCCCAATTTACTATAACCAAATATTACTGTAAAATTCAAATTTAAGTATTAACAAAATGGTCCGAAGTCACCAATTTTACTATAACTAAATATTACTATAAACTTCAAATTTAAGTATTGACATAATGTTCGTATCCCCTACATAAGCAACAAATTCAGCAAATCTAGGATTGTAAATTTTCAATGGATTCTTATACAGATGTGATGAATTCTTAAAATATTGAAAAATGCGGTGAATGAAAGAATGTTCGATTCCTGGAAGTAAGCGGCCCAAGTAAATAAATATATTATTGTTGAATTTTAACTTCAACTGCAACAGCGTAGAGAAGGATGAAGGACAACAACAGCGTTCTTTTGTTTTCCTACATGCCATCGCACATTTAAAAAACTCTGCAACTTAACAATTTTGGTAATGGTCGTAGCCTATATGGTATGGAGAAACCGTGGATTGACCACGCAAACCTACAACTTAAATATTGTCCATGCCACACATTCAAACCTACAACCACCACATTTAAATGCTGCAGCAAATTTGTTTCATTTCCCTCCAGTTTTTGACTTTTCAAAAGAACCCACGTCACCAGCATGGAACCCACCTCCACCAATCAATATGTCGATCGCGTAGAAATGGAGTACAGTCAGCAAAGTTCATTTCGGACCCGATAAGAGTTTGTGTATCTGATTTAATGGTTTATCACGCGTCCATGAGGGTGACGTCACAACACCCATTTGGTACGCGATAATCTTTGCAATAGAATTTAGTTTGTGGTTTGAAGTCCGGCGGGTCCTACCAGCGACCAATAGAAAGGCAATCGCACAGATTTGAGGCCCTACATCAGCAGGACCATTTGGTATGCAAAAATTCTATTCAACACAGTTTAATCTCCTGTTTTGAGGTCTGCGAAAAGATTTAAACTTAGGAATTAAGGTTTTGGTTTTCTTTTATGCCAAGACTTAAAATAGTATTAAGGTTTCTAAACCTTAGTATAATGCATTTTTTTTTATTTAAGAAAGGTCACGACAAAGTTCTTTGAAAAGGTAACTAAGGATAATATATATATATGGTTTGAAATATATATTATAAACATTTCTAATGTTTATAATACATATAACTTTAGTTTATTTTTTTAATATTTTAAAAAGGTTTTTGTTATGATAAAAGAAAAAAGGCTCCAAGGAAAATGATGTTGCTGTGCATTTTTTTTAACAAAAAAAATAAAATGTGTGTAAAAACAAAGTGAGACTCTGTATAAAAGAACAGAGACAGAGCATTTTTAAATGCAATGACTGTGTGAAATTTTTGTAAGAAATCCAGAAGGCAGATTGCACTGTGTGTGTGCATATTTGAAAAGGACAGAGAGAAGATTTAAACACCGTGTGTGCAGCAGTTGAAGTTTTTTTTTGTAAAAGCCAGAACAACAGTTCTTTGGCATCACTGTAATAGATTTTTAAGTTTAATGAAATAGTTTCTTGTGTGTCATCTCTGTCCATCAATTTTTTTTTTTTAATCTTTGTGTTGAGAGGAAGAATTATTTTTATTCCTCTGTATGTTTTGGAATACTCAGAAATTCCAACATGGAATCGGAGCTAGTCCAGGCTCTTTGAAGGATTGTCAAAGAAGCTGAAGGAAGGAGTTTTGTTGCAGCTTTTGACCAGCAGTTTGAAGGCTCAGCAAAGACTAGGTATTTACAAAACAGAGTTTATGTTTTGTGTTTAAAAAGTGTCATCCAGAGAAGTATTTTTGAAGACAAAGTTTGTCTCTTAAGCAGAGAGATAGTTTGTTTAAAAACACAGTTAAGTTTAAAAGCATAGTTTAGTGTGTTAGTGATGGCAGGAGCCAGCACAAGCATGAGTATTGGAAATATTCAACTCCCACAGTTTAATGGGAAGAATTATGACTATTGGGAAATCACCATGAGAGCCCTGTTTTCCTCTCAAGACTTATGGGAGCTTGTTGAAGATGGTTTTGAAGAACCAACAGATGAAAATGCTTTTAATGCCTTGACACAGGAAGAGAAGGATTTGCTGAAGAGCAATAGGAAGGACTCAAAAGCCCTCTTCTATCTATATCAAGCAGTGCATGAAAGTGTGTTTCCAAGGATAGCAGCAGCTAATAGGTCCAAGGATGCATGGAATACCCTTTAGACTGCCTATCAAGGTATGGAGAAGGTGAAGACAACAAAGCTACAATTGCTGAGGAGAGACTTTGAAACTCTCTGTATGAAAGAGTCTGATAACATAAATTCTTTCTTCACACATGTGATTTGGTTGGTTACCCAGATAAGGTCTCATGGAGAGACACTTGAAGAAATAAGGATAGTGGAGAAAGTGTTGAGGAGCTTACCCTCAAGGTTTGATGTGATAGTCACAACCATTGAAGAGACAAAGGATCTCTTAAAGTTTGCCATTGATGAGATTCATGTATCATTGATGACTCATGAACAAAGATTGGGAAGAATAGCAAACTCATCTTTGGAGCATGCCTTCAAGACCCAAATTTCCTTTGGAAGAGGTCAAGGCAGAGGAAACTACAGAGGAAAAAGAAGAGGTAGAAGCCAAAATAGAGGAGGAAGAAACAACCCTACAAATGCAAATGGAAGGGACAACAATCAAAATCAGAACCAAGCCCAATGCAGCAGCCAACAAGGTGGACAAAATCAAGCACATGGACAAAGGTATGATAAATCCCAAATCCAATGTAATTATTGTAAGAAGTATGGTCATTATGCCAATGAATATAGGAAGAAACAGAGTGACATGGGTAATAGACCCAGTGCTAATTTTACAAAAGAAAATATTAGTCAAGAGAAGTTGTTTTTAGCATGTAATATGATTGAGGAAAAGAATGAAGATATATGGTTTCTAGATTCAGGATGTAGCAACCATATGAACGGAAACATTTCCATGTTTTCCATATTAGATGAAAATATAAAGTCTCAAGTAACATTGGGGACAGATAGTAAGGTCTCTGTCATGGGAAAAGCAGAGTAAGTGTTTTGACAAATAAAGGAGAAGGAAGATCCATATCAGATGTTTACTATGTGTCTGGTATGAAGTGTAACCTCTTGAGCATTGCACAACTCATTCAAAAGGGGTACAATGTTTTCTTTGAAGATGATGTATGCACCATCATGGATAAACCACCAAGCAAGCAATGCATTGCACAAGTGAAGATGACAAGGAACAGAATGTTCCCTCTCAAGATGAGAGCAGATTTGAAGAAAGGAGTTGAAATGGCAACAGTGACACAAGAGATTTATCAAAGAGAAGCAAAAGATGAAAATTGGTTATGGCATTTGAGATTTGGACATGTCAACTTTGGAGGTCTGAATTTGTTGCATAGGAAAGGAATGGTAAAAGGATTACCATTGATTGAAAAAACAGATAGCCTATGTGAAGGCTGCATCTTGGGTAAACAACACAGAGAAAACTTTCCGTAAGGAAAAAACATAAGAGCAAAGGCACCCTTAGAAATTGTCCATTCAGATTTGTGTGGACCAATGCAAACACCATCACTAGCAAGCAACCACTATATGCTGACTTTTATTAATGATTACACAAGGAAAACTTGGGTTTATTTCTTGAAATGTAAAAGTGAAGTGTTTGAGAAATTCTGCCACTTTAAGACTCTTGTTGAAAACCAAAGTGGGCAGCATATTAAGGTATTAAGAACTAATAGAGGAGGTGAGTAGATAGGCATACACAAGCAATTTACAACAAGGTACAGTAGGATAGATGCCTACCTACTGGAAAATGGGTTTGAAAAATGTGAAGGAGAACCCACATTATACATCAAGGAGAAAGATGGTAAGATGTTGATTGTTGTTTTATATGTTGATTATGTGATCTTTATAGGTAATGATACTTACTTCATTGAGAATTTTAAATCAGTCATGAAGGATGAATTTGAGATGACTAATATGGGATTGCTGAAATACTTCTTAGGAATAGAAGTAGAGCAAAATGAAAACAAGATTTTTATTTCTCAAGCTAAATATGTGAATGAAGTTTTAGAAAGATTTAATATGCGGGATTGCAAGGCAGCAATTACTCCTACAGTGATGGGATTGAAACTCAGCAAAGAGGACAACAACAAGGATTTTGATCCTGGTTTGTACAAAAGCATAGTTGGCAGCCTCATGCATTTGACTACAACTAGGCTGGATATTATGCATGCTGTGAGTTTAATTTCCAGATTTATGGAAAGGCCAAAGGAGGCACATTGGCAAGTAGCAAAAATAATTTTGAGGTATGTGAAAGAAACAAAGAGGTATGGAATATTATATACCACTTCAGAAAATTCTGAATTGATTGGATATACTGACACTAATTGAGCTGGAAGTATAGATGATTGAAAAAGTACATCTGGTTATGTTTTTCATATGGGTTCAGGAGCCATTTCACGGGCTTCTAAAAAGCAACCAATTATGGCCTTATCTACAGCAGAGGCAGAGTATGTGGCAGCTACAGCAGCAGCATGTCAAGCAATGTGGATGAGGAGAATGTTGAGGAGTTTGTGTCATGAACAGGTAAAAGGCACAACAATTTATTATGACAATAGCTCAACTATAGCATTGTTAAAGAATTCAGTGTTTCATAAGAGAACGAAACACATTGATGCCAAGTATTCCTACACCAGGGAGCTAGTGAACAATGATGAAATTATTTTGAAACATTGCAGAATAGAGGAGCAGTTTACTGACATTTTGACAAAAAAATTGGGGCAGAAAAGTGTTAATTATTTAAGGAAGTGTTTGGGTATGGAAAAAAACCTGGCAATTGAATTTAAAGGGGAGTGTTGAATTTTAACTTCAACTGCAACATTGCAGAGAAGGATGAAGGACAACAACAACGTTCTTTTGTGTGCTTACACGCCATTGCACATTTAAAAAACTCTGCAACTTAACAATTTTGGTAATGGCCGTAGCTTGTATGGTATGGAGAAGTCGTGGATTGACCATGCAAACCTACAACTTAAATATTGTCCATGTCACACATTCAAACTTGAAATCACCACATTTAAACGCTGCAACAAACCTGTTTCATTTACTGCCAATTTTTTACTTTTCAAAAGAACTCACATCACCAGCATGGAATGAACCTCCACCAATCATATGCCGATCGCGTAGAAATGGAGTACAGTCAGCAAAGCTCATTTCGGACCCGATAAGAGTTTATGTATCCGATTTAATGGTTTATAGCACATCCACGAGGGTGATGTCACAACACCCATTTGGTACGCAATAGAATTTAGTTTGTGGTTTGAAGTCCGGCGGGTCCTACCAGTGACCAATAGAAAGGTGATTGCCTAGATTTGAGGCCCTACATCTGCAAGACCATTTGGTATGCAAAAAGCCTATTCAACACACTTTAATCTCATGTTTTGAGGTCTGCAAAAAGATTTAAACTTAAGAATTAAGGTTATGGTTTTATTTTATGCCAAGACTTAAAATAGTATTAAAGTTTCTAAACCTTAGTATAATGTGTTTTGTTTTATTTAATAAAGTTCACGACAAAGTTCTTTTAAAAGGGAACTAAGTGTTAAACTGATTCACTCCTCCCCCCCCCCCCTCTCAGTTTAACTAAGGGTTCAACAATTGGTATCAGAGCCAAGTTCCTTTGTACCAGTCTAACAGCTGAAAGGAGATCCTAGGTTCTCAAGATGGCTAGTAAAGAAGGATGCTCAACCAATAAAGCCCCGCAAGAACCAAAACTCCAAGTGGAGAATCCTACTTCATGTTGATAATAGATGATTTCTCCATAATGACATGGGTTGCATTTCTCAAGAATAAATCAGAAGCTCTGGAAAAATTTAAGATCTTCAAAGCATTAGCAGAAAATCAAACAGGATGCAAGCTGAAATGCATCAGATCAGACAGAGGAGGTGAATTTACAAATTATGAATTTGCTGACCTATGCAATGAACATGGGATAAAGCAACAATTTACTATTGCAGGAACACGTCAGCAAAATGGGGTAGCAGAGAGACAAAACAGGTCTGTTCAATACCAAGGATAATATATATATGGTTTGAAATATATATTATAAACATTTCTAATGTTTATAATATATGTAACTTTCGTTTATTTTTTTATATTTTAAAAAGGTTTTTGTTATGATAAAAGAAAAAAGGCTCGAAGGAAAATGATACTGCTGTGCATTTTTTTTAACAAAAAAAAATACAATGTGTAAAAACAGAGTGAGACTCTATATAAAAGAATAGAGAGAGAGCATTTTTAAATGCAATGGTTGTGTGAAATTTTTGTAAGAAAGTCAGATGGCAAATTGCACTGTGTGTGTGCATATTGGAAAAGGACAGACAACAAATTTAAACACTGTGTGTGCAACAGATGAAGTTTTTTTTTTTTAAAGCTAGAACAACAGTTCTGTGGCATCACTGTAATAGATTTTTAAGTTTAATGAAATAATTTATTGTGTGCCATCTCTGTCCAGCAAGTTTTTTTTTTAATCTCTGTGTTGAGAGGAGGAAATATTTTTATTCCTCTATGTGTTTTGGAATACTCAGAAATTCCAACAATTATCCAGTGAAATAAAATTTGCTTGCTTAAAACAGTTTTGAGTAGAATAAAAGTATTTCAAATGCAAAAACCTTACTCGTTATTAACCTCAACAATCTGGTATAATATTAACCTCAAGAATCTGGTATAAAACGTTTGCAAACCATAGACATCCTACAATTTCTTATCCGCTGAATTCATAAACTTCAATTGCTTGATTTGAAGAATTGCTCGAGTAAATATGAAGAATTTATTCACCCATTCAATGCCAACCACCACGGTTTTAATTGAAAAAGAAAATGATACAAATAAAACTGGATCAATCAACCTGTTACAAAATATGCCGACTGAGTTCACATGATGCAGGAGCATCCAGCTCCGAGGAGACAGAAGGCGGTTGACTGTCTCAAAGGAAACCAAAATTTCACGTATTGTTGGACAGGTTATTAAACTTGTTATTTTTTGTTATTTTCTTTATTTTTCATAAATTAGTTAAAGACAGTAGGACTAGGGTTATGAACTGTTTTAGTTTTAGCAGTTAGTTAGCAGTTGTTTATTTCCTTTTAAAAGAACTGGCTAAACAGTTAGACAGATTCTGGTTGAACAGTTCAACCAAAAGCAAGAAACTGTTATACCTTGCAAGCATTTAAACAGAGAAAAGATAAGTTGTAGGGTTCGAATCTCCAGCCAGAGAAGACAAGAAGAATGACAGTCTTTCTGTAATGAAAAATATTTGTCAACTTAAATCCACAGCAAACTATTTTATGCATTGAATTCCTGTGTTCATTTTATTGTTATTACTGATGTACATTGTAATTGGAAAATAGCTAAGATTTGAAACCATTGCAAATAGAAATGCATTGTAACCAATAGAACAGAGAACTGAATTCATTCCAGATAACTATGTACTGTAAACCCAAGACCAGAGGTTGAAACCCCCGCAGACAGAGAGTATTTTCAGCGTAAGGAGAAGCCATAGCTGTCCAGGACAAAGACAGAGTTTGCGCAAGCAGAGAACGAAGGTCACAGCACACAAGGACCAAATTTTCCAGCGAAAAGAGTAACGAACATCCAGTCACCATTATCAACATTCACCAACGAATTTCCAGGTAAAGCATACAATCCCATAGAATCATTTGAAAAGAATAAGAGTCTCTTTAAAGTAACAAGAGTCATTTTATTCAATTAAACGGTAAAACCACTGTCCATTACAAACAAAGAGTGCACAAAAGGGTTTCTGAGCCGAGCAAACAGTGCTCACATGACGGCAAACTGTGAAACCCATTCTAACTAAAATAGAACGTCCAAAGAAATTTTCGTTCCATGGAATGACAGAGTAGAGTTTGGTAAAACAACCCATGAGACCGTAACCACAAAAAGAGCGGGAACCAGGAACAAACAAAACCCTATTACGAGGCTAATGACAGACTCATGGTCGGAACGACACTACCCGTTTGGTTGAATCGGGCCGGTTTTGTTCTTGCTTCTTGAAGTTGCAGAGAGTGAACCCTTGGTGGCCAGCAACCTGGGTAACCTGCACAAATAGAGGAGAAAGCGGGTTAGAAGTTGGAAGTGCCAGAACCTGGAAGAAGAAGATGAGAATACATTGCAATAGGAACGAAATCACAGACATCATAACGGTTTACCATTGATTGGAGAGACGGCGTTGCGAGAGAAGGCCGAAATTGACAGCCAGAACCTGATAACAAGGAGCAGAGTACATAAGAATCTGAGAAATGTGCAGGGTAAGTTGAAACATGGAAAATCAGCTTACCTCGGATGCGGGAATGGTCGAATGATCAGAGCCATAAGTGTGGAGCCGAAGGACCGTCCTGTCAAACCCAAAGGAACAGTTACAAAACCAGAATAAACAAACCTACAAACCCATTACAGTCCAGAGCAATAGGGTCGACTTAGTTCGACTAAAGAAAAACAGTCATACCATAAACAAAGAACAGGAAATCGACAGGATTATCGTTCTCAGTGAGGACTTCGTCGCATAGAACATCAAACCGGGAGGCATCAACACAACCTCGGCAGAGCAGAACGGAGAACCCGCAACACAAATGAACAAGTGAATGTGACTGTAGGTCGAGAGTAGGGTTTGTCACAAGGCGGGAGGTGACCGGATCGAGAAGATCGACAGGTGGCGCCAAAAGGCCAGCGAAAAGGACGATTAATAATTGAAACGAGATTGCAAGTGGGATCCGATCCATGGATTTTCGGATCGTATTTAATATACCAACGCAAAAACCGAAATGTTAATAATAACATTAATGTGTGTATTAACCTATAGTTTGCAAAGGTAAGTGGGACCTGTAACCTATCACGGTTACCAACAAGTTTTGATTTAATATTACGCTCAGTTGGAGGGCTGGGCCATCATAAGTGGTATCGGAGCGAGTTTGCTGAACAGAAAAAAAAATGGAGGTTGGCAGAAGAGGAAGAGGAAGAGGAAGAGCAGTCCGAAGGGTAGCAGAAGAGGGACTGCGTGAGGAGATTCAAATTTTGCGTGAAAGATTGACAACAGTAGAAGCTGGGGGAAGGAGAGACCCAGCAGATGATAGTGATGAAGATGTGGCAGAACCAGAAGATGAGTTTGAAGGTGTGACACCTGAACTCAGGTTGTTAAAATCAGTTTTGCTATCCAGTCATAAGCCAAAGCATGAGCTTTCCACTTATGACAGAAGTTTGTCTGCAGATGTGTTACTGGACTGGTTAAGTGAAGTAAACAAGTATTTTGAGTTTGAAGAAACCAGTGAGGACAAGCAGGTGAAGTTCGCTGCCACAAAGTTGAAAAGACATGCGTCCTTGTGGTGGGACAGCGTTCAGGCCAAAAGGAAAAGGCTACACAAACAGCCTATAAAGAAGTGGACCAGAATGGAGGCAAAGTTGAAGGAGAAGTTTTTGCCGAAAGACTATCAGATTATGTTGTACAGGCAGGTACAGAACTTGAAGCAAAGGGGAATGATGGTTAAGGAATATATCGAAGAATTTTATAAGTTGAATCTGCGGGTAGGGTATATGGAAGATACCTCAGAAAAGACAGCCAGATTCGTGAATGGGTTGAGAGGGGAGATACTAGATGAAATCGGTATCCTCTCACCCAGAACTTTAGATGAAGCATACCAGTTTGCTCTGAAGGCAGAGGAGAAAATAAACAGGAAGCAGAATGCCAGGAGAGGAGGTGGATCTGGCAGAGGAAAGGGAAAGGCCTTTGGCAAAGGCAGAGGTACAGGTTCAGGTGAAGAAGGCAGCAGTTCCAAATCTGCAGGAACAGCAGAAAAGGACAATAGCACTACAGGAGGACGACCAGCCCAGCGAGAAAGAGGAAATGGTCGGGGCAGAGGATCTGTCCAGTGCTATCGGTGCCACAAGTGGGGGCACAAGTCGTATGATTGTCCTGAAGGTGAACCAGCAGGTGGGAGAGGAGCTTATGTTGCCCAATCGGAGGAAGCTGAGTCATTACCTCAGGAAGTGGAGAACGCACCAGAGACAGGTGAAGCCTTGGTGCTGAATAAAGTGTTGTTGAAACCAGCAAAAGAAATTGCAGAACCTGAACAACGGAAGGCTTTGTTCCGAACAGTTTGCAAGTCACAGGGTAAGTGCTGCAAGCTGATCATTGACAGCGGAAGTACTGATAATTTGGTGGCTACAGAGATGGTGGAGAAATTGGGATTGAAAAAGCTGAAGCATCCCACTCCCTACAAAGTGTCATGGCTGCAGAAAGGACATCAACTATTAGTTGATGAACAGTGTGAGGTGGAGTTCCAGATAGGCAGGTATAAGGACAAAATTATTTGCGATGTTATGCCAATGGATGTCTGTCATATACTGCTAGGAAGGCCCTGGCAGTTTGACAGAAGCACAGTTCATGACGGAAAAACAAACTGTTATAAGTTTTTCAAAGATGGGATCAAGCACACGCTTGTAACCATTAAAGAGGAAAGTACAGCAGAGACCAGCGGAGTAAAAGCGCTGCTGTTGGGCGGAAAAGAATTTCTAAAACAGATTGAAGACAATGATGTAAATTTTTCTGTTGTAAGAAGACCAAAGACAGTGATACTGCACACACAGATTTCAGACTTACCCGAGGAAATCCAAAATATGTTGCAGGAATTTGGAGATATCGTGGTGGACAAACTTCCGGATGAACTACCCCCCAGGAGAGGTATTAGTCATTGTATTGACTTTATACCAGGGGCTAGTCTGCCAAATAAAGCAGCTTACCGCATGAGTCCTAAGGACCACGAGGAAATTAGGAAGCAGGTTCAGGAGTTGTTGGATAAAGGGTTGATTAGAGAGAGCATGAGCCCTTGTGCAGTTCCGACAGTTTTGGCTCCAAAGAAGGGAGGAGAGTGGCGAATGTGCACGGATTCCAGAGCCATTAATAAAATTACTATCAGGTACAGATTTCCATTGCCGAGAATGGACGATATGATGGACTGTTTGAGTGGGGCGGCTTATTTTTCGAAGATTGATTTGAAGAGTGGATATCACCAGATCCGAATTCGGGAAGGAGACGAGTGGAAGACAGCTTTCAAAACAAATGAAGGGCTGTACGAGTGGCTAGTGATGCCATTTGGGCTGAGTAATGCTCCCAGTACTTTCATGCGCTTGATGAATGAAGTACTGAAAAAATTCATTGGGAAGTTTGTAATTGTTTACTTAGATGACATACTGATTTTCAGTAAAACCAAAGAGGAACATTTCAGGCATGTTCGAAGTGTGTTGCGGAAGCTGCAGCAAAATAAGTTGCTGATAAATCTGAAAAAGTGTACATTTTTCCAGCGGGAGTTAGTGTATCTGGGTTTTGTAATTGCAGAAAATGAACTGAAGATGGACCCAGAAAAGGTGGCAGCTATAGTTAGCTGGCCTTCCCCAAAGAGTTTATTTGAAGTCCGAAGTTTTCACGAACTAGCAAGTTTCTACAGGAAATTCATCAGGAATTTCAGTGAAATCTGCGCACCCATGCTGGATACAATCAAGAAGGCAAATCAGCCTTTTCACTGGACAGAAGCAGCGGAGAACAGTTTTCAGACCTTGAAAAGGAAGATCACAGAAAGGCCGATATTGAGGCTGCCTGACTTCAACAAACTTTTTCAAGTTCGTTGTGATGCCAGTGGTACAGCCATTGGGGCAGTGCTTAGTCAGGAGGATAGACTGATCACGTATTTCAATGAAAAGCTGAACGAGAGTAGACAGAAGTACTCAACTTATGACAGGGAGTTCTACGCAATTATACAAGCGTTAAAGCATTGGAGACATTACCTATTAGGTAATGAGTTTGTTCTATTTTCGGATAATTCTGCATTGCAGTACATTATGCAGCAACATAAATTGAACCATAAGCATGCAGAATGGGTTGAGTATCTTCAGAGTTTCACATTTGTGCTGAAACATATTAGTGGGCAGGCGAACAAGGTGGCAGATGCGCTGAGTAGGAGGACCCTACTCTTACAGGAAAGTACAATGCAGGTTTTGGGCTTTGAGCACCTGAGGGAACTGTATCAAACAGATGCAGATTTTAAGGAGGCCCATGAGGCCTGCCAAAACCCTCTGTTGAGAAACAATAGTCCATGGTTGGACTACAATTTACAGGAAGGATTACTATTTAAGGGAGGACAGTTATGTATTCCCGACTGTTCTATGAGGGAGAACATTATTCGGGAAAAGCACAGTGGGGGTCTAGCCGGACATTTCGGTATAGACAAGACATTTTCGCAAGTTGAACATTTTTATTTTTGGCCAAAGTTGCGACGAGACGTACAGAGGTACGTAAGCAGGTGCAAGATATGTTAACTGGCAAAGGGTCACAGTCAGAATACAGGTCTCTATTTTCCATTACCCATTCCGAGCAGACCGTGGGACTCCGTCAGCTTGGATTTTGTTTTGGGGTTGCCTAAGACACAACGGGGTTTCGATTCAGTAATGGTAGTGGTGGATCGGTTTTCAAAGATGGCACACTTTATACCTTGCAGGAAAACCAGTGATGCTACTCACGTAGCACACTTGTTTTTTACAGAGATCGTCAGACTGCATGGTCTACCAAGGTCCATCATTTCCGACAGGGACGTGAAGGTCACCGGACATTTTTGGCGAACCCTGTGGAAGAAGTTGGACACGCAGTTACAGTTCAGCTCCGCTTACCACCCACAGACCGATGGGCAAACTGAAGTGGTGAACAAGAGTCTGGGAAATCTACTACGGAGCTTAATAGGCGAAAATTCACGGATGTGGGACTGCTTACTTGCTCAGGCGGAATTCGCATATAACGATTCACCTAATCGCAGCACCGGTTATAGTCCCTTCCAGATCTTATACGGCATGCATCCACGTGGAGTGCATGAATTGCGAGATTTAGGAAAACTCGAAAAACGAAGTGCTGATGGGGAAGATTTCGCCCAAGCAATGAGCGACTTACATGAGCAGGTAAAGCTGAAGTTGCAGGAAAACAGTCAAAAGTACAAGCAGCGAGCTGATTCAAAGCGACGGGAAGTTCAGTTTAACGTTGGAGATGAAGTCCTTGCACACTTGCGCAAGGAACGGTTTCCAAAACGGGAATATAATAAGCTGAAGTATAAAAAGATCGGCCCCTGCAAAATCATTCGCAAGTTTTCTGCAAATGCCTATGAGTTACAATTGCCACCAGGGATAAGTATTTCTCCCATCTTTAACGTGGCAGATTTGTTCCCTTATGTCGTTGATCCAGAAGATAGCGCAACAGAGAAGCCAACACGGGACACCAGTTGTGAGGAAAGTTCGTGGATGAGACAGATTCCCATGGCACAACCCCTTGAAATCGAGAGGATCCTCGACACACAGGTAGCTAGGCACACACGCAGGAAGGAATATTTGCGGTATTTAGTCAAGTGGAAGAACCATCCGATTGAGGACAGTTCGTGGCTCGACGCGACGCAGATACAGAAAACAAGTTATTCTGTCGACGACCTCATGGAACGGAGCCATGACTTTTTGCCACCCCGAGAGCCTGATGCAGGAGCATCCAGCTCCGAGGAGACAGAAGGTGGTTGACTGTCTCGAAGAAAACCGAAAATTTCACGTATTATTGGACAGGATATTAAACTTGTTATTTTTATTTTTATTTTCTTCATTTTCCAGAAATCAGTTAAAGACAGTAGGATTAAGGTTATGAACTGTTTTAGTTTAGTAATTAGTTAGCAGTTGGTTATTTTCCTTTTAAAAGAACTGGCTAAACAGTTAGACAGATTCTGGTTGAACAGTTCAACCGAAAGCAAGAAACTGTTACACCTTGCTAGCATTTAAACAGAGAGAAAATAAGTTTTAGGGTTCGAATCTCCAGCCAGGGAAGACAAGTAAAATGACAGTCTTTCTGTAATGAAAAAGATTACTTGCCAACTTAAATCCACAGCAAACTATTTTATGCATTGAATTCCTGTGTTCGTTTCATAATTATTTACTGGTGTACATTGTAATTGGAAATAGCTAAGAGTTGAAACCATTACAAGTAGAAATGCATTCGTAACCGATAGAATAGCGAACTGAATTCATTCCAGGCAATTATGTATTGTAAACTCAAGACCAGAGGTTGAAACCCTCGCAGTCAGAAAGAATTTTTCAGTTTAAGGAGAAGCCACAGCTGTCTAGGACGAAGACAGAGTTTGCGCAAGCCGAGAGCGAAGGACACAGCACACAAGGAACAAACTTCCAGTGAAAGAGTAAAGGACATCCAGTCATCATTATAAACAGTCACCAACGAATTTCCAGGTAAAGCATACAATTCCATAGAATCATTTGAAAAGAATACGAGTTTCTTAAAAGCAAACAAGAAACGTTTTATTCAATTAAACTGTAAATCCACTGTCCATTACAAACAAAGAGTGCACAGAAGGTTTTCTGAGCCGAGCAGACAGTGCTCATATAACGGCTAACTGTTAAACCCTTCCTAACTAAAATAGAACATACAAAGGAATATTCGTGCCATGGAGTGACAGAGCAAAGTTTGGGCCAGACAACGACCCATGAGACTGTAACCACAAAAAGAGCGGGAACCAGGAACAACAAAACCCTATTACGAAGTTAATGACAGATTATATTCTGAATCTAATTTTACCCGTTGTTCGCAAGGCTGCTTTGTTTCTTGCTTTCCGAAATTGCAGAGCGAACCCGTGACCAAAGAATCTCGGGTAAACTCCGACAAACAGAGAGAAAGCGGCTAGAAGCGATGCTTCTAAACAGAAGGATAGACAAGGAACTAATTAAAAGAACAAAAATCACCAACATATTAACGTTTACCCGTGATCAAGAGGCGGTGTTGCAGAGAAGCCGAAACCCACGTCAAACTTAACCCGATAACAAGGAGCAGAAAGGCTACAAGAACCTCGAGAAAAGTGCATAGTGTTGCAGTGATGGAACATTAATTTACCTCGGATGCGAAGAAGGTCGAATGAACCGAGCCATGAGCGTGGAGCCGAAGGACCGTCCTGTCACAACCAAAAGAACAGTTACGAAACCAGAGTAAACGAACCTATAAACCCATTACAGTCCAGAGCAACAGGGTCGACTTAGTTCGACTACAAAAACAGTCATACCATAAGCACAGAAAAGGAAATCGACAGGGTTGTCGTTCTCAGTGAAAATCACATCGCACAGAATAGGAAAAATCGGGAGGCATCAACATAACCTCGGCAGAGCAGAACGGAGAGCCCGCAGCACAAGTGAACAAATGAAAATGACAGTAGAACGAGGGTAGGGTTTGTCGAAAGGCGGGAGTGACCGGATCGAGAAGATCGACAGGTGGCACCCAATGACCGGCGAAAAGGACGGTAATAATTGCATAGAGATTGCAAAGTGGATCCAATCCACGGACCTTTGAAACATATTTAATATAACAACATAGCAACCGTAATGCTCATAAATCCATTAACATGTGTATTAAACCATAGTTGAAAAGATAAGTGGGACTTGTAACCTATCACGGTTACCAACAAGCGTTGAATTAATATTACGCACAGTTGGAGGGCTGGGCTATCACACCTCATCAAAGCCAAATGAGTGGTGTGGGCCCCACCTCACTTTTATAATCTCTAGTTTAGAACGTTCGACATACCATGTCGGAGCCCATGGCCTCAATTTTTTAAATTGCTTGCACCTTTGAGATAAACACAATGCACACTTTTCATTTGAAGCCTCAACTCAACATGATAAATTTTCAACTTTGGGGCCTTCGCAACTCTCAAGAATTTCCTCAGGTGTGCCATATTTTTGTTCTCTCGTATGAGATATGCATTTTAAATATTTTTGTATATCTATGGTACTTTCACTTGGGTTGTCTGGCTAATAATTGTAGGATAATTTTCCATTCCCACTATGACTCCCCAGCTACAAGGCAACATAATCACAATCTAGTTATCATTTCCTAACTCGCATGATAAGATTCTCTTCTTAGGAAATTTCATAACCTAACTCACTTGCCCTGAGTTCACCATAGGCCCCCCATACTCTGTATGCACTTACCTACACCTTCCCCTTGCAATAGGTGAATGTCCACACAAGTTGGTAGATTTTAATCTTCATGGATTTCTTCATATAGTAGTAGCCTTTACATTATTAACATCCACGCCATCACTTCTCACCCAGGAATCATTTTTTTGCATGACTTGAGCCACGACCATATTCCTTATTCTAAGGAACACATAAAATTGATCATCATGAATGCACTATCGCATTGAAACTTGGCCTCTCATACCTTCACAATGCAGTAGATCATTTGCATGATCACCCCCCATTCATTTTCCTCACTCTGAAACTATCAAATGGGCCCCCCACCATTCATAGTCATTCCCATGCACCATAACGTAAGACATCACACGTTGGGGCACCCATATCCATGTTTGTACATCCCAAAAAATCTTTATTTTATTTTGTAAAGTGTACAAAGATTCTTTCTCAAAGCAAGAATCTCAAACATTTTGATACCTACTACCTCACAGTAGTCCATAGTCTCCCTTGGTTGGAGAAAAACACTTTTATATCCCGCCAAATCAATATAAATTTCACGTTGTGTCCATTTTCCACTTCTAAATATAATATCATATTGTTTCACACCCAACTCACCTAGTCAAAAAAACCATATGTCATACTCCTAAATATCCTCCTAACTTCAGGGGATTTCCTTCTTAAGTTTGTTTTCACTGCCACCACTCACATAAGTGCTCCATCCTTGAGAAGTTTGTAGTCTCCATGTTATTATATCAACCTCAATCACCATTCCTTTGTAACCATTCCATGGTTCCCATTTGTATCAAGTTTCAAGTGGATGTCCTAGAAAACCTCTTTTCTAGATGGTTGTGCCTTCATTTCTGTCGACTTTATCTCTCACTTTTCAGGAAAGTAGTACTTTTATTTTCACACCAATTTAGTGTGGACCTTGCATCAAAAAATAGGATTCATAATTTCCCATTGATTTCATTGAAACCCAAAATGTTTGGCATTAACATTGTTTCACATCAGGAAGTGTCACACTATGCATCAATTAAATTTCTTAGTTTGGTCGAATACCCATCTACCAAGTCAACACCCCCGCTAGTAGTGTTATCAACACTCAATTGTTCTTAGTATGTGGGGGAATATGTATCAATATTTCCATTTGACATCAGAGATGCCCCAGAGGGAAAAGCAATCACCTACTTTAGAGAAACAACTATTTTCTCAATATTCTTGATAAGATTCATTTTGTATATCCATATAACCGTAGTAGTCAAATTTTTGGTCATGAGCATGGGATATTATTGCCTCGTATATATATTGAATTTTATTTTTCATCATTGGATTTTGCAGTCTCTTCTTCCAGACCCCTTAATCTCTCTCTAGATGAACATCTCTCTCCCAAGAATTTAGCAGGGCTCATCATCAGGAAATATAACGTGATGTGTTGCAACTATATGTTTTCTCCTAAACACACACATCAAGGGGAAACTATTATCATTGAAAATTTATACGCTCAATTGTACTAGCCAAGATGCTCAACACTAAAGAATGACATGTGTAAGTGTACTAGTGAATGTTGGGAAATGTTACAAATTAGATCAACCAAAGGTTCCTAAGGTTCCCATTTAAAGAACTCAATCAATGAAAAGTTATCTTAGAAGTTTTACACAGATCATCATGTTTGTTTCGGATGAGCAGGCTGAACATTCTTAAGAAAATTGAGGTAAAAAATAGTATAAACAAAAGTAATACAAAAAACAAAATTTATGAGCAAATTGGTTCATCTGAAATAAATTATAAATATTCGGGGATAGTTATTTTATTTTTAATATATATATATATATATATATATATATATATATATATATATATATATATATATATATATATATATATATATATATATATATATACGTATTATTTATTATCTCTGTAATTTCCTCCATTCCGAACGCAGTCACCTCGTTCGATACGAAATTTATTTTTTCATCCAAGGAGTGCCCATTTTTCATAATTTTGATAAACCCTACTACACGAAAAATGTGAAATACATTAAAAAAAATGTTCACAATCATGTTTTTTCATGTATTTCACATTTTTCGTATAGTAGGGTCCATCAAAATTATGCAACATGAGTACGAAATGGATGAAAAAATAATATTTTCATCTAACGAGTGCTCCTGTTTGAAATTTGAGTAAAATCATAGGGACATAAGTTGAAAATATGAGTTAGAAAAATAGTTTTTATATTTTTTTCCTCCAAATCTTGATGAGGTAATCTAATATTATTTTATTATTTCAACTATTATTTTATAATATTCCTTAGGAGGCTCTATTATACCTCAAAATTTCTCTAATGATCCATAAAAGTGACATTTCCGTAGTCCAAATACCAAATCACAGTAAATTAGCAACCACTTGAAGCCACTACACCATTCTAAAGCCACTTGAAGAAATCATTTTGGAGCCACTACACCATTAAAGTGGCATCAAGAACCTCCAAAGGACTCCCTTTGTCTCCCACTAGCTCACTCAAGCATCAAATATCATAAACGAACCAAGGGGAGTCAGGGCATGGCCTTCGAACATAAATATCAATGGATTTGTGGTGAAAGCAAGAGATAAATGAAACAAAAGTTATGTTGCCAAATTTTATTTCAAATTTTCACTTATTTGTGTTCATAAATCTCATCTTTGAGAGCTCTCATAGGACTTCTTTAAAGAGAGATCATTCTTCGAAGAATCCAGAAAATGCACCCTCCTTTAGAAGAGACATATCGTCCATTGCCCTATCAACTACCTTTAGTGTCTTTGAGATAATTTATAACTCTTTTCACCAAACAATAAGAATAATTATTCCTTTTGCATTTCTTTTATTATCCTTCTTTGTTTTTTTCTATTACATTGTTACTAATGATCTTGTTTAGATTGAGTTTCTTTGTTCATTTGTTATGTGTTTTTCTTACTAATCATTTTATTGTTAGCTATATGCATGGAACAACATCCTTGCAATATAGTATATTTTGGTACCACATTGCACGAAAAGGAAAACAACATTTTTATTAAACTTTTGCGTTGGTTTCTTTGTATCCTTACTTTAAGTGATCAAAGTATTATCATCTTCCCTCCAAACACAAATTCCCAATAAATAATGAATTTGACCAAGATCCTTCATTTCATATACTTGTGATAACTTCATTTTTGTCTCATCAATAAATTTTGTAACACTTCTTCTTATTATTAAATCATTAAAAACTAATGTAATCAAAGAAACATTCCCATTTCTAGATTTATCTATGTAAATACTTGGGTCTTGCTTAATTTTGATGAGACCTTGCATACCATGACATTATAGCTTATTTGAGACCATTTAGCATTTTATGTAACCTGCATATTGTTGGTAGGTGGAAAATTTGATCTATAAAAAATAAGCAAGTATAACCTGATCAAGGGTCCAATTATGAAAACATTCAGTTCGTATGGTGATATCTCCCGCTATGGAGGTCCAATTGCCACCAACAAAGGGTTGGAATCCATTAAAGGACAATAAAATGAAAACATATAATCTAAAACTTTAAAATTTACTATATATATTATATATTCTATTTACAATAAATACAACGTCTATATACTCTAAATAACTAGAACTATATTATTTTGAGATGAGAAACAAGATTATATAATTTATTATTGAACCCAAGGAAGTAGTTCAAAAATTCAACACTAAATCGAGAAAATATATATAGATATTTTTTGAATAAAAATTTATTCAAAAAATTACAATAAATGTAATTGTGTATTTGTACATTATTAAATTGAAGAATTTCATTCGATTGTGAAAATAGTTTCACATAAAATCATGAATGATAAATTTGTATAATTCAGAAAAATGCAAAAAAATACAAACTTACAGTCACTTGAGCGTACTTCTCCAACAAGATTTGACCCTTTACTTCAATATCAAAACTGAGAATATATATATATATATATATATATATATATATATATATATATATTCAATTATAGATATTTCAACTTCTTGCAAGAATTTTTACTAGTAAAAGTTCTTGATATCAATAACCCTTTCCACTAGAGAAAACTCTTAATTTTTTCCTTGTAAAAATATGCAAGAAAAATGTAAAGGATTTCAGACTCTTCCTACCTATTATTGTGCTAGAAATATTCAAGCAGAATCTTAGAAGTCTCAACTTCTTAAGAAAACACTAGTCCGCCTCCCCACCCCCATTTATCTATATAGAAAGAGTAACCTTTTATAATTAGTTCTCCTTTTCTTTTCTTTTTCAATTTTATTTTATGAAAAAAATTATTAAATAAAATACAAAATCTTCCAATGCCATTGTGTGGTTATATATTTCTTCCTTTTCTAGATTTTATTTTCCTCAATCTCTACCTATCACATGCACAAAAAAATTTAAATATAAATTGTTGGACACCTAATCCTCAATGAGTAGGTGTAGAAGGCGAATGGAAAAAAGGAGTCCAAGAGACCACTTGGAATGTGAAACCAAGGGTCACCTAAAGTATTATATATATGCATCTTTATGAATTATAATGCAACTCATGTCTTATATGTCTGGTGTGTTTACCATGGCGGAGTTTGACATGGTATTAGAGCAGCCAATCTCCTACCCCTCTCTTAAGATTGGAAAGAGGAGTATCCTCATACTTTCAGAACCGAGTTTTACCTAAGATTTTTACAATGGTATAAAGACATTGTCAATTTATGTGAGCAACGTTTCACCGGTTATGTTTCTTAGCGTTGAATTGAAGACCAAACTGTTGGATCTAGTTGAATTGTTATGAATTTGGTGCGTTGTTTATTATGGTGCGTGCTATATACTATTACTTGTTGTTGGAAAATGTATGATGGATGATGAATATGGGTGACTGTTGTATATTAGAGGTCATATAATATACAACCTGTTGGAATGTTTGAGAATTCCAAAACAATAAATGGAGAATAAAACTCCCCTCTTTAACACAGAGAAAATATTTAAAATTGCATTCACAGTGACAGAGTTTCCACACTAAAAAAAAACTTCTATTCCATAAAAAACCTGATACAAATTCTTCCTCAACACACATGGATTACAACTGCTGGGCTGCTTCTAAGCACAGTGCCAAAATAACACACTCTGTTATTTACAAAATATACTCTGTCTCTTTAAAAACATACTCTGTTGTATATGATCTGTTTTTCCCGCACTGTTGTGCTTCTCTATTACGTTCTGTGTAATAAAAATAAATTACAACTACCTTTTACAATGCGTTGGGCATATATATGTAAAACATTATTATATAATATATATAACGCAATATTAAAACAAATATGCTGCGGTCATAAAACATTTAACTCAAGGTTAAAACTAAAATGAAATTGTTGTGTAATAAAACAAAAAACATTAAACATTAAACATTAAACCGACTATCGTTTTAAAATTGGATGCGATGTAACTATAACCTCGAAGTCTTTTGATAACGCGTAGTGTGGACCCCGCTTACGTCAGCAGCTCTGGGGGTGTCCGCTCCTCCAGCCGCTCGGTTTCTCTGACCCCCGCGGAATGTCATGCCGCCTCGACGTGCTGTGTTAAACCGCCTCAACGTGCTGCCGCCTCAAATCTGTGATGTCGCCTCCTGTATTAAATTTGTTCGGTGAAGGTTTAATGTGGTTGTTGCTGCAGATAGGATGAAGCTCTTCAGTCGATTCTGCAATCAATTCGCAAATTTTCAACTTGCCATCAACTTTAGCTCTGCCGCCTTTCAGTCTTTTCCAATTAATTATGCCTTCTGCTGAGTTATCTTGGCAGTTGGAAATTAAATTCCAACACTCCCCCCTAATTTCAACTGCTGGGTTTTCCTACATACCCAGGCATTTCCTGAAATTATTAAAATTGTTCTGAGCTAATGGTTTTGTGAGGATATCAGCAAATTGATCCTCTATTCTGCAATGCTGCAAAACAATCTCACCATTGTTAACCAATTCACGTATGAAGTGAAACTTGGTGTGTATGTGCTTTCTCCTTTTATGAAAAACATAATTTTTAGATAAAGCTATCGCTGAGCTATTATCACAGTAAATCATTGTCCCTTTTATCTGTTCTTGGCATAAAATTTTCATCATTATTCTCATCCAAATTGCTTGACATGTTGCTGTTGTAGCTGCCACATATTCCGCCTCTGCTGTAGACAATGCTACAATAGGCTACTTTTTAGAAGCCCAAGAAATGGCTCTCGAACCCATATGAAAAACATGATCGAAAGTGCTCTTCCGATCATCTACACTTCCAGCCCAATCATTGTCAGTGTATCCAACTAAATCTGAACATTCTGAAGCAGTATATAAAATACCATACCTCTTAGTTCCTTTCACATACCTCAGAATTATTTTCGTTGCCTGCCAATGTGCATCCTTTGGCTTCTCCATGAATCTGGAAATCAAACTAACAGCATGCATTATGTCGGGCCTAGTTGCAGTCAAATACATGAGGCTGCCAGCTATGCTCTTGTACAAGCTAGGATCAAAATCCTTGCTGTTGTCATCTCTGCTGAGTTTTAATCCCATCACTGTGGGAGTGATCGTTGATTTGCACTCCTGCATATTAAATCTTTCCAGCACTTCATTAACATATTTTGCCCGTGAGATAAAAATACCATTTTCTTCTTGTTCTACTTCTATTCCTAAGAAGTATTTTAACAAACCCATGTCAGTCATTTCAAAGTCTTCTTTCATGACTGTTTTAAAATTTTCAATAAGATAATCATCATTACCTGTGACAATAGCATCATAAACATATAGAACAACAATCAATATTTTTCCATCTTTTTCTTTGATGTAGAGGGTGGGTTCTCCCTCACACTTTTCAAATCCATTTTCCAGTGGATACGAATCTATCCTACTGTACCACGCTCTTGGCGCTTGCTTAAGCCCATAAAGAGCTTTCTTCAACTTACACACTTTGTTTTCTTGGCCTTTCTTTTCATAGCCGAGAGGTTGTTCAATGTAAACCTCTTCCATTAACACTCCATTTAGGAATGCTGACTTCACATCCATTTGGTAAACTTTCCACTTGTTTTGTGCTGCTATGGACAACACTGCTCTCACGGTTTCCATTCTAGAAACTGGTGCAAAAGTTTCCTCATAATCTATCCCATGCTTCTGTTTATAACCTTTGACAACAAGCCTTGCCTTGTGTCTCTCTATTTTGCCTTCAACATTACTCTTGGTCTTGTAGACCCATTTAACTCCAATGACATCTTTACCTTTTGGTAGTTCAACCAAATCCCAAGTTTTGCTTCTTTCTATGGCATTTATCTCCTCATCCATAGCTTCTATCCATTTCCTATCTTTAATAGCATCCTCAAAATGAATAGGGTCATCAACATGACAATACAAAGCAAACAAAGAATTGATACCTTCATTTGTTGCCTCTTGTTCATAAATGTCTTTCAAATTTCTGAACTTCTTACCTCTTTCATTAGGTGTACAAATGCTTGAAGAAGCACTTGAATTTCCTCCGTGTGGTGTGCTTGGAGAAGCACTTTCATTTCTCCTCAAGGGTGTGCATTGTTGCCCTTGTATTGGTGTTGTTGTTTGGGGATGTATTTTAGCCAACTCATCATCATTTTCATCATGAGATAAAAAGTGTTTAACATTCACTGTTTTCTCTATGCTTCCATCCCAAGCTTCCTCTTCAATGAACTGAACATCTCTGCTCACAATAAATTTCTTAGTGGATGGGTTGTATAACCTATAAGCCTTGGATTTCTCACTATATCCAATGAAAATACATTTCTCCCCCTTGCTGTCCAACTTCTTCCTTAGCTGATCCGGTATGTGTGCATAAGCCACACATCCAAAAACCTTCATGTGTGTGACACCTTGTGCCACTCCATGCCTCTTCCGGCACTTTGTTCATAACTTCTTTTGTAGGGCATCTATTCAAAATATATGCTGCACAATGTACAACTTCAACCCAATAATCATTAGGCAAATGCTTTGCCTTTAACATGCTCCTTGCCATGTCCATTATGGTTTTGTTCTTCCTTTCGGCTACTCCATTTTGCTGCAGAGTATATCTAGTTGTAAACTGCTTATGAATACCATTTTCTCTACAAAAACGTAGAAAATATTTAGAGATATACTCACCTCCTCTGTCAGTCCTTAGGACATTGATGTGTAGCCCACTTTGGTTTTCCACAAGTGCTTTGAAATTGCAAAATTTTTCAAACACTTCACTTTTTTTTTTTCAAAAAGTAAACCCAATTTTTTCTTGTAAAATCATCTATGAATGTTAGCACATAGTGGCTGCTAGCAAGCGATGGAGTTCGCATCGTTCCACATACATCTGAGTGGATAATCTCTAAGGGTGCTTTCGCCCTTATGTTTTTCCCAGAAGGAAAAATTTCTCTGTGTTGTTTCCCCAAGATACAAACTTCACAAAGGCTGTCCGGTTTCTCTTTCAATGGTAGACCTCTTACCATTCCTTTTTTGTTCAACAAATTAAGACCTCCAAAGTTGAGATATCCAAATCTCAAGTTCCATAACCAATTATCATCTTTTGGTTCGCTTTGGATAGCCTCTTGTGCCATTCTTTTCTTCATTTTTTAGATCTGCTCTCATTCTGAGAGGGAACATCCTGTTCCTTGTCATCTTCACTTCAGCAATACATTGTTTGCTGGGTGGTTTGTCCATGATGGTACAAAAATCATCCTCAAAAAATACATTGTACCCCTTTTGAACAAGTTGTCCAATACTTAAGAGGTTACACTTCATTCCTGGAACATAATAAACATCTACTATGGATTTCTTTGCACCTTTCCTTGTTAAAACATTTACATTTCCTTTTCCCATAACAGAAACTTTGCTATCAGTTCCTAGCGTGACTTGTGACTTCACACTCTCATCTAACATAGAAAACATTGCTAAGTGTCCTGTCATATGGTTATTGCAACCGGAGTCTAGAAACTGTAAATCCTCATTCTTTTCTTCAGCCATATTACAAGCTAAAAACAAATTATCTTGGCTGATATTTTCTTTAGTGAAATTTTCACTAGTTCTACTTCCCATATCATGCTGCTTCTCTCTAGATTCATTAGCATAATGACCATATTTTCTACAATAGTGACATTGGACATTGGATTTATCATACCTTTGTCCTTGAGCATTCTGCTGACCATTCTGCTGGTTGCTACCTTGGCCGTGGTTGTGGTTTTGACTGTTGCACCTTCCATGTGAATGTGAAGGGCTATCCCTTCCACCTCTGTTTGGGCTTCTGCCTCTTCCTCTTTTGTTTCCTCTGCCTTGCCCTCTTCCTCTTCCGAAAGACATTTGGGTCTTAAATGCATGCTCAAGAGACGAGTTTTCACTCCTACCCAATCTCTTCTCATGGGTCATCAGTGATGCATGTAGCTCATCCACTGAAAACTTTGTGAGATCCTTAGTCTCCTCTATGGTGGTGACAATCACATCGAATCTTGAGGGTAGACTCCTCAAGAGTTTTTCCACAATCCTCTTATCTTCAAGAGTCGCTCCATGAGATCTTATTTGTGTGACCATTCTAATCACTTGAGTGAAGAATGAGTCAATAGTATCTGACTCTTTCATACAGTGAGTCTCAAAGTCTCTCCTCAGCAACTGAAGTTTTGCTGTCTTTACTTTTTCCATGCCTTGATAGGCTATCTTGAGAGTTTCCGATGCTTCTCTGGATCTCTTAGCTGTTTCTATCCTTGGAAACACACTCTCATGCACTGCTTGATACAATAAGAAAAGAGCTTTGGAGTCTTTCTTCTTATTGCTCTTCAATATCTCCCTTCCTGCCTGAGTTAAAACATAAAGCTCTTCTTCATTTGCTGGCTCTTCAAAGCCATCCTCAAAAAATTCCCATAAGTCTTGGGAGACAAATAAAGCTCTCATAGTTATTGACCAATAGTCATAATTTTTCCCATTAAACATTGGGAGATGGATATTTCCCATACCCATACCAGTGCTCACTCCAGCAATTCTGCACTCTTAACTATGATTCAAAGAACACTTGACTGTGTATTTAAAATAGCTGATTGTTCTGCAACAGTAACACAATAAAATGTATAGAGAAATACTTTTGGATTCTTTTTGGCTGAGTGTTCACACTTCTGGAGAAGCTGCTGCAACAAAGAACTCCTTTCCTTCAGCTTCTTTGATCTTCAAAGAGCCTGGACTAGCTCTGATACCATGTTGGAATGTTTGAGAATTCCAAAACAATAAATGGAGAATAAAACTCCCCTCTTTAACACAAAGAAAATATTTAAGATTGCATTCACAGTGATAGAGTTTCCACACTAAATAAAAACTTCTATTCCATAAAAAAACGGATACAAATTATTCCTCAACACAGATGGATTACAACTGTTGGACTGCTTCTAAGCACAGTGCCAAAATAACACACTCTATCATTTACAAAATATACTTTGTCTCTCTAAAAACATACTCTGTTGTATATTCTCTGTTTTTCCTGCACTGTTGTGCTTCTCTATTCTGTTCTGTGTAATAAAAATAAATTACAACTACCTTTTACAATGCACTGGGCATATATATGTAAAACATTATTATATAATATATATAACCCAATATTAAAACAAATATGATCCGGTCATAAAACATTTAACTCAAGGTTAAAACTAAAATGAAATTGTTGTGTAATAA